>CM059199.1:39785512-39880380 GCA_030323885.1 Branchipolynoe longqiensis | reverse complement strand
CCAGTTGTGTTGTTATCCGAACACCCCCAGTGTGGCACAGAGTGAGGTCACTACAGAACGTTCTAAATAAAGTTAGTTACAGTACAGAACTCATTGTGTTCAGACGTCCTTTACATTACAAGTGGGTGCGGTGCCCCTGTTGCGGATTCCGAGGGACACCAGTTTGCGAGGGACACATCGCTTCTGCACATGCGTCAAAATCGAACAGCATCATCACTAACCTTATAAATTTAATATAATGTTTTTGGTAAAGATGTTTTCTATATGTGTACCAAACGATTTGTTTCTAGGTGGTGTAGTTTTAGAGATATTTCACTTTTTCTGTATTTTCTGTATGAACATTGCTCACGACCATTGACAATGATTGACAATGCCTTGAGTTTGACGGTACGCGCAGTGAAAAACATTAGTTTTATTCAAAATTAATAGAATTCAAGAACCCTAACCTTATAAATTTAATATAGTCTTTATGGTAAAGATGTTTTCTATATGTGTACCAAGCGATTTGTTTCTAGATGGTGTAATTTGGGAGATATTTGACTTCTTCTGTATGAAGATTTGCTCACGGCCGTTAACAATGCATTTGAATGGAAGTGTCCCTGGCAAACTGGTGTCCCTCGGAATCCGCATCACCACCATGTCAGCAACATCCATGTCAATCAGTGGTGTCCACCATGTCAGAAACACTCATGTCAGTGGTTTATAACATGTCGGTAACATCCATGTCAGAAACATCCATGACATTCACCGGTGTCCACCATGTTGGCAATATCCGTGTCCGTAGTGTCCACTATGTCCACAAGTTCCATGTCACTGGTGGCTAAACGTGTCGCTGGAATTAGAAATTATATTAAAATAAAGAGATAATCTTAGTTTGGCTATGACATTGTGATGCTTATATGGTGGAATTAGTCCTTTTTATTGGAGAACCACCACGGTCTCTTCTAATAATCACTTTTTTTTAGAATCAGCATCCCAGACATCGTTAACGGGAAATGAAAAGAAACATGCCCAATGTATGATGAAAGGCACCATATAAGGGCTAAGATTCCAAATACGCGGTATGCGAATGCGGTACATGTGGCATATATCTATGCCGACCCCAATAGCTGATGTCAACTTGTTGTGTTAGGGGTCGTTAAACAAAAAAAACAAAAAAACAAAAAACAAAAATGATACCCATGCTATTTTTGTTTTTTTTTTGCTCCAAATTTTTTAAGGAAAGTCAAAGTTAATGTTGTTTTCAATGGCAAATGCACCAGCATTCGCATTCACATTCGCATTCGCATTCGCATTCACACCGATCGTTCCATGGGTCGATCCATTTGCCGCATTCGCATTCGCAATCGCATTTGGATGTATGGAAGCACTATTATGCCTTTACATGCTTTACGATTTGTTGCCGCATTTGTATTGGCATACTGCATACTGCGAAAGTACGACATCTGAACACTTTGACTTCTGGATACTGAATGCTTTATTCACGTCCAGGGCCCTAGACCACCGACACCCTTTCAACTCTGACCTCATCTCATTCACATATTCCTTTGTTCTCTACGCATGCCTGGATGTCTTTTATGGATATATTACATCCCCCCTTTAGAAGTATTTTTGAGATATGCAATATCTAAAAAATCTTCATGGTCACACCAAGTTTACATGTTAAAATACAATAATACAGTAATAAAAAGGTAATATCACAGGTACTTAGCTTTCAACCACAGGTTAGCCGATGTCAAAATGTACCCAGTCACTCATGTCCTTTGGGAAAATGTCCGGCTGCTTAGCCTCCTATACGACACAGTGTCCACTTTGAGATAAAATATATATACGACTCTGAAAGCAAACAATACTTAAACTTTAAAAAAAAACCTTTCTGAAGGCTGACCCGAGCAGACACAGGTAAACACTCCTGGGCAAAGGAACAGATCAAGACAGCACCACAGCTGTCCAGCGTTGAAAACAAGCACCCTGACAGGAGCTTATACGTTATGGGCAGAGTAAATACCTCGTCAATAAAAAAAACCAAAAAAAACAACAAACTAACATGCACATATGTTCATGTGCGATTACAGTTTGCAGCTGAATAACTTACAGGTATAGCCTGTCTGCCAGCCTAATCACCCGACCTGACCTAGGTAGATTAGCTGCATTGTTTATATTTGACTGCGCTGTCGGCAAACTTTGTGCCTGCCCAACTGACTCTGGCTGTACCACTTCTGGAGCCCTTATAACCAGGTTGGAGAGCTTACCTCGATTGGGCTATGGTGGTTAAATACCTCATTCGAACCCCGGTTCAATTTCTAAGGTCAAATTGTATCTAGGATTAGTTAGCAGGTTCATAAATATGGTTATGGCACACTGAGTTTTGGGATGTTTTCATATTGGAATACATCACTAGAAAGCCAAAAATTATATCTAATTTCTTGGATATTCCTAGGACATCTAGTTGGGACCGGATTGGTGCAGATGGATTCCACCAGATGGCAGCACTATATTGAAACAGGAACGTGCATGAGTCCGGAATAGATCAGAGAACATAGATATAAGCTGTATTCACACGGGGAAGTTAAATCAATTCATATAAATCGACTTGCCTAGTTCGACTCAGATTTGCCGTGTGAATGCGCGGCTTAGGCGTTTTAGGGCTGAATCGATTCATATAAATCGTTTAATGTAAAACGCTTCGCAAGGTGGTCTACAGGAACCGATCTAGGCTGAATAATTTGATCTTGTCCGTGTGAACACATATGAAGCGATTTATGACATCACACGAATGCGCAGTCGAGACCTTGGTTTGTTGACTTTCCGGTCGATCAAAAGCGCATATTATATAATTTAGTCTATGAAACTGCTAGCTGTGACAGATATTTTTTTCATCATTTATTTTTAGGGTTTCACTGCCCAGCAGAAGTTTTGACCGTTCCAAACCAATGCGATTCAGTCCATAGATATCTAGGTCGAACCCACACTCTCTCGTGGCCACGTCGACGAACCCAAACTGGCGCTGGTTAGTATCGACTTGCTCATGCGCTGATATCGATTTCCGGCCCAAGTACTGCTCGTGTGAATGCGCGTCTAAATCGATTCATAGGATTCGCCTTGTCTAAATCGCTTTAAACTTTTCCCGTGTGAATACAGCTTTATACACGGTCCTTGATTATAGTAAGAGACCATGAATATATGTATATAGTGACAGTTCAACACAATATTGGCTCAGGGACTGATGCGGAGACTAGATGTAACCTGTGCGCAATATGTGTTAAACTAGTACATACACCTCGATATATATATATGCTACAGTTGGAAAGAATAGCAAGATAAGTAAGTGGGTTAAGTGAAGTATAATCTCTGGTTTGAACTTCACCACCTCTTGCCTAAATAAATGTAACGTCTGTAGTTTAGTGGTGAATGAAGAAAAAGCAATCATGTGGCAGGTAGCCTGGAGATGGGGGGGGGGGCATGCCACCAAATGCCAAGCAAGTTAGTGAGCTGGATAATAATAATCTCCGTGAGTTTATACTCGTATAATTCTTACACATATCATACAATCCGTGGGAGTGCAGCTATGCAAAGTATTAACATATAGTGCTTGATTGTACTTTTTAAATTAAATTTTCTTTTATTGATACAGTATTTATTCTGCCCATAGCGTGTAAGCTCCCATGAGGGTGCTTGTTTTCAACGCTGGACAGCTGTGAGGAATGTTATGGTGTATGCCCAGGTTCCCGTTCCGGGTTGGTATCCGGGAGATCCACCAGCATTTATTTAAGTACTTAGTATCTATGTTAGATTTTTTGCGGGGGGCGTATAACTTCCTATCATATAACTAATAACGTAGCCGAGTATGTACATCTAGTGAGATGGTAATAGGCTTGTGAATAAGGACATGTTCCCAGAATGTGTTTGTTTGTTTTGTTTGCAACTTTCCTTTCACTTGCGGCCTGTCCCTAGTTTGTTGTTGTTACCAATGGGTGCCAACCATTACACCTCAGAACCTGATAGTAGAGGAGTGGCATTAGAGAATAAGCTTTCTACGAGGCAGATCATCTGAGCCGCGTTCAGGGTACGCCTCGGAGACACCTCGGAGACGTCCACACGACGGTTTTTGGCCTATTTGCGTTCAGGGTGCGCCTTGGAGATGTCTCGGAGATGTCTCCCTTTTCAGATAGGAGGCAAAAAGTGTCTCCAAAATGGCCACAGTATTCAGTGATTTCAGCCAATCAGAGCACTTCTTTTCCATTGCAACTGGCGGCCCCCTATGGGAGCCACCAACAGCTAAAGTCACTCAGACTAGCATGATGTCAGGAATTTCTCCGAGGCACCTCTGGGTGACGAGTTCAACTACACCTCGGGAAAGGTCATTTGCAGTTTTGTCCGGTACACAGTCAATTTTCATGGTTGTCCAAACAGAGAGAACATCGAGCCAACATTTGGTAGCTTGATTTACCTTCCCACCTTCAAAATGCGTCAGGTTCCGCCGAGATTTGAACTCGGATCGCAGGATTCAGAGTCCTGAGTGCTAACCATTACACCACGGAACCATACATATGCTTTTGGTACAGGACACACTTGAGTGTCTATAACAGACATTATTTCTTCTCATAAGGAGAATTTTGTGACCCTTCTTTGGCAATTTGGACAACGGGTTGTCCCGTGATAGCTCAGTTGGTAGAGGGGAGGACTGTAGTCTCTGAAGAGTGACTGACATCCTTAGGACTCTGGCTCGTGGGATGCAATTTACATTTTGTGCTAACCTGATCAGTTTGCAAGTACTCGGATCGCAGGATTCAAAGTCCTGAGTGCTAACCATTACACCACGGAACCATTCATTGCTTTTGCATACAGGACAGAGATAGAGATACTGGGTTGTTTGTAACCTTACAACAGTTACCAGTTGCAGAACTGCAACATTATAAGCCGTGTTCACACGGGCAATGTAAATCGATTCGTAGAAAGCGACTTGCCTAGTTCACCTCACATTTGTCGTGTGAACGGAGGTCTGAGGCGGATTAGGGCTGATTTGATTCACGTGATGCGCATACTGTAGACCACCTCTCGAGGTAGTTTACATGAGGCGATTTCTGTGATTCGATTTATTTTGTCCGTGTAGATGCATCTGAGGCGGATTAAGGACCTCACACGCATGCACAGTCGATCAAAAGCGCATATTATATAATTTAATTAATGAAACCGCTATCTATGCACAGATATTTTTTTCATCATTTATTTTTATGGTTTCACTGCCCAGCAGAAGTTTTGACCGTTCCAAACCAATACGATTCAGTCATTACATATCTAGGTCGAACCCACACTCTCTGGTGCCGGCGTCGTCGAACCCAAAATGGCGCTGGTTCATCTGGACTTGCTCATGCGCAGATTTCGATTTCCGGCACAAGTACTGCCCGTGTGAACGGATGCCTAATTCGCCTCACCTGATTCGATTTGCCTGATTCGCCTCACATTTTGCCCGTGTGAACACGGCTTTAGAGAGGCTCCGATAAATCGGCCCAATCTTTGGTTGAAGAATAATCTTCTGGTGGGACGGTTGTAGAAGCTGGGGGATGTCTTTACAACAATTAAACGACGAGTCGTTGGGGTGGTCCAGAATCTGCGGTCCGGCGGTAGCGCAGCACTTGTATCCAGCAGACAGCAGCAAGGGTTTCCAAGGAAGGGCGGGTAAAGATGGGTCCAGCGGCTCCAGTAATGAGAAGAAAGCAAGAGAAACCTAAACCTAAAGGTAAAGGGCCCCCACCCAAGCACACAACTCCCTTGGTCAGGGGGAGAAGTATGCCTGGGAGGAAAAAAAAGGGTAGAGTCTGTAATATATGCATAATAGACGTCTAGACATGTCTGTGATATATGCTAATGAGATGCATAATGACAGTGAGTGAGACAAAGGAGTATGTAAATGAGATGACATCATGGAAAGTTTAGCCGGCGGTTCAGTGAGCCCTGGACGGGAATAAACCATTTAGTATCCAGAAGTCAAAGTCTTCAGATGTTGTACTTTTACATGGTTTCAGATGAGGAAGAATGCCACCCGCTAATACGCTGCCAGGTTGCGGCGACCAGGTCAGACTGTCCTCACCCACAATGCACGATCAAACTGGAAAACATGGATCAGAGCATATGAGATACTTGACTCGGTGTGACTCGGTTGCGCAGTAGGCATCGCATCAGTCTCAAAAACAGAATTAGTGTCCCTGCCATGTGAATGTATTTCAGGTAGAAAAAAGAAACCAAAAATAGAATACCTTCTCCTGCCCGGGTGAGGATTGAAGTCACAGCCTTCAAATTATGAGACCAATGCACTGCCTACTGTTCTACAGAGGCACACTGACTAACGTTTTTGTGTGTGGTATTCTCAATAGACATACTGTTCCATGTTTGATATTTAAACAGGGCAGTGATATTAAATTAAGCTACTTGAGTGATAATTCTTCCCTCACAGCACATTATATATCTATGAAATTGAGAAGAATATCACATATCGTGCCACTCTTTCACATGGAACAGATAACTCAAAAACAGAATGAGTGTCACTCCCATGTAAATGTATTTCAGGTAGAAAAAAGAAACCAAAAACAGAATACCTCCTCCTGCCCCATCTGAGGATTGAACTCACAGCCTTCAGCTTATGAGACTGATGCGCTGCCCACTGCGCTACCTAGGCAGCCTGCCTCAAGTTTTCGTGTGTGATATTCTCAATAGACGTACTGTTCCATGTTTGATATTTAAACAGGGCAGTGACATTAAATTAAGCTACTTGAGAGATAATTCTTCCCTCACAGCATATTATATATCTATGAAATTGAGAAGAATATCACATCGGTGCCACTCTTTCACATGGAACAGAAAACTCAAAAACAGAATGATTGTCCCTGCCATGTGAATGTATTTCAGATATAAAAAAGAAACCAAATACAGAATACTTTCTCCTGCCTCGGGTGACGATTAAATTCATGGCCTTCAGATTATGAGATTGACGCGCTGCCTACTGCGCTACCGAGACACACTGAGTAAAGTTTTTGTGTGTGATATTCTTGATAGAAGTCTTGGTCCATGTGTGATATTTAAACAGGGCAGTGACATTAAATTAAGCTACTTGAGTGATAATTCTTCCCTCACAGCACATTATATATCTATGAAATTGATAAGAATATCAGATTTGGTAGCACTCTTTCACATGGATCAGATAACTCAAAAAACAGCACGAGTGTCCCTGGCATGTGAATGTATTTCAGGTAGAAAAAAGAAACCCAAAATAGAATACTTTCTCCTGCCCGGGTGAGGATTGAATTCACAGCCTTCAGATTATAAGACTGACGCGCTGCCTACTGCACTACCGAGAACACTGCCTAAAGTTTTTGCGTGTGATATTCTTGATAGAAGTCTTGGTCCATGTTTGATAGTTAAACAGGGCAGTGACATTAAGTTAAGCTACTTGAGTGATAATTCTTCCCTCACAGCACATTATATATCTATGAAATTGAGAAGAATATCACATATGGTACCACTCTTTCAGATGGAATAGATAAATCAAAAACAGAACGAGTGTCCCTGCCATCTAAATGTATTTCAGGTAGAACAAAGAAACCAAAAACAGAATACCTCCTCCTGCCCCAGGTGAGGATCGAACTCATGGCCTTCAGATTAGGAGACTGATGCACTGCCTACTGCGCTACCGAGGCACACTGATTAAAGTTTTTTTTGTGTGATATTCCCAATAGAAATACTGTTCCATGTTTGATATTTAAACAGGGCAGTGACATTAAATTAAGCTACTTGAGCGATACATCTCTCCCTCACAGCACATTATATATCTATGAAATTGACAAGAATATCAGATATGGTACCACTCTTTCACATGGATCAGATAACTCAAAAACAAAATGATTATCCCTGCCATGTGAATGTATTTCAGGTAGAAAAAAGAAGCCAAAAACAGAACACCTCATCCTGCCCGGGTGAGGATTGAATTCAAGGCCTTCAGATTATGAGACTGACGTGCTGCCTACTGTGCTACCGAGGAACACTGACTACAATTTTTGAGATAACCACAATCAAAATCCTGTCCATGCTCGAAATTATGCGAGCACAGTGCCATGAATTCAAGCTAATTGTGTGATACTTTTTCACTTACAGCAAACTTGATGAGTGGTATTTCTAGGAAGATGGGTCCGCGGAGGCGCAGCTCGCCCTCCTGCGACAGTCGGTGACCGACTTGATCACACAACATGCCCAGTTTGCAAAATCCATGAGCGACCGGACAGAGGCCCTTGAAGCAGCTAAATGCAGGAAGCGATCCAAAAGAGACTCATCGGCCGACAGGTCTGTTCCGAAATAGAGAAGACGCACTGAAAAAGACCCATCATGATCCCCATTGACACCACGCAGCCGTTCAACATGCACTAGGTCCACCAAATCATGGTGTCGCAAGCCCTGCACCAGCAGGCCCTCCCAAGACAGATCCACCTCCAATGAGCGGAGCAGATACAGGAGACGCAAGGAGGCGTGCCAAACGCTTACATCCTCATCTAGCGATGACAACTCACGACACTGGGACATGGTCGAGGCCATCATCGACTCCAATGCCGACGGAAGAACAGAAAAGAGAGGTAGGAACAATTTGATACCACATACGTATGTCATATGGAATGAAAGGAAAGGCAAGGTAGGCCTGGGGGAGAGCAACTGGCATGAGTACTTTGCGGCACTCTCCTACATGCGCAAGGGCCCACAGTGCTGCAGTCATGGGTGAAACCCATGCTAGAAAACCAAGACCAGATAGTCGAGATGCCATCGGAATGGCAGTGGGACACATGCCTGCCATTGTCGGAAAAAGTGTTTGCCATGATAGATGACGGCCATCTCCCTAGGGGTTAGCGTGACGATCAAGGTAATTCCCCCATGCACATGGAGCCACAAAGTTATGGAACGTGTAACGGCCACAACACATATCTGACCAATGGGGCACCAACCGACTTCCCACCAAAACCACACCATGTGGGGATGCACACCCACCATGTACAACCACGAGCCGCCCCACGGTCACGAGCGGCTCGGTGAGCAGGTCACCCCCTCAGCTGCCACCCCCTAACAGCCACCCCCACCGAGACGAACACCATGCCACCTCAGATATCCCCGCGGATGGCCGCCCCCCCATCACTAGCAACACTAATGGCCATAAAGCCGGTACCCATGGAGACGCCGCCTCCAACGGACACACCCCTAACGACCCTGGAACGACCCGGACGCCAGCCACCCCCGACTGGGGTGACTGCCCCCCTGCAGCGATAATTGACACAACCTCACCGGCAAATGATACCAGCACAGACCCACATCGGCGAGCACACCGAACGGACGCAACCCCCACACCCACGCCCGCCACCAGAGACCCGGGAACAAGCTGCCACACTCACTTTTTCACTTACAGCAAACTTGATGAGTGGTATTTCTAGGAAGATGGGTCCGTGGTGGCACAGCTCAACCTCCTGCGACAGTCGGTGACTCACTTGATCGAACAACATGCCCAGTTTGCAAAATCCATGAGCGACCGGCTGGAGGCCCTTGAAGCAACTAAATGCAGGAAGCAATCCAAAAGCAACTCATCGGCTGACAGGTCCGTTCCGAAACGGAGAAGACGCGCCGAAAAAGACCCATCATGATCCCCATTGACACCACGCAGCCGTTCAACACGCACTAGGTACACCAAATCATGGTGTCGCAAGCCCTGCACCAGCAGGCCCTCCCATGACAGATTCACCTCCAATGAGCGGAGCAGACACAGGAGACGCAAGGAGGCGTGCCAAATGCTTACATCCTCATCTAGCGATGACAACTCGCGACACTGGGACATGGTCGAGGCCATCATCGACTCCAATGCCGACGGAAGAACAGAAAAGAGAGGTAGGAACAATTTGATACCACATACGTATGTCATATGGAATGAAAGGAAAGGCAAGGTAGGCCTGGGGGAGAGCAACTGGCATGAGTACTTTGCGGCACTCTCCTACATGCGCAAGGGCCCACAGTGCTGCAGTCATGGGTGAAACCCATGCTAGAAAACCAAGACCAGATAGTCGAGATGCCATCGGAATGGCAGTGGGACACATGCCTGCCATTGTCGGAAAAAGTGTTCGCCATGATAGATGACGGCCATCTCCCTAGGGGTTAGCATGACGATCAAGGTAATTCCCCCATGCACGTGGAGCCACAAGGTTATGGAACGTGTAACGGCCACAACACATATCTGACCAAGGGGGCACCAACCAACTTCCCGCCAAAACCACACCATGTGGGGATGCACACCCACCATGCACAACCATGAGCCACCCCGCGGTCACGAGCGGCTGGGCGAGCAGCTCACCCCCTCAGCTGCCACCCCCTAACAGCCACCCCCACCGAGACGAACACCATGCCACCTCAGATATCTCCGCGGATGGCCGCCCCCCATCACTAGCAACACTAATGGCCATAAAGCCGGTACCCATGGAGACGCCGCCTCCAACGGACACACCCCTAACGACCCTGGAACGACCCGGACGCCAGCCACCCCCGACTGGGGTGACTGCCCCCCTGCAGCGATAATTGACACAACCTCACCGGCAAATGATACCAGCACAGACCCACATCGGCGAGCACACCGAACGGACGCAACCCCCACACCCACGCCCGCCACCAGAGACCCGGGAACAAGCTGCCACACTCACTCAACACTACCCGGACATGGCCCACCCCCACCCAACTCCGTCCCCACCTCTGGCCCCCCCATCCACCCACCGACCGAGCAACCAACCTCCACCCACCACCAGCACACCACCCCCAAAGCCCCGACACACACACCCATGCCACACCGACTCACCCCACACCTACGCCCATCACCAGAGACCCGGATGTGACACACACTCCCCGGACGGAAACGGGTGCGGTGGCCGAATCGGTAGAGCACAGGCCTCGCGTGCGGAAGATCGCGAGTTCGCACGTTTGGTTCCTGGTCGGGTCCACCAATGACTTAAAAGTTGATACTTGTCGCTTCCTAGCCTAGTGCTCAGCATTATTAGGACAGGGCAAGGACCAGTTAGCTCGGTGTCAGGATAATGTGACTGAGTGGGATATCGGGTCATGGCAGCCTGATTTCCCAGTGGGGCAGCACTATAATATCACCATGAGTGCATACTGTCACAATTCGGTACCGGTCCTGATATGACCTTAGATGTTGCTAGGACATAAAACAACAGCAACCAAACCACCAACCGGAACAAACCCCCATACTCACTCAACATCACCCGGCCATCATGGATAAGCCTGAATAGGCTTGTTTTCACCATTAGACAGTTTGTCGATAGAAAGCCCAAGCCTACACTTTTACCGACCCAAGGGATTTTTAACCTCCCACACCATGGTATGAGAGCAACATGGTATGAAAGCAACTGGCCTTTGCTGATGCTGTAAGTTATACACAGTGGTGGAAATCCAAATTGGCAGAGGTGGGGGCACAAGGAATCAAACCACCGACCTTCAGATTAGGAGTCAGACCTAGAAAAAAGTCAGACACTCTAACCACTCCACCACAGAACGCCCCCCCCCCCATCTCCACAACACGCCCCCCCCCTCCCCCGAGGCGCACATCAGTCGTGGTGCGATATGAGCTGACTCGTACCACCGTCGCATGTGTCCAGCCGATCACTCGACCAACTACATCCAACCCCCATACCCCAGTCGACACCGCCCTAGAGCCACCCAGTGCCCTCCTAACACATGACGAGCGAGCACACGCCGCCGAGGACATAGAAGACATTCGCCAGGAAATCTCTTATTTTGTGAAATTTCGTGAAATATTATATATTTTTCGTGAACTTTAATTTTTTTCGTTAAATTCGTTATTTTTCTGGAAATGGTCTGACATTTTTTTATTTTCCATGAAATTGTCGATTTGTTTAACTTTTCAATTTGTTGTGCTTTTTTGAATAATTAAAAAAATATAGAATTTTTGTGTGAAATTCTTTATTTTCGTGAAATATACATTTTTGTGGTGAATTTTTTGCGTGAAATTGTTCGATTAACAAAAAATCTTTTTGGGGAAATTTTGGTGACTACTATTACTATTTTTCATAAATTTCCGATCTTTTTAAAACTTTTACATTTTTGTGGAATTTTCTTTATTTTTAAACAATTTTAAATTCCCGGAGGGGGGAATTTGAAAATAGGGGGAGGAATCTGAAAACTGTTTTTAATTTCCCCCCGGGAATCTGAAAACGTTTTTAATTTCCACAGAGGGAAGTTAAGAACGTTTTCAGATTCCCGGGGGGGAACTTGGGAAGGGGGGAAGTTGAAATTGTATTCCTGTAGGGGGGGATTTGAAAATAGGGGGAGGAATCTGAAAACTGTTTTAATTCCCCCCCCCCCCCCCGGGAATGTGAGCAATGTTTTTAATTTCCCTGGAGGGAAGTTAAAAACGTTTTCAGATTCCCGGGGGGGGGGGGGAACTTAGGAGGGGGGAAGTTGAAATTGTATTCCCGGAGGGGGGAATTTGAAAATAGGGGGAGGAATCTGAAAACTGTTTTTAAGTTCCCCCCCAGGAATCTGAAAACGTTTTTAAGTTCCCCGGAGGGAAGTTAAAAACGTTTTCAGATTCCCGGGGGGGGGGGGGGAACTTGAGAAGGGGGGAAGTTGAAATCGTTACACCGGGTCTGCAGGAACGACGTATATAGATATATATATATATATATATATATATACAACAAGGTTCAGAGGACCGGGTTATCGAACGACATGGTCGTCTGGGTCCCCATCCCTTCGGATCTCAACATCCAGCGCTGGAGGGAACTGCTGGTGGATTACCACGACGATCAACTAGTCGATTTCCTCGAATACGGCTGGCCGGCCGATTACACCGCTGAGAGCCCGCCAGTCCCATCGACCGCCAACCATCGCGAAGACGCCGCCCACCAAAATTGGAGACGGAGCTATGTCAGCATGGAGGCGGCACGAGGTACCCTCCTCGGACCCTTTTCCGAACCCCCCCTTCGCCCCCTAGGCACAGATGAGCACGATGATGACCTTTCTCCAAAACGATGTACCCGACAACCACACCTAATAAAACAAGTGGACAATAAATAATTGCTTTTTTTTAATACAGTGAAACCGCTCTAACCGACTACCTCCACAGATCGACCACTCCCCTCTATCGATCGCTTTATTTTGGTCCCAAAAGATCGCCCATAAAATACCATTGTGATGATAAAAAAAACTCCCTAATTCGACCACCTCCTTAAATGGACCATTTAAAGTCGATCCCATGGTCGGTCGATTTAGAGAGGTTTTGCTGTAATATATTTGTTAATCTAACTAGATTCACCCCATCCTTGTAGTAGGCTCGCGTATGCGTATCCACTAAAGATACACACGGAAATAAGGCGCATGCGCAGCGACAATGCCATAGGTTTGTATGCGTAGCCACTGCTGAACTAGAATGCCTTCTCCTGCCCCTGGCTGAGGATTGAACTCACAACCTTCAGATTATGAGACTGACGCGCTGCCTACTGCACTACGATCAACATGTATTACAATTTTGTGTGTGATATTTTCAATTAAAGTCCTGTTCCATGTTCGATATTTAAACAGGGCAGGGGCATTAAATTAAGCTACTTGAGTGATAACTCTTCCCTCACAGGACATTTTATGTCTATAACATTGAGAAGAATATCATGTACAGAACTACTATTTCAAATGGAACAGATAAATAAAAAACCGAATGAGTTTTCCTGGCATGGGAAAGTTATTTCAGGTAGAAAAGAGAAACCGAATTTATGCCAGCACAGTGGCATATGAATTCAAGTGATACTTCTTCCCGAACAGAAAATGGGATATTTGTGAAATTCAGAGGAATATCACTTACAGGATCACTTTTTCAGATAGAACAGATCAATCAAAAACAGAATGAATTTTCCTGCCTGTCTTTTCAACTATAAGAAAAATCTTCAAATGAGACATTTTCGCCAGTGGGTGAACGCGGCAAATGCAAAGAAAGCGTACCCGATCGAGTGCTCGATTCACCGTTCATTAAACTTGAGTTCAAGCAGTCAAGGTGAGGAGGAGGAGGAGGATCGCTATGTCAAAACAGGGGACAACTGGATGTAAAGGCTAGGGCTCGAATATGTGGTTGTGTAGGCAGGCTATAGTGAAATCAATACAGACAAAGACAAAGGAAGAGTATAAAGTGTAAAGGAAGAGAGAGAGTCAAGCCATCTGGTTTATTATTTTTATGGTTACATGAGTTCATTGTAGAGTATAACCCCCACCCCTTTCCCCCAATGGGAAACAAGCATTCTTGGGCCTACCAATAGGGATCCAGCATTCCTGGTCCCCATGGCTACCCGTGGTCTGCCCACCACCACCACCAAGCTGTGTGGCCCCATGGCCACCACCAACCTTGACCCTGAGTGTGGTGATCCTACCCAGCTGGGTCCGTATGCATGATGTGGTTTTAGCAGCGTTTGGTGTTACAGCCTGACACCGTTTAGTTATCACCGAGGTGGGGAATCTGGTCATGCAGTATGTAGGGGCGTGTAGCATTTTCATTATAGCTAAACGTGAATTTATTTATAGATTTGGGAAATCCCTCTGAGCCTGTTGCCAGCGAGCACCGCTATTTCACAATATCGTCGCCGATTCGGCGGCCGGGAACCAGCAGCCTTGTTACAGGTGAGCCTGTTGCCGGCGAGCACCACTACTTGACAATATCGCCGCCGAACCGGCGTTGGCATTAATATCGGTTCTATTATTGGTTTAATTTGACCAAAATTCGGCGGCGGTGTTAATATCGCTTGGAATTTAGTGTTAATTTCCTGAAATTTCACTTATTGAGTATGTAATTCTGTTAAATATGATAGCATTGAATAAATTTGGCTCTAATATATCACCGCCAATTTGGTGGCGGCGGCGATTTGTTTTGTTTGCATTCATCGATTCGACGATAATATCGCCGCCGAAGTAGCTGCGGCATTAATATCGCTTCGAAGTTAGGGTTAATTTCCTGAAATTTCACCATATGCATATGTAATTCTGTTAAATATGATAGCATTGAATAGATTTGGGCCTAATCGATACCTAACACCGCCTGTAAACCTGCTATGGAACAGGGTTAGCGTACCCTCGTTTATACTCCTGGTGTTAGCCCTATCACTGACTCTTGCATGTAACTTTTCGCTGCTAAACTGGAAATCCCGGCCAAAACCCGTTTTGGCTCGCTAACACCGCGTCATGCATATATATGTGCACAGAGGAGGAGGAGGTAGGGGGTATGCCCTGAGTGCCCTTACACCCAGCCCTGCCATCACCACTACGTCTATTTACATCCCACTCAGGCACAACCAGCACCTACATATATATATATATATATATATACATACATGGGCTTGGTCACATAAACCTCTTTAGTAATAGAACATTTGCATCCCCCCCCCGATGCCGTAAATCGGAATATTTTACTAGGAGTTGAACTGGTGACCTCTCGATCAACAGTCGAATGCTCTGCCACTGAGCTATATCCCGTCTGTCAGCTCTGCATGCTTCGTGTCAATGGCGTCGGATCCAGCAGTCAGAGTACTTGAAATGATAGTCAGAACTGCTACATATGCATCAATCGTAAACCTAGACGCCGAGTGCAGACATCGGAGGGCACACTGCTTTTCGGGCGCATGAAAAATGCAACGGGTCCAGTGCGGCGGAAGTCAATATACTCATATGAATATTCATTTTGACCTATATATGACGTATAAACACACTCCATGGGCGTCATCGCTCGTAAGCCACCCCCAGCGAAGAGGCACAAGACACATATTTTTGTCAATTCCACTCGCGGTGTTCCATTTGAAATTCTAGAAACTCGGCTGACCCGAGTCGCCCGGATCGTATTAATCGAATATGGCTCTCCTGTTGTATTTACAACAGGTCAAGTGAGGCTATCCCAATTGTAAAAATATACAGATTTTCAGTTCGGAATTATATATTGGCAGAGAGCATTATTATTCTCGGGTGACGGAGTGGGGACCAAGGTTATGTAACAGAAAAGCAGTGGGTGCCCCATTCACTGTGTGGCATATGAGACTATGTGAAAAATATGTTAATACATAGTGCCCGAGATTATGACGAGATTTTCCTATATAAGAGACAGGTAATGTTTGGTGAGATGTTCTCTCTATGCGCCAGTAAGGGTGCAAGTGGAGGAGGGGGACATTTTTCATGTCTGCAACTACCTGTTACTACAGGGCCAATGGGCAAGCACACCCAGCCTCTCTGCATACATTATGGGCACCACCTGCAGCTGGGTTGAGTGACAGCTGCCCTTATTAGGGTGTCGCCCCCCCCCCCCCCCCCCCCCCGCACCTGGGAAGAGTAAGTGGTATTTCTGGGGCTCAGACGGCCAATGATATGGTATCTACTCCCTTCAGCTCTCCTTTTGCCTTAAATCGTATCCTCATGACATGTACTCTCTGCAGCACAATACATGTACAAGTAAATACGCATTATATTTACAAACTTGACTAAATATTAGCCTAGTTTACAACATGTAAATTAACCTTTTCAAGTGAAATTCTGACAAGTTTGTACTGATCCAGCCGGGTCAGACGACGTGATCTAGCAAGGTCAAGGTCGATCCATCATATATATATATAGGTCAAAATGAATATTCATGAGTCTATTTACTTCCGTCGCACTGGGCCCGTTGTATTTTCCATGCGCCCCTGCTTTTTATGACTCACTAGACACACCCACCTCGAAACGAAACGTGCAATATAGTAGCCCCTAGTGAGGATTGAACTCACGACCTCTGGTTTTCAAGACCAATCCAATCGCATGTTGTTTTTCCTTTCTGTTTTTTTGTGGGTGAATGGTACTTATTTGAACACTGGGCGCAGTAGCCGATTCGGTACAGCGCAGGCCTCCCAAAATTGATACTTGTTGCTTCCTAGTTTGTCTCTCTGCATTAATAGGATAGGGCATGGACTGGTTAGCTCAGTGTCGGGATACTGTAACTGAGTGGGATATCAGGTCATGGTGCTGGTGGCCTGGTCTCCCAGTGGGGCAGCACTATAAACTCACCATGAGTGTGCACCGTCACAAGTCGGTACCCGTCCATGTATTTCTCTTCTGTAATTTGCTTTGATATGCTTAGATGATAACAATTAATGCTTTGATTTCAAAACAAATATATATATATATATATATATATATATATATATATGTAGGCCTAAATATACCTGACCGAGCATGTGTCTTGTCATCGGAGGGATTACGAAATAAAACAAAAATCAAACAAAATTAAGTTGCCCTGAAAACTATATCCTACATATAGATGTGTGTTGATCACAGTGGGTGCTGAAGACAGTCCCCACTGCCAATAACCCGCATGTTATTAAACTCTATAGATTTCATGGCCTTACACCAACAGTTTTACACTTTAAACAGCATGCATGACATTTTTCCTGAAATAAATCAAGAATACAATAATAATTTAGCCCTTTTGAGGACAGCTGGTCTGTACCATCTAGTGTTGTGTATTAAAGCAATTTTATCAATAATAATAAAACCTCTTTACCTTTATTTAGAATTTTATTTACCTTGACCACACATGTGATTGTGAGCTTTAAAAATATAGATGTTTGATTGTAATCTTTGACCCTATATGTAAAAGCGATGGTTAAATACAAAACAGAGAAATCTCGCCTTGAATATGACCTATGCTGACCTATGCTGACGACGTAAAGAAACGACCACTCAATCAATGGCTGCCCTGTTATTGTTAACATCTAGTTGGTGCAACATGCCATTCAAAAAGATAAACAGAAAGGACTATCCAAAAAAAAAGGCCACCATTGCTTTGTTTGCGAAAGAATACATCGACAAGATGTCATTACATCCTGGTAGTTGTGCTCTGTTTTTAGGAGCCTGCCTCGGTATTAACTGCTGATGTAGACTGGAATGTTTGTTGCAGTTCATGTAGAGGAATTGCAAAAATGGATTGCATTCATTGTGCCCATTCATTACTACTACAGAGAAGACGCCTTGTTCTGAATGGAAAATATACCTCAATCAGTAACACCATGGTAATGTTAAGCTCTTTTGCTTTGTCTGAAATGGCGAAAGGCTTTCCACCCTCCTAACACTTCTTGAGCTGTTGATGCTGTATAGAACGAAGGGAATAACGAATCAGTTAAAAGAACCTGTTACTGCCTATGGTGTTAGAGTTTTGAAGTGCTTACAATTAAATCTCTATGTTTGCACGTCAACTATCTGCAAGGTTAGCAATCCTAAATTTAAATCACTTCAAACTATTTTCCAGCTCTCTCACATTCTGTCGCTTTTACCTTCAATCCACAGCTGTGCAAGTCCCACTTTCTCCCCCCCCCACCCCCCGCCCCCCACCCCATGATACACTCACCCACCCCCTCACACACACGATCCTCTCCTAGTCACGCCTAACCCATAACCCACCACCAACAGAACGGACACGAGCGGATCACTGACACGCCAATTTCCGGTCACGTGTTTCCGCCATCTTGCTAACCCGGAGCGAGACGAGGTTTCTGACAAGGCTCTTTTCTACTTTCTCTTTGTCTCTCTTCTTCCTGCTGTCTCGGAGCCGCACGACGTTGGGCAGCACAGCGTGAGGAGCTGCTCTATGCCTCGAACCCATTCACAGCGCCCCCTACCCACTCGCCGCTGCATTAGTTCCACCACCTATTGCCTGCAGCCACACACTTCTCCGGGACCCCCAACCCTGCCCAACAACATGGCGGGAATTTATTATTTCTATCACTATTATTTTATTCATTGAATACATTCTGTTTTTTCCTTTTGTGCTGGATCACATATCCCCCCCCCCCCTCCATCATATTATGTTCGATCAAATCATCAAGCAACTATAATCTAGGATAAAGCAAGGCTTACTACAATGAATGAACATATATATACTGCTGCTATATCATAGAATAGTGATGTTGCCCCACATTACTAATAGTGCACCCATGATTTTTCTTTTCGCTTACCACCAGTGTTTCAGTCCCATAAACTACCACACGGCATATCATTCAACGACCCAGTTTTTAAATTTCACAAAGCTTCAGCCCTGGAAAAGATATCAATTATAATTGTAGCATTGCCTATTATTGGCGATATTCTTGATTACACATTGATTATTTCCTCTGCATTATCTTCAATTGGATTGATCTGTTTCTACTTGATTTATTCACCCCATTTTGATTTCAGTTGCAATTAATATATATATACAGTAAAACCTCTCTAACTCGACCGACTTTGGGACCAACTTTAGGGAGGGGTCGGCTTAGGGAGTTAGAATATGGTTACAATGGTATTGTTGGGACCCAAATAAAGCAACTGACATAAGGGAGTCGTCGATTTGTGGAGGTGGTCGGTTAGGGAGGTTTTACTCTATATGCATTATTGAAATTTAGCTATATTTATTTTCCTTCTCAATAATTTCTACAAATAAATTAGAACATTTGACAACTTGTTCGTAGCCATGACTTTACCCATACACTGTATGACTGGGTCAACCTTAGCCCCAAACCTCAGAACCAACGTCAACCTTATACCCCTGTCACACTCCGATGTAAGAGCCAACATAAGCCTGGCGTAGGTCACTTTTGGTCATTACGTTGAGGTACGTTGGGTTACGTTATGATGACGTCAGAATGACGTTAGACCGACGTCGAGATACGTCACGTTACGTTGTGTTACGTCGGCGTGCGTCAAGGTTTTGAACATGTTCAAAACTTCCGATGTAACTCCAATGTAAAGGTTTATGTTCAGCGTACGTTCGCCATATGTTCTGTATGCGTTCAGCGAACGTCGATGATGTTAGATGGACGTTATTAAAATGCTTGTCACTATGTTGCACTATGTTACACTACGTTGCACTACGTTGCACTACGTTGCACTACGTTGCACTACGTTGCACTACGTTGCACTATGTTGCACTACGTTGCACTACGTTGCACTACGTTGCACTACGTTGCACTACGTTGCACTACGTTGCACTACGTTGCACTACGTTGCACTACGTTGCACTACGTTGCACTACGTTGCACTACGTTGCACTACGTTGCGCTACGTTGCGCTCGTGCACTACGTTGCCACGTTGCACTACGTTGCACTACGTTGCACTACGTTGCACTACGTTGCACTACGTTGCACTACGTTGCACTACGTTGCACTACGTTGCACTACGTTGCACTACGTTGCACTACGTTGCACTACGTTGCACTACGTTGCACTACGTTGCACTACGTTGCACTACGTTGCACTACGTTGCACTACGTTGCACTACATTGCACTACATTGCACTACATTGCACTACGTTGACCCACATTAAAGCCGTTGGAAACATCCAGGCGGCGTAATGGGAACGTCAGGAGAACGTAAGACGAACATACGTCCGACATACGTTCAGCATTTCGCCAACGTTTCATAATGTAAGTAATGTAAGGTAACATAAAGCAACATAGTTCTGGCGATCGAATGACGTTAATAACGTACCGTCAGTGTAATTACATTGTCCTCTCTCGTTGAACGACGCTGTCATTACGCTTTACCGACATTACGTTCTCGTCAACTACGCTGCATTCACGTTCAACTTGTGCCGAAATTTGCATACTACGCCGAGAAGTTCGATGTTTTCAAGTTCTCCCTATGCTGACATCGTTATGCCGTAGTGTGACAGGGCCTTTCGGCTGCCAGTAACATAGTAAGAATACTGACTGCACCAACGAATCACCCCCACCTCCACCTCCATCCACCCTCACCCCTTCACAACACACCGGCACCAGTCTGATACTGAAAATGCAATAATTACTTTATTAACACCGACTAGCAGAGTCTCTCGGAGCAATGTCATGCGTGGCGGGAGACACTAGCGGCACCAGGCATGCGCATGCGCATAGTTACATCCAGATGTGTACAAGACACGCCATTGGTTGCTATGCGCACCGGTAGAATTAAAGTTGCATAGTCCAATGTTGTTGAATAGTTATATTTTTATGAGATCTATATATTAAATTGATTGTTAGAATCTACCTTAAATCCCAGTCACACCTACCCGGATCAGGGGCCGGACATCTGTGGCTCATCCGTGGCTGGTCCTTGGTGATCCTTGGTGATTATTGGTGATCCGTGGCTGGTCCGGCCTCATCCGGGGTCTGCCCTGGATGTTTTAAAATGTTTAAAACATCCGGGGCAGTCAGGGGCATTTTGCAATCCGGGCTCGAACCGGCATCATCTCGGATGATCAGGGGGTAATCCGGGGTGGTGCGAGTAGTCCGCGGGTGCTCCAGGGGTGGTTGGTGTACCATCCAGGCCACGGTTTAACCCGGACCAGCCCCGGACTAGCCCTGACATAGGCAAGGACAACTCCCGGATAAGACCCAGACAAGCCGGATGAGCACGGATTAGCCACAGATCACCAGGGATATCATGGTTTACCATGGATCAGTCCAGGATGAGCCCTGTTTTTGTATATATATATATAGCAGGAGCAAGTCCACTTCAAGTCCGGGACTACTCTGTGGACACACTGGGTAGTCCGGGGGGTGGTCCGGCTCAGTCCGCGGCGATCCGGCCTCTGGTCCGGGGCTAGTCTGTGGCTCAGCTGGGTAGGTGTGACCGTGAGGCCAAAAGAGACCACACTAGCGATTTTATCCGGGGCTGTCTGGGACAGTCCGGGCAACTGGTCCGGGGGTGGTCCGGCTAAAAATGAGGGGCTCGTCCGGGTAGGTGTGACTGGGGCTTAATTTAGTTTGAACTAATTTTTATTTTCAATGGTTAAGTTTTGCAATATTTGAAGTACTAACATATAAAATTTGTTTTGGCAAGCACTCCAAAACTCTAATAACATAGGCTTTACCAGTAACAGGTTCTACTAAATTGCCTCAGTAAATTCCCTTCTCAATCAATCAATCAATCAATAGTTCCGTCCTCTAGTCGAGGGTTGGGTGCAATGGTTCTCCACTTGTCCCGATGGTGTGCTGTTCTGATAGACTGTGAATAATTCAAGCCTGTCCACTGTAAAATATTTGTAAACCATGATGTTCTTGGTCTCCCTCTCCCTCTGCTGCCATTCAACTTCCCTTCCAACAATGTACGGTATATTGAACTCTGACAAATTCCCTTCTATGTGGTAACAAATGCTTAATAAGTGCACCAGTATCTAAATTAGATATGTAGAATCAATTGTAGATAATTATTTTGGTTTTGAAATTTGATGCTACATCGGACTATGCAGCTTTATTCTAAAACTCCACCATCATTAGTCATACCAGGCTGCGTGATAGTTGATGTCAGTAGATGGCTTAAGCCCCGACAGTTTTATGCATTTGAACTCTGGAAAAAAGTCATCCATTTAACGCCATATATATTGCACTTGATATAAGTTGTGGTTTATTTGGAAGTAAAAATAAAAGCTTGCACTCCTGAGATTTGCAATCCTGCAATGCAATTCACACTATTCATGCGCGACCTAATTAGGCATCAGAACGAGGTTGTGTATGCGTCGGGTAATGGAAATGGCAGTAAGACACTGCTGTGTGCTGATGTGTATGAACTACTACAGAAATTAAAGCAGTAAAATTTGAAGATATTCACATTTTAAACGATCATATACATTTTTGCATACATTTTTTCTATCTATTGGTCAATTTTCATGAAAATTGAGTGATGATCAGATGCATTTCAGTAAGTGATGTCAACAAAGTCGCTCAACCTGGTTGCCAATCTTTTCTTAAATTCAAAATTGCACAACTTTCTTAATATATATATATTTAAAAAATATATTTTGACCCTTTTAAAGCTTTTTATTAATTTGTAATTACTAAGACTAGTTGTTTAACTGTGTTACACAGATAACTACGCTGACAGTGCTGCATTACATGATACCAGCATAACTATGCAGATTTGAAGTTGACAATCACATTGTAGTTAAAGAATGGGAAAATCACCATGCAAGGGTCACCCAATCTTTGTGAAAATTGGCCAATAGATAGAAAACAGGTATGCAAAGATGAATCTGGTAGGGTAAAAAATGAATACCCTCAAATTTGAGTGATTTCGAGAGGTATTGATCAACGAAAAAGTATTCACATTACTTTTCATACAGTGGTGCCTCACAGATGCATACATGGCCTCGGTAAGGTTTCAACATGGCCGCGGCATGAATAGCGTCAATAGACGAGATCACCGTTCCGACTGCGCATGCACCAAAAATGGCGTTGGCAGCAAAGCAAATGCGTACAGCCATTGAGTTTGCCGATACACATATGGAATAACTTCAATTTTATTCAAAATGAATAGAAATACATAAGAATTTGGCATAAACATGTATGCACACATGCACTATACTGATCTGATGAATATATCTAAGACAAAACTAGCCATAGTTAAACAATTCGAGCTAAGAAACATACAATTCCACACAAAACAATCAGTCACTTTAAGGCTGATATCCACATTACCATTATCAATTCTTGTTTTAGATATTAAAATGCAAAATGTGTCAACATACACTTGTTTCAGAGAAATATATAACCAATATCTGATTAACCCTACTCATTTTCTAGTTCTACATATGTCAGTAACCATGGGATATCAATAAAAACATTAATAAAATAAGCAAAACTGACTCTGGCTATAGCTCTAACACTAGTCTGAGTGCCCAGATTTGTCTAAATCTAAATGCACATGGCATCAGATGTGCTGATTATATTGATCTAAATGCAATGCTGGATAAAAGGTTAATATTTTAATTTCTTATATATATATTTTTTAGTTGGTATTCTATGTTTCAAACAAGAGCTGAGATGGGCTGAAACTAGCACTTTCATAGCTGCATCAAGTGTATTAGCATGTGCCATGTGCTTCTCGCAGGTTTGTTTTTCTTCTACACATCCCACAATGCACCGCTCTGCTGGAATGGTGATGTAGTCTATCGGTCAGCACTCCCAGAATTGCATAGCGTGCTACCTTGACAACCGCCTGAGTGCTTGGAGACTGCCACTTTCATTTTCTACATACTTTTTTGTTATTACCGGTATTACAAGTTGCAATGATCCCTGAGGAAGGCCTGAAGATGCAACCCAGCATACCAAGTCACAGCTTCAGCTTCCAGACAGGAGGTCGGGGGAGGTGGTCAGTACACATATATGAAGTGGAATTTTAGCTAATGTAAAATATCTGCTAGAAAACTTTCACTGCAATCGACATTAGAAACAAATGTCTAGCAAGAATCCTACCAAGTTTGGTCATCAGAAGGTGTGTTATGTGTTTTTAGGTGCAAAGTAACTGCAAGTTGGTTGGTTGTTGGGGTTTTACGTCCTGGCAACATCTAAGGTCACATCAGGACGGGTACCGATTTGTGACAGTGCACACTCATGGTGACTTTATAGTGCTGCCCCACTGGGAGACCAAGCCACCAACACCATGACCTAATATCCCACTCAGTCAAATTATCCTAACAATGACCCAACCAGTCCTTGCAGTGTTAGTTGAGGTGTGACCTGGTTGAGGTGGAGAAATGCCATAAGCTGGCATGTACATGTGTGCAAGTATAATGCTACAGCTTGACCATGCTGGGTTGGGTTGTGGGAGGTGCTATTAGATTAGATTAGATTAGATTAGAGTGTTTGAGCTATATGCTCATGCCAAGTCGGAAACTCCACCATCAGAGCCCATCACATGTGGTGAGGATGCTCTGTTCAGTTTTGTCATGTGCAGTAATGAGTTTGAATCTGCTGGCATTAGCTAGGTGTATCCTGGAATCTGTGGTTCATCTGGTATTGTTATTAACACCTTGTCAAGCTGCCTTTTGAATGATTGTACACTGCAGTTTGATTGATTTCTAATTTAAGCTGGCATTGTATTGAGGAGCTGTACTCCTCGGAAAGAAAGACTTCCTTCCCTCAGTGTTCTTGTTGATTGTGAGGCTTTTGTATTTATTGCTGGTACCTTACCAAGTGTACCATATCTTTTTGAATGATACATTGTTATGCCATAGTTTTGTACTTCGCCTTCCAGGTGTATATAATTTGATATCTCTCACATGGACGTTCACATTGAGGCTCTTGGTGTCTTCGATATATAATGTGAAGCTTCATTGCAGTGACTCTAGCTTTGTCCTTTAGAAGTCGGTATTCACAGTTGTGAACAGTAGTCTATCCGTAGGAGTATTATGGAGTTCCACAAGGTTTTCATTGGATTGGATTGGTGGGTTAAAAATCCAAGTGCCCGCTTATTGATTAAATCATTCATCCACATCATTAAATCTCACCAATGGCATTAGAGGGTGAGTTGCTGGTTGGACTTGCTTCTAGAAGACCTGGGCCCATATGTATGAGCCAATTTTTAACCTCACCTGGGTTAAAGGAGGGTGCCGGGTTAGCTAACCCCAGAGTTCCAAATGTGTCACGGGGGATGTATGAGTCCAAAGCGCGCCCGAGTGAGCTAAAGTTTCAGTTATTTATAGATTTGGGAAATCCCTCTGAGTTTGTAGCCATATATTAGGCTCAAATATATTAAATGCTATCATATTTAATAGAATTACATACATAATAAGTGAAATTTGATCAATTTAACCCTAAATTCGAACCCTCCTTAAGGCTACCGCCGCATTGGTGGCGATATTAATAGTTATATTTTCGAATCGACGAACTTACAGTCAACAAACCGCCGCCGCCGCCAGTATGGAAAGCGACATCGTTGCGGCGATTTGTTTACTTTACGTTCGTCGATTCGAAAATATAACTATTAATATCGCCGCCAATGCGGCGGTAGCCTTAAGGAGGGTTCGAATTTAGGGTTAAATTGATAAAATTTCACTTATTGTGTATGTAATTCTGTTAAATATGATCGCATTGAATAGATTTGGCCAGAATCTGTGCCTAACCCCACCTTTAACCCTCCTTTCGCATGGGGTTAGTGCAGGCGACTTTAACCTCGCCGAGTTAGTTTAACTCGGACACATACATACGCAATGGGGCGTTCTCTGTGGCGGAGTGGTTAGAGTGTCTGACTTTTTTCTAGGTCGGACTCCTAATCTGAAGGTCAGTGGTTTGATTCCCTGTGCCCTCACCTCTGCCTATTTGGATTTCCACCGCTGTGTATAACTTACAGCCTCATCAAAGGCCAGTTGCTCTCATACCATGTCTATGTGGTGTGGGAGGTTAAAAATCCCTTGGGTCGGTAAACGTGTAGGCTCGGGCTTTCTATCGACAAACTGTCTAATGGTGAAAACAAGCCTATTCAGGCTTATCCATGATAGGCAGTATAAATCTTCAACAAAAATGTTTCCTATTTTGAGCCGCCCCTTCACGATACCAAGTATAGTGTATACTTCTATACTTGAGCGATAATTGGTCAGTTCTTCCACTATCATCATATCGCAAATTGATAATAGACATTCTCCATATGAAGACCCTTTCCCACATAACATCATCCATTGTGAGTTGTTAACCTCAACATTAACCCGTGCACTGATATCAAAGGGTGGAGGTTGATAGTGGAAATCTTCTCTAATGGCCCTGTCACACTACGACGTGACTACGTCAGCGTAGGCAGAACGTGAAAATAATTATATTACGTCGACGTTATGGGCGTAATATGCAAATTGTGGACGTGAGCCTAACGTGAAAGTAACGTGGGTGTACGTCGTGACCTTAGCTGTAACGTGACAACGTTAGGGGGGAGGGGTAATTGGCGACGTGACCGGGCGTTAGTGTAACGTGAGCGTAACGTCGCCGTAACGGGTGCGACGTGGACGTAACGTGACCGTAACGCCACCGTAACGTGACCGTAACGTGACCGTAACGTGACCGTAACGTGACCGTAACGTGACCGTAACCGTGACCGTAACGTGACCGTAACGTGACCGTAACGTGACCGTAACGTGACCGTAACGTGACCGTAACGTGCAAAACGCTGCCCACACGTTGCTCCCACCCGGGCCGTCGGTCTGACGTGACATAACGTGACTCTAACGTCATTTACGCTGCTATAACGATCGCGGAACGTCAACCTAACGTCATTGTCACGTCATCCCAACGTAACGGCTTCACGTTGAGATACGTCGAAAGTTTTGAACAGGTTCAAAACCTCGACGCGCGCCGACGTAACACGACGTAACATGACGTAGCTCGACGTCACTCTAACGTCATTATGATGTCATCATAACGTGACCCAACGTACGGCAACGTAATGACGAAAAATCATCACGTTAGGCTCACGTTGGCTCGTTACGTCGTAGTGTGACAGGGGTATAAGACCTTTATCATGTAGGGCATATCTGCATACTAAACTGCCAGTGCAACAGTAGTTCATGCTACCCCCATTAGCGGCAGCTTAGCAGTGGTAGGCATGGTCAATAGCTGCCCCCATCTGCGCAGTATACCACATCCTCTATGCGCCCCACCCCTACCCCCCATCCTTTATGCTTCTACCTCCTTTTTGTTTCTATTTTTGTATGTGGCTAAAACAGTTTATTCATCAGAACATACATTTTTTTTCAGCGCTGAGGCACTGGTTTTCCGGCCGGATGAGCAACGGACATAATTGTCTAGCCCGGTGATGTTTGGGCGTGATAAGTATCAAAATGTATTAAAATGTGTCAAAATGTTGCGATATCGGGTCAAAGGCGGCTGGAAGAACGGACATGAAACGGACATGACACGGACATGAAACGGACATGAAACGGACATGAAACGGACATGAACGGATAGCCAACAGCCTGTAAGTGGACAAAGCGGACTCAAACTGGACAAGAACCATAGACGTCAATCCGGCGGCATCCGCTCCAAGTTTTGTGCGTGTTCAAAACTTGTAACGGATCGGGCTGGATATCAACGGATATCAACGGATATGCAATTGATATGCAACGGACACAAACCAGACTTTGCCAAATATCAACGGAATTTGTTTGTTTTTTGTCCGTTTCCTCAATCCAGCGAGGTGTGACATGGGCTTAAGGCTGCATAGTCTGATGAAGCATCACATTTTCAAAACCAAAATAATTATATAGATTTGACTCTATATATCTAACTCAGATATTGATGCACTTATTAAGCATTTGTTGCCACATGGAATGGGATATTGAAACAATTTAATAGAACCTATTACTGCTTGAGCCTATCGTGTCAGAGTTTTGGCATGTTTGCCAAAACTAATTTAACATTCTTGAATTTCAAATATCTCAAAACTTACACATTTACGATAAAAGTTACTTCAACCTAAAATAAGGTAGATTATAACGATCAATTTAATATTTTTATCTCAGAAAAAGGATACAAACTCAAAACCATCGGACTATGCAACTTTAAGTAAGGCATATCTGCTAGATTATCAAGGAGTTTATAGTGTGTTAGTGGATTAGCTATAATAAGTTCAGTATTATGGGCTATGGTGGTTGGTCGCTACAAAGAACTGTCCTGCTATTATGAAGACAGTGTATGTGATGGAAATAAACATGGCGTTCTCTGTAGCGGAGTGGTTAGAGTGTCTGACTTTTTTCTAGGTCAGACTCCTAATCTGAGGGTCTGTGGTTCGATTCCCTGTGCCCCCAGCTCTGCCAATTTGGATTTCCACCGCTGTGTACAACTTAGAGCGTCATCAAAGGCCGGTTGCTCTCATACCATGTCTATGTGGTGTGGGAGGTTAAAAATCCCTTGGGTTGGTAAAAGTGTAGGCTCAGGCTTTCTATTGACCAGCAGTGGAATGAGGAAGACCAGTCGTCTATGACTGAAATTTCCCCTGCTTAAACAACTAATGGACAAAAAAAAACACCCATACAAATAAATGCTGAAATAAGCTTCATAATTATGTGCTGCATAAGCATTATACAAGTATAATTATCAGTAATCTGATTAACCTTGAACTGTGCCTCTGCTTGGCACCTTGTCTTGACACCTCACAACTATTGACACTTAACAACTCAAGGGAATGGACAGGCTCTCTGCCTTGCCTGGTGCTGCCACCTGGCCTATTCAGCTGTCATGGTTCAGCCGCTTGACTGTACCACTCACTAACAAATTCCTGTTATATGCACCCAATATGTATATCTCATTATCAAATCCAAGTTCAACCAGTTCCACTATGTCTATCATTTTTTGTTTGTAAACTGCGCACTCATTGGTTAACGCCTTCCGGTGTTCAATGCGACCACCAGTCTCGATGACGTGACCTGCTCCCTGGTTGTGGCGCGGGCACATTGGACCATTGCATGTTGTACCCAATTCACCAATCGGTTATAGCACCCGCAATGAAATGCCCCACCGGACCAGACATCAGAGGCCCCCTACCGGCTCCCCCACGAAATAAGCCGGCTGATCACCCTCTGGCATGAGACACGCTCCTTTTTAAGTCTCCACACAGACCCGCACCTAGTGTCCATTGTAGGAACTAATCGACACCTCTTTGTTTGTTATCTGCATAATAATATATATATATATATATAAGCTTGTTTTATTTAACACCGCCTCGAGAGTACATTGGTTTTTATCATCAGCTATTGGACATCAAATAGATGGTCATTCTGACATATTTCTTTGGAGGAATCCCATTGCGGCCACATAGGCTACTGTTTCTGATAAGCAGCAAGGGGTCTTATATTTGTCGAGTTCAGGCGCAAATCCATGTAAACGCCAATCCAAAAATTGAGTTTAAATAAAAGAATTTTACCTGAAAAATAATTCAAAGCTCATTAATTCCACTTTTTATGTGATCACATGGTCATGGAGCAATACACAAACCAGTAGGAATATAAAAATATCAACTGTTTGAGGGTTTGATTCCAATGTTTCTCTCCATTTTTGGATTGGCCTTTACATGGTTTTGCACCTGAACTCTTCATATGCACTTTCGCACACAGACAGGACAGCACAGACCACAACCTTTGATGAACCAGCTGTGGACTAATGGTTGGAGTAATATATAAATAAAACATCAACCGAACACAATGCCGTTTCCGACCTTATATATTACTGCCTTAAACATAGAGGTTTGCTTTTTTGCTTACTCATTCCTTTTACACCATTTCTCCAAGTGTTTTTTTTTAGTAACACTGAATACAATTCTTTCAGGATTTGTAAAGGAATGGAGGCTAACGTAATTAGACGGATGCACATTGAGGGTTTGTATCATCACATTATATGATATATTTGTTTGTTTGTTGTTGTTTTACCTCCTAGCAACATCTAATGTCATATTAGGATGGGTACCAACTTGTGACAGTGCGCACTCATGGTAACTTTATAGTGCTGCCCCACTGGAAGACCAGGCCACCAGCACCATGACCTGATATCCCACTCAGTCACATTATCCTGGCACTGAGCCAACCAGTCCTTGCCCTATCCTAATAATGTCGAGTGGCAGGCTAGGAAGCAACAAGTATCAATCTTTAAGTCACTGGTTTGACTCGACCAGGGTTCGAAACCATGACCCCACGATCTCCCATCATGGGAGACGGACGCTGTAACTCATTCGGCCATCCCGTCTGGTTTACATGATAGAAGATCCAGTTCATGCATAAAGTTTTGTTTATTTGGGATTCACGTCCTGGCAGCATTTAACATCATACTAGTTTAGGTACTGAATTAATTGTGATACTACACACTCATGGTGACTATAGTGTTGCCCCACTGCTAGACCAGACCACTATCACTACCTCCTGATGTCCCAATCAGTCACATTATCTGGATGCTGAGCAAACCAGTCCTTGACCTATTCTATTAATACCGATAGGATATTGTACATATTATGTACAATATGGTGTTTAACCAACCTGTCATGTGTAAATACTGGAAGTGTGTGTTTGTAATTGTAATTATGAGACTTGCAGTTCCAGGTGGCTGAGTGTAATGAGGTGCACTAACCTCCTCGGTTGAAATGCCACATGCACAGGCGCAAGAAGCTTGATAGAATCATGGAGCCTAGATTTTTTGCCAATCACATACACATGCCCCCATTTATACTTTTTGCACCATCACATGGCGCTAACTGGCATAACGTTGAATGCGTCACACGCCGTCAAAAGTATAAACGGCCGTCTGGGTACTGACATATGTTTTGAAATCTACCCATTCATTGTTATCAGCTAAACATATCAGATCATATTGCAGAAATGCATTGCCTATATTACTATAGATGATACTGAATAGGAAAAGATTATGCATGTTGTCTTAAACCAAGCTATATGCAGTGGGTTGAATAAATGGAGGGAGTTCATTCCCGTTCATTGCTGGTGGCAGAGTGGGCAGTAAAGCACACACCCCTCCCAGGTCTCCAGCCAATCACAGCCCTCATTCTGTCTCGCCTGCTCTAATTGGCTGGCCTCCAAGCTGACAGCCAATCACAACACACACACACCTCGTCATGTCCTTCCTCCTCACCATCCAACGTGGGTATTCTAACCAGTCTGACTTTATACTTTATAGCCCTGTCACACTACGACATATCTAGCCGGCTTGCCGCCAACGCGCCAACAAGTCAAGAAATGTCAAACTTTGCGGTGCGGTGGGAAAAAGTTTGACGTCAGCACAACATGTTGGTAGCGTGCGGCCGACGTTGTGGTAACCTATTTCGACGCGTGAGGAAAAAAAACAAAAAAGTTTGGTGCACCGTCCTAATATGACCTTAGATGTTGCTAGGATGTAAAACAACAATGCACCAGTTTGGTGCAATATGTGGGAACGAGCCTCACGCATGCGCGGCGTCCGCCTACTGTTCGCATAACGATCTTCCAGCGCCTTTAACGTATTTCGACCTCCCCTAACATAGCCATAACATTGGCACCCACACGTTGGAACACGTCAAAAGTTTTGTGCAAGCACAAAACTTTCGATATGCCACAACGCGCGCCGCCGATCCTCGCCGACCGTCGCCATCCATCAACGTGTACCAACGTGCGCCTAACGCGTGCGTAACGCTTCCTGATGTGTCCCGACATTTCGCCAAAAAGTCACACACGTCGACGCGCATTGGCGAGAAACGTCGTAATGTGACAGCACCATAACATGACCAGCTCTTCTCAACCCATTTAAATTGTGTTGTTGTTGTTTAGTTGTTTAAGCAGGGGAATTTTCAGTCGCAGATGACTGGTCTTCCTCATTCCACTGCTCCTTACCCTATCCTAATAATGCCAAGTGTCTGGCTAGGAAGCGACAAGTATAAATTTTTAAGTCATCGGTTTGACTCGACCGGGATTCGATCCCACAATCCCACAATCTATTAACATGGGAGACGGATGCTCTAACTCATTCAGCCATCCCGTCTGGCTAATTACTGAGACAATTCACTAATCAAACAAAAACACCACATTAATCTAAACTGCTAAACATTCAACGTTTTACTAGCAAACCTCAACGAGAGTACTCAATAACAAGTTTATATTATGTGTTTGCGTTATCGCGACTACTATGTAATATTGTATATCCTCATTCACTTCCTACCTATGGCTACATTATATGTAAATGCGAGGGTTGAAGCGATCCAGTGCGCTTTCTGTGCATTCCCGCATTCACACACTGGCGAAACTGTGTCAGTTGAGGATTTTTCTTCTGTTTTAGTTGAAAAGAAAAGAATATGCTTAAATTAAAAAATATATATCACACTCGATTTGCACAAATCTATCCATGCTCCAGGAATGAGCATGCTCCCATAGCTCAGTGGCTAGAACACTGGTCTCGTAAAGCAGGGGTCATGAGTTTAATCCTCATTGGGGGCATTTTGAAAGAAAACACAATTTTTGCAGAGCATCATTATATGTTTTTGTTTGTTGTTTTACGTCCTAGCAACATCTGAGGTCATATCAGGACGGGTACCATGAACTGGTATCCCACTCAGTCACATTATCCTTACACTGAGCACACCAGTCCTTGCCCTAACCTATTAATGCCAAGCGCCAGGCTAGGAAGTGACAAGTATCAATTTTTAAGTCATTGGTTTGACTTGGCCAGGGTTTGAACCCACGACCCCACGATCTACCAGCACGGGCATCAACATAAGTCAACCTCATGTTTGGAATTGGAGCTGGCGTCGTTCCCACTCCAGTGTTGCAGTTTCCGCGGCACACCATTTTGCGAGGGACACATCGCTTCTGCGCATGTGTCAAAATCGAACAGCATCAAAACTAACCTTATAAATTTAATATAATCTTTTTGGTAAAGATATTTTCCATATGTGTGCCAAGCGATTTGTTTGTAGGTGGTGTGGTTTTAGAGATATTTCACTTTTTCTGTATTTTCTGTATGAAGATTGCTCACGACCATTGACAATGCCTTGAGTTTGACGGTATGCGCAGTGCAAAACATTAGTTTTATTCAAAATTAATAGCAATCAAGAACCCTAACATTATAAATTTAATATAATCTGTTTGTTGAATATGTTTTCTGTATGTGTGCCAAGCGATTTGTTTCTAGGTGGTGTACTTTGAGAGATATTTGACTTTTTCTGTATGAAGATCACTCACGGCCATTGACAATGCATTTGAATGGATGTGTCCCTCGCAAACTGGTGTGCCGCGGAAACTGCAACACCCCAGCATTGGATATGGGTCTCGATGCGTTTCAGGGGGCTTGTGACTTCACCAAAACGGAAACAAGCACTCTTGCGCATGACTTTCCGAGTAAAACGCACGAGCTGTTCGTCAATGGGTGGACTTGAATCGCCAACCTTTAAGCTGTGTTCACACGGGCAAAGTTTATGTCGACTTAGACAAGTCGATTTATATGAATCGATTTAGTGTCGTGTCCACACATGCAGTACTTTTAGTCGGAAATCGATATCTGCGCATGAGCAAGTCCATACTAACCAGCGCCAGTTTCAGTTAGTCTACGTCGGCACGAGAGAGTGTGGATTCGACCTAGATATGTATGGACTGAATCGTATTGTTTTGGAACGATCAAAACTTCTGCTGGGCAGTGAAAACCTAAAAATAAATGATGAAACAAATATATGTGCACCTCTAGCAGGTTCATAGATCAAATTATATTATATAGTGTGACATGCTTAATCCGCCTCAAGTAAGTCGGTTGCGTTCACACGGGCGATATAAGTCAAATCATAAAATGGCGGTTCATATAAACCACCTACAGAGGTGGTTTAGATGAACCGATCTAGCTGAATCGATTCAGCCCTAAATCGCTTTAGCGTAGCGTCCACACGGCGAATGTGAAGCGAACTAGACAAGGCGATTTAGATGAAGCGTTTTAACTCGCCAGTGTGAACTGGGCTATCGAATAACACTCTAATGCGCTAACCGATTCCGCAACCGACACCAACTATCTCCACTCACGTGCTGTCTTAATGCAGGAGGAGAGAATTCTCACAATCTTCCCGAATCACAGAGACGGACTGGAACGTTGCGAACACAGTCCGCACTTGCCAGTCAGCTGAACTGACTTTCAGATTTCACTTACACTTATCACTTAAATGTCAGTCTACCTCGGTAACACAGTAGACAGAGGGTCAGTCTCATAATCTGAAGCCCGTGAATTCAATCCTCACCCGGGGCCAGGCGAAGGCATTCTGTTTTTGGTTTCCCTGCACTACCTGAAATAACTTTCCCATCACACGAAAACTCATTCTGTTTCCGATTTATGTAAGTGGTCTTCTAAGGAAATACTCTATCACGCCATAATTTTACCAATTGAAGGGATCAGGAGAATAGATATGAAATGGAAAAAAAAATATGCACCGCCCGGGAATCGAACCCGGGTCGAAAGAATGGGAATCTTCCATGATACCACTACACCAGCGGTGCCCATACATAATCAAGTGGTCCTGTTCACAGTCAAAAAGTGTATAGACGGAGTGCACGTGACATCATCACTCAGCAGTCAGAGGTCAGCGGCCGGCCATCTTGGATTACGAGCATCGTCCCAACCCATGTTGTGAATGGATGCAGATGCAGTAAAACAGAGTTTTCTTGGTTTCTGGGAGGTTATTGGCAGTTTACATCAACTGTGTTTCTTACAACACTTTAGCAACAACTTCTGAGGCCAAACTGCTTAAAACAATGACAAATAAACCAACAAATCAGTAAATAAGCACAGTGTAGGCAGTTGCCAGCCTTCTGTATGTAATCCAATATGGCCACCGAAAGTTGCTTCGTGACGTCATTATACCCCCTCTATAGATTGAAACAAATTGTATAAATTGAAGAACTGCATAATTTTGTCAATTGCAACGATGGGAAATGGAAAAACTTTGTGCACCGCCCGGGAATCGAACCCGGGTCGAAAGAATGGGAATCTTCCATGATACCACTACACCAGCGGTGCCCATGCAACAAATGGTGGTTAAAGTCCATGCAGAGATCGTATGTTTCTTTGGTTAATAGGTGAAGTTATCCCAGTTTGATTGATTGATTGATTGATTGGTGGTTGCTTTGGTTTATAGGTGAAGTCATTCCAGTTTGATTGATTGATTGGTGGTTACTTTGGTTTATAGGTGAAGTTATTCCAGTTGTTGCTTTGGTAGCTTGTTGCTATTTATATAATGACCTAATAATAATATCTATTTATAGCCAAGTGTCTTAACAGCAAGTGTTCTTTCCTACCTGGGTGACTGTCGCAGTGGAACTACTACAGCTATCTTCGCCGGCTTAGCGCTAACCCTGCTATGGAACAGGATTAGGCTAACCCGAGTTACGGTCGCAGGGCTGGGCCGGAAAAAAAACCAGGATATGGACAACCTTTAAAGTTATTTAATTTGTTATTTCTCTTTTCTATCTGAAATAGCTCTTCTGTAAGCAATAATATTCATCTGAATTTTGCAGATGTCTAATTCGCTTTAAGCAATGCCACTACCCTGTGATAATTTCGAACATGGAACAGGACAAAATAAGTTTTGTCAGTGTGCCTCGGTAGCGCAGTAGGCAGCGCGTCAGTCTCATAATCTGAAGGCCGTGAGTTCAATCCTCACCCGGGGCAGGAGAAGTTATTTTTGCTTTTGGTTTCTCTTATCTACATGAAATAACTTTGCCATTGCTGGAAAATGCATTCTGGTTTTGATTTATATGTTGCATGTGAAATAGTGATTCTCTAAGTGATATTCTTTTGAATTTCACAAATATCCAATTTGCTGTGAGGGAAGAAGTATCATTCAATTAGCTTAAATTCATCTCCACTGTGCTGGCATAATTTCCAACATGCACAGGATTTGGATTGGAATCATCAGAACTAAATTTTAGTTGGGGTCCTTCGGTAGTGCAGAAGGCACCATACCCCCAGCTCTGCCACCGCTGTGTATAACTTACAGCGTCATCAAAGGCCGGTTTCTCTCATACCATGTCTATGTGGTGTGGGAGGTTAGAAATCCCTTGGGTCGGTAAAAGTGGAGGCTCAGGCTTTCTATCGACCAGCAGTGGAATGAGGAAGACCAGTCATCTATGACTGAAATTACCCCTGCTTAAACAACTAATGGACCAAAAAAAAAAAAAAAAGTCTCATAATCTGTAGTCCAATCCTCACCACAGCAGGAGAAGGCATTTTCTTTTTCTTCTTCTCTTGTGTACCTGAGATAGCGCACCTTTTCCCAGTAAAAAATATATCAATTGAAGAGTGCATGATTTTGGCAATTGAAGAGACCAAGAGAAAATACATGAAATGGAAAAACTGTATTGCACCGCCTGGGAATTGAACCCGGGTCTGATCTTCCATGATACCACTACACCAACATGGTGCCCATGCAAAGAACAATGGTCCTGTTCGGAGTCAACAAGTGTATGCATTGAAAAAGTGTCTGCCGATATTGAAAAGGAAAGCAAATAGAGAGAAAAAAGGGAATGGGAGAAAAACACCAAACGAAAACCACTCTGCACCACCCGGGAATCGAAACAGGGTCAAAAGAATGTGAATCATCCATGATACTTTTACAACAGTCATGTAATTGTTTACAAGTATGGTCTTCTTCTTGAGCAAAGAGTGTATGAATTGAAGAACTACAGAATGTTGCCAATTGAAGAGATCAGCTGAACGGACAGGAAATGGAGAAACATGCACCATCCGGGAATTGAACCCGAGTTGAAAGAATGGCAATCTTCCAGCGGTGCCCATGTATTGAATGGCGTTCCTGCTCACAGGCAAAAAGTGCATACATTGCAAAAAAACTGTTCACACAAATCTGTCAATTGCAGGGGTCAGCGGGTAAAATAATAGGAAATGGAAAAAGTTTAGATAAGTCTTTTGATTTTTGCGAAAGCTGTTAACTTCATCGGGTTGGGTAGCTTCACTGTATGTAGACAGTGTTCTGTTGTGGAGATTGCATTATATCAATGCAGGCTGTTTCCTGTTTTGGCGATGATGAATTAAGGCATGCAGGCCCATATACTTCCGGGGAGGCATTACCTAATGCAGGCTGCTCCCCACTATGTGGAGGCACTGATGCACTATAATGCAGGCGGCGTTGTCACTGAATCCAGTCCAGTCCAGGCCTTATTTTCTCTATAGAACTGGAACAGCAATCTAGGCTACATCCAGGACTGCTGCAATAAACAAGGATCGATCTTCAACCAAGCCGACACCAGCGATGAACACTGGCAGTGAACCAGATGTTATGTCCACGATATAGGGCGACATCAGAAAAAGGGGACTTTCTTTTCTTCTTTTCGTTCTTCTTTTTCTTTCTTTCTCCGTCACGTTATTCCCTTCTTTTTACCTTTTTTTGCTTAAAGAAGAAGCAACTAGATTTGCTGAAGCAGTGCTTGCAACCTTGCAGGCATGCACAGCTGCTTTTGTTGGAACACAACACGACTTCTAGCAGCCTGTTGTGCCAGGTCAGCAGGCTTTGTTTTAATGTGTCAGAGTGGCGGAGGGATTCTGCACTCTATCGAGCAGAAAAAGTAGTCCCTTCCGCTTCTATCTGAGCATTGATCACAGAGACAATGTGTTCGGCAAGGAGGGTGTCTGAATGTGGGGGCCGTGGCCGGTAGGTGCTACACAGTGCTATTATCATATATACTGAGTTATTTGTTATGCATGTACCGAGGCACGACGAGCTCGTTCCCGGTGTTGCAGTTTCCACGGTACGCCAGTTTGGGAGGGACAACATCGCTTCTGCACATACATCAAAATCAAACAGCATTGTCACTAACCTTATAAATTTAATATAATGTTTGTGGTAAAGAGGTGTTCTATATGTGTACCAAGCTATTTGTTTCTAAGTGGTGTGGTTTATGTAATATTTCACTTTTTCCGTATTTTCTGTATGAAGATTGCTCACGACCATTGACAATGCCTTGAATTTGATGGTACGCGCAGTGCAAAACATTAGTTTTATTCAAAATTAATAGAAATCAAGAACCCTAACCTTATAAATTTAATATAATCTGTTTGTTGAATATGTTTTCTGTATGTGTGCCAAGCGGTTTGTTTCTAGGTGGTGTAATTTGAGAGATTTTGACTTTTTCTGTGTGAAGATTTGCTCATGCCCATTGACATTGCATTTGAACGGATGTGTCCCTCGGAAACTGGTGTGCCGCGGAAACTGGAACACCGGCCCGCCGTGCCTCGGTACATAGATAACATTCATGGCCGTGAGATAAGGCCTGTGAAAAGACTTGGTTATCAGTAAAACGACCAACTGTGACACGCTTATCAGTAGGGCCGTCAGGATACTGCTAACAAGATAAATGAAAGGAACTTTATGTTTCAATTGTTAATTAATCAGGTAACTATGTTGTGTAATCAGCATCGCAAGTTGAAAGTAAGAGAAGCGAAAGCAAACTCCTGAGAATTACTATTAGTAATTAAGTTACAAACTTTATTGTGTCAAACTATATTGTATGTATATTTTAACAAACAACATGATCGTGACAGAGTCTGTTATAGTTCTTGAAATGTATATTTAACCGCTGAACTAACAATATTTTTGATATTTCATGCGTTTGAACCGTATTTGATGACATTTCATATACTACTATTATAAACATTTGTTAGGATGCACTTGCATTAACTATGACGACAGTCATCGTTTCATGTTCAAGTGTCCACCATGCTATGGTGATATGCTTTTATTGAAAAGGAGATAATGGATGTAATTGTAAAGTCCTACATCAAAACCAGAGACTGCCAAACAAACCAAACTGGAACGGAAACAACTCATAACTCGTTCATTATATTTTGTTGTTTGTTTATATTCTTGTATCTTCGAATCGATCTTGTTCTTTTATTGTTTGTGAAAGGAAGATGGTATGTATGTACCGAGGCACGGCGGGCCGGGAACCAGCCCGTCGGGACCAGTCTCACAGGCGACCATCGTAGACTGGCATGAATGGTAATAAAGCATTGAGTAACTAGACGTCAACATGTGCAGTCGTTCCTGAGTTCTAACTTTACATTATTCATTTAGCCCTGTTATAATGGGAACCACACAGGTGTGACTGCCTTTGCAGTACCGCATCAGTTGGTGGTAGGTAAATCTATTCACTAGACTATGCTATGGTTGTATGAATGCGCGCTTCCTCTGTGGGTGATTGTGGGGGTGATTCTTTGCTCAGTCAAACAAAAAACATGCAAACTTACTAATAGTCGCTACTTTGATTGTTGATTGGTTTTAGTAGTGTAGCAGCCAGGCAAGAAACTACATAGGCAGGTATAAGGTGTGGATAGGGTGATTGCATCAGGTAGACAACATATCGAAACCGTTAGCACGCTAGACCTAGATGGGCAAGAAAGGTGGGATCAAATCATGCTTGAAGTGTAATATTGTCCTTTTCCATCACTTCCATGACACTGATGCCAGGACCAAACCGGATGGCCGAATGAGTTAGAGCGTCCGTGTCCCGTGTTGGTAGATCGTGGGGTCGTGGGTTCGAACCCAGGTCGAGTCAAACCAATGACTTTAAAATTGATACTTGTTACTTCCTGGCGTGCAGCATTATTAGGATAGGATAAGGACTGGTTGGCTCAGTGTCAGGCTAATGTGACTGAGTAGGATATCAGGTCATGGTGCTGGCAGCCTGGTATTTCAGTGGGGCAGCACTATAAAGTCGCCATGAGTGTGCACTGTCACAAGTCGGAACCCGTCCTGAAATGACCTTAGATGTTGCTAGGATGTAAAACAACAACAAACAAACAAAACACTCATGCCATGAGCAGGACCATGTATCTACAAGCTACATTCTGTATTGTTGTGGAAACTATCATATGTATGTAAATATGTAAGTACATTGCCTCCGGTGCGACTGACACTGGTCTACATCCGGTGGAGGCGAGGAGGGAAGGTGGAGCCATGGGTACAGTGTTGGCCATATGGAGTATAACAAATAATAATAATAATTAACCCCTACATATCTTTACACTCGCATAATTCGTTACACATCACATAATTGTAAGTATTCAACAACTTCTGGATGTGAAACATGTTCAAGTCTAGGACATGAGTGTAGTGGTTTGCACTGATCTCTCAAGGAGGGAGCCATATGGACTGTTCACAAGTTGTACTCTTTCCAACTGTCTCAAGAGATGTACTTCGTCTTATAAGAATTGTGATGCATTCCTGGGCATTGTGACGAAGCTGTTATTAATAAGTTTGTAAAACAAATTGTCTTCCACCATTCTTAGCTAATTGGGAATAATGGATCTTATGACCAATGCCAGTCACATCACTCATGAATTTAAATGAACATATCACCCACTCCCGTCCTCATATGACCTTAGATGTGGCTAGGAGGTAAAATAACAACAACTACAACTGTCACCCACTATGACAATTCTTGAAGTTGTCTTTGCTAATGCTAAGCCAGACTGATGCCTGCTAACAACATCGGCCTTCTATATAGTACTGGCTATGGTGTGGGGGAACATGGGGTCATAATTGTCATGTGCTTGCCAAGATTAAGTACTGTCTATATATATATCCCACTAGACGCGCACTGCAAAGGTGCAGATACATGGATGTGCATCTATTGAAAGTTAAAGAATTTCATGGATTTGTTTTTGATGTGCCTCTGAAATAAAGTGGGATTGTGTTATTTTATGTGCATTCAGTCTGAATATGATCGTACATTTCAGTTTGTTTTTGTCATGCATCTGAAATAAAGTGAGATTGTGTTATTTTATGTGCATTCAGTCTGAATATGATCGTACATTTCAGTTTGTTTTTGTCATGCATCTGAAATAAAGTGGGATTGTGTTATTTTATGTGCATTCAGTCTGAATATGATCATACATTTGTGCGAGCTTTCAATCTTGAAATGGGGTGTCTGCTTCTATTGGGTAGCGTGCATCTATTGGGACATATACGGTAGGCATGTTTGCACTTCAAACATCTCCAAAGTTAGCCATTTCAAATAATGGTTACTTCAAACTAAAGTAAGGTAGATAATAAGGGCCAATATATTGTTATCAAAGACAATTTACTAGAAACTGTTACTACTGAAGTCCATTGTGTCAGAATGTGGACGTGCTTCTAACAATTAATTTGACATGTTTTCACTTCAAATATCCCTAAGGTTAGCCATTTAATATGTGTGGTATAAAGCATTTATACGAATATTATTCAGGATGGAACCCTCCCTCTGTGGCATATCGGGTGGGGGGATTCGAACCCGCTACCCCCACACGCTGCTGGGCCGGCGCGGCAGTTCGGCGAAGGGACTGAGGCAAGTCTAGCCTCCATGTGTCTTGCGCCTCAAGTGCCCGCTAGGAGGACTGAGGCAAGTCTATTACGGGTAACACCTCAGGCGCATGCGCGGACCCTCCAGCTCCAACGGCTTTCCTGTATACTCGGCCCATTTGAACCCGAGTTCTAGCTTTAGGTTCTATTTTGATTACTGATTTTGAGCTTGTTTGATTTCTGTTTGATCTTGATATCTTATTGAGCTTGTTTGATTGATTTCTTTGTGTTTGACTTTGATTCTTGAGCTTGATTTGAATTTGATTACTGATGATTATTGATGACTGATGTTTTATGTAGATGTTGATTAAACGTTGATGATGAATAAACGGTGGGTCTTTTGTGGCCAGCCAGAGTACCTACTCAATCCATTTATGTATCCTGTTATGTGTATGACTAATAATACAGGTTATTTCAAACTAAAGTTATGTAGATAATAAACATCAAAATAGCTTTGGAATGTGAAGCTTTAAATTATAGGAGAAGTCCTCTTGTGCGTTTGAAAACATAATACAGTATAACCCCGTTAAACCAAACTTGAAGGGACCTTAGAAATGTTAATGGATTAACCAATCATTGGTTTAACCGAGCTTTGACTTTGACTTTGACTTGGCTTTCGCAACAACTTTGGTGCATTATGAATGTAATATACAATGTGTCTGGACAGTATGATTATTGTTTTTATATGCATATACAGTTTAACCCCATTAAACCAAGCTCGGTTAAATCACACGATCGGTTAATCCAAACTTTTTCGGTGACCAGTCAAAATACTACCATTTATCATATAAAAAAGTCTCAGATGACCTTAAAACCACATGAAAGTTTGGTTTAACTGTATCGGAAGTGGCCTGGGGCCGACAATTCTGTTTGGATTAACCAATATTTTGCTTTAACCGACTTTGGTTTAACACACTTTTTTCTATGATAAATGGTAGTATTTTGCCAGGCCGCCGAAAAAAGTCTGGATTAACAGATCGTTTGGTTTAACCGAGCTTGGTTTAACAGGGTTGTACTGTAACACTGGTTAACAATTATTGCATCTTCCAATTAGCAATTCGATTAGGTTTGTTGTAACTGATAGGTCATTTATCAAAATATATTGAACACGTTGCACCTGTTTCTTTTAGCCTTTTCCATTTACTGAAGGATGCCAGTTATAAAGAACACACTGCCCTGTATGGAGCATGGAGAGGATGGCCAAATGACTAGAGGACCAGTGTGGCAGATCACGTGATCACAAGGAAAATCTGCCACACATTGCTAATAACAATGCAACTTTACCTGAGCGCCCTCACTAGCAAGATCAATTCTAATTCACTGTACAATGAATTGTGAGCGTGGCCTAATTAAAGCATAATTAAAACGGTATCTGAGAAACGAAAGGATTTATATAGATTTGATACCACATATACTAATTAGATACCAGTGCATATATTAGGCAGGTGATTGTTGCTGGTTGTTTTACGTCCTAGCAATATCTAATATAATATCAGTTAGTGTACCGACTTGTTACAGCATGCACTCAGGGTGAGTGCATAGTGTTTCCCCACTGGGAGATCAGACCATCGACAACATGACCCGATATCCCATACAGCCACGTTATCCTGATACTGTGCTAACCGGTCCTTATCTGATCCTATTAATGCTGAGCACCAGGCTAGGCAGCAACAAGTATCAATTGTATAAGTCATCGGTTTCACTTAGCTGGGATGCGAACTCCCGACCTTGTCGATTTGGCCACCATGTCACATCTCAGGCAGGTGAAGGGAGAACTAAATCAGTTTAATGGAAGCTGTTGCAAATGAAGCCTATGGCGTCAGCATTTTGATGTGCATGACCAAATTCTTCTTCTTCTTCTTCTTCATCTTCATTTTCTTCGTTTCCTCCTCATTGCCCCCTTTCTTCCTCCTCTTTGATCTCTTCTTCCTTTTTTCCTATTCTTCCTCTTCTCCTTCGTTTTCCTTTTCTTCTTCCTTTTGTACCAAGCGGACTCGGTGACTGAATCGGCTTAAGTGCAGGCTTAATTCTTTGATTCCTTCTTCTTCTTCTTCCTCTTCTTGCTCTTCTTATTCTTCCTCTTGCTCCTCTTGCTCTTCTTGCTCTTCATGCTCTTCTTCGTCTTCTCCGTCTTCTTCATCTTCTTTGTCTTCTTCGTCTTCTTCATCTTCTTCGTCTTCTTCTTCGTCTTCTTCCTCTTCAACCTCTTCTTCCTCTTCTTCCTCTTCCTCCTCCTCTTCTTCTTCTTCTTCTTCTTCTTCTTCTTCCTCCTCCTCTTCTTACCTTTCTTCCTCTTGTACCAAGTGGACACGGTGGCCGAATCGGCTAAAGGCAGGCTTAATTCTTGGATTCTTTCTTCTTTTTTCTTTCGTCTTCTTCCTTCTTATTTTTCCCCTTTTTCTTCTTCCCCTCATTGTCCTATTGGTCCTTCTGTTTGTCCTCTTCTTTCCTCTTGTTCCTCTTGTTCCGCTTGTCCCAACCAGACGCTGTGACCGGATCCAGGTTTCAAATGCGCAATGTCGTGAGTCTTATCCCAGCCGAGTCAAACCAATGACGTCTGTATTTAAATATTGTGTACATGTAAATAATGCTCCTGGAGCAGCCTGCGCACTAATAAATATATATGCAAGCAGCAAAACATGTAGCAATTTCTTATTGTTGTGTAAATGCTAATTGTTCTTCAACAAATAAAGGTATTTTTTTGCGAGCCGATTCAGTAATTATGTCGATGAATTCAGTAACTGGTCACTCCTTTCTAAAATGTTTAACGTTTGGTCTATTTTAAGTAGACAGCTCTAATTCTTTAAAGACCTAGCCATATAATTCCATGTGTGAAGGTACATGTTTGTGTGTGTAAGAGGGACAGGAAGGAGTGGAGGCTTAATAGGTGAGGTGCAGCCGAGGTGTGATTAGTGTAAAGCTAAGATTCCTTATATGCGGCATGCAGCATGTGGCATGCAGCATGCGGCATGCAGCATGCGGCATGCAAATGTCATATATGTGGCGTAGATATATGCCAACCCCCAACATTTGTTGGGGTTTTTCCTCCAAATTTGTGAAGGAACAATATTGTTTTCTATGGCAAATGCAACAGTATTCGCATTCGCATGCCGCACCGATCGGTCTATGGGTCGATCCATTTGCCACATTCGCATTAGCATTCGCATTCGGACGTATGGAAGCACCACTATTCATTTACATTCTTTACGATTTTTATTCACATTCGCATTCGCATGCTGCATACCGTGTATAAGGAATCTTAGTTTTAGCTTTAGCTTTAGGTATGAACGATGGCCTTGAGAGGGTTCCAGTGATATAGATCAATCTACGTAGGAAGGATCTACATGGACAGGTTTTCTTTGTGGGACTCGAAAGGCCCGGTCACATACACGTTAGTGGACCTAGTTGAACACAGTAGAGGCTTACGTAATTGAACTTAGTTGAACGTAGTTGAATGCAGTACAACCTACCGGCATCCATAACATACTCTAGCATACTCTAGCAAACTCTAGTGTATTCCAGTGTACTCTAGCATACTTCTTAATGTACTCTAGCATACTCTAGCATACTCTAGGGTACCATAGCATACTTCGACACGCACAAAACCTTGGCCACATAGCCGTTTATGGACGAAGTTGAACGTAGTGGAGGGCAACGTAGTTCAACATAGTTCAACGTAGTTCAACATAGTTTAACATAGTTGGACGTACCTGGATCCGTACCATAACGTACCAGGATCCGTACCGTAACGTATTTATCCATACTATTAGGTGGGTGATCACCCAAATCCTGCCATACCTTAACATAGTTTAACATATCTTAACGTAGTGACAGCACGTTTCACCCACGTTAATCTATCCTAAGTTCAACTACGTTCAACTAGGTTCACTAGCGTGTATGTGACCTGGCCTTGACGGTCTGTGTGTAAAAGGGTAGCACGGTCTATCTATGATGATGGATCCCACTAATGTGTGTATGACAGGGGTGATGAAACAATAACATTATATGACGTCACCCAGATGTTATTTCATCAGCCATGCAGGGGCGTGCTCAGGGAGTGAGGGTACATATAAATCATGCAAACTCTTAATGATCTTTGAGGACACCAAACAATAGAACATATGATTATTAACAAAGCAATGGTTGGTCACACGGTAGTGTTTTGCAAATAGTGCATGTACTATACATTACCACGGTACGCTGTTAGTAATATCCAATTTACTTACTACCATATTTACAATCGCACTGGCTATTCACAGAGCTGGTGATCTGTGAATAACAGCCCACTATATGTTATAATCCGCTGAAAACGACGTCAACAGCAAAGAAAATGCGTTTGCCGATATACTCAGCGCACAACTTCGATTTTATTCTAAATTAATAGAAATACAGAACAATTTGGCATGAACATGGATGCATGCATGCAATATAATATAATAATATAATGAATATATTTAAGACAAAGCTATGCATAATTAAGCATTCTGAGCTAACAAACATACAATTCCCTACAAAAGAATCATTCACTTTACCAATCAGTTCACATCAGTCTTGTTCTAAATATTAAAATGTCATTCTTTTGCTAATTCACAGAGCAAATCAGGTCTGTAAATGAAAATCATTCTTGCACTAATTCGTAGAGCAAAGCAGCTCTGCAAATTATAATCATTCTTGTGTTAATTCACAGAGCAAAGCAGATTTGCAGATAGTAATCATTCTTCTGCTAATTTGCAGAGCAAAGCAGCTCTGCGAATAATAATCATTCTTCTGTTAATTCGCAGAGCAAAGCAGCTATGCGAATAATACTCATTCTTCTGTTAATTCGCAGAGCAAAGCAGCTCTGCGAATAATAATCATTCTTCTGCTAATTCGCAGAGCAAAGCAGCTCTGCGAATACTAATCATTCTTCTGCTAATTCACAGAGCAAAGCAGCTTTGCGAATAATAATCATTCTTCTGCTAATTCGCAGAGCAAAGCAGCTCTGCGAATAATAATCATTCTTCTGCTAATTCGCAGAGCAAAGCAGCTCTGCGAATAATAATCATTCTTCTGCTAATTCACAGAGCAAAGCAGCTCTGCAAATAATAATCATTCTTCTGCTAATTCGCAGAGCAAAGCAGCTCTGTGAATAATAATTCTTCTGCTAATTCGCAGAGCAAAGCAGCTCTGTGAATAATAATCATTCTTCTGATAATTCGCAGAGCAAAGCAGCTTTGCGAATAATAATCATTCTTCTGCTAATTCGCAGAGCAAAGCAGCTCTGCAAATAATAATCATTATTCTGCTAATTCGCAGAGCAAAGCAGCTCTGCGAATAATAATCATTCTTCTGCTAATTCGCAGAGTAAAGCAGCTCTGTGAATAATAATCATTCTTCTGCTAATTCGCAGAGCAAAGCAGCTCTGCGAATAGCCTCGTCCTTTTACAATTTGTTTACACTATTTGATGGATGCAGACATTCCACATAATATGAACAAGTATATCATTATTATTCCATTCAGCTATTGATGTAGTCATGTATCACTACAATTCTATTCACTATTTACCATAGTGATGGGTCAGGAATATTCCATTTCGCTGTTACTACATGGTTTTATTGTTCAGCACCTTAGAATGGATCCTGCTATTGAGAGTGCCCTATTACATTGACATTATTAATTTAATTACGCACAGGAACCACTCGGGGTTTGAGATGGCTCCTCCCACCCTGCTGAATAAATTCTCTCACAAACAGAAGATTGGCAATTGAACAACGACAAGAAACCTATTCGCTTTAAATTACAGTTCGACGTTTCAGAATATTTACCTGTTCGATGAGGTTTCATTTATGAAAAGTCACCAGTGACAATCTAATATAGGGAATCATTCTGAAGTGGGAAGTTGGGGAGTGGATGGGTTTTTGAGGGCGGGGAAGGGGGGGTAAGGGTGTGGGTGGGTAGGGTGGGGTAAAGGCTAAAGGGTAAAAGCAGGCCCCATAGGAGACCATATTTACGAGTTGCTCTGGGAGACCCCCCATGGACGATCCACTCAGTGCGTGAGACTGTAGGTGGGAGCCCAGTGATGTGTTGCGTAGCAGTTAGAGGGGAGCGCTGGAGCAGAGACGGCGGGCGGGGAGGTCCAGGTGGGGGTGTGTGGAGAGGTGAGGGTGAGGGGAGGTGGGGCAGGCGGAGACTCCAGTTCATACAGACACCCAGCAATCCATTAGCGGGGGTGGTGCTCCAGAGATGGCCCCCGTCTTGGTTTGGCATCGATGCACTCAACCACCCACGTAGTTCCTCTCTAAGGCTGTGCACATTCAGCGGTCTCGCTCCTCCCCCCACTCCCCACCACACACCACCCCCATACACACACCCATGTACCACACATACCTCATACACACACGGACACACACCTCACACACACGGACACATAACACACACACCTCGCACATACCAATACACACCACACACACCACACACACCTCACACACCGACACACACCACACACACCTCACACACCTCACACTCACCTCACACACACCTCACACACACCTCACACACGATCACATACCACCCATACACACACCCCTCACACACACCGACACATACCACACACACCTCACACGCACCAACACACACCTCACACACACCTCACACACCTCGCACACACCTCACACACACCTCACACACACCAACACACACCTCACAAACACTGACACATATCAGACACCCCTCACACACACCTCACACACCAACGCACACCTCACACATACCGAAACATACCACACACCCCTCACACACACCTCACACACACCGACACATACCACACACACCTCACACGCACCTCACACGCACCAACACTTTGCGTGCTTGGTACTCATAGGAACCCATGGGTAACTGTTTTTCGGTTCCGTAAAATTGGTGATGGGTACCCATTCTTGAAACAGTTAATTCAATATAGTAGGAGTATATTTTGAACAAATCTGTGCAGAAATTGAACAAATACCTTTAATCATCTACAATGTAATGAAAACAACCGTCTGCAGCATTTAATTTAATACTTTAACAAAAATTGTCTGGCGTTTGATTAATATCATGGGAAACACAATTTCGGTTCTGTAGTTTCCCAAGCACGGTAACGAAACGTTACCGGTAACGATCGTTACGTGAAATCCTACAGCCTGCTTTCCTTATCGTTCCCTAACTTTCCCTACCCTCCACATCTGTTTCCTACTGTCACCTACACTCTATCGGCTCTCCTTCTCTCCCATACTCTCCCCTACCTTGCCGTACCATTCCCCTCACTGCCCTATCCTGCCTACCCCATACATGTTCTACCCCACCCCGCCCTACCCTACCCTACTCTTCCCTGCCCTTCTCTTCTCTATCCTGCTACCCCTGTCCTTACCCTCCTCTATAATGCTCTACTCTGCCCTACCCTGCATGCCCCGCCAAGCCTACCCTACTCTTCCCTACCTTTCCCTTCTCTTCCCTATCCTGTCAATCCTTCCCCTACCCTCCTTTACCATGCTCTACTCTGCTCTACCCTGCATACTCCGACTACGCCAGCCACCCTTCGCTAGCCTCCCCTACCCTTCCTTACCTTTCCCTACCCTGCCCTACTCTTCGCTACACTCCCATTCCTCGTACGCATTGTTCCATGAATGACAGTTCATGGCTACGTTGCCTTCAAAGCTGAGGACCAGCTGCGATGGCCAAATGAGTTAGAGCGTCCGTCTCCCGTGTGGGTTCGAACACTGGTCGAGTCAAACCAATGACTTAAAAATTGATACTGTTTGCTTCCTAGCCTGGCACTTGGCATTATTAGGATAGGGCAAGGACTGGTTGGCTCAGTGCCAGGATAATGTGACTGAGTGGGATATCAGGTCATGCTGCTGGCGGCCTGGTCTTCCAGTGGGGCTGCACTATGAAGTCACCATGAGTGTGCACTGTCACAAGTCGGTACCTGTCCTGATATGACCTTAGATGTTGCTAGGACATAAAACAACAACACACAAACAAACAATCAAAGCTGAGTGCTGCTGGTGGTTTTAGGCCTGTCACTGTGTCAGTATCATTGTGTGTTCTGTGCCGCATTCAGATTCACTATCTGACACCGCATGAAACACCGATACAAAATAATGGAGATAAACATTGGAACAAAATCATCAACAAGTTAATTTGTTTATATTCCTTTTTTCTGTTCATTGCTCCATAAGCATGTGATCATATGACAAGTTGAATTAGTGAGAATTAAAATTATTTTCAGGAACAAACCTTGTATTAAAACTACATTTTTGCATTGGCGTTTACAAGGTTTTGCGCCTGAACTCTTCATGTTAAATAAGTACAAGTGAACACAAAGCCTAGTATGCGAGTGAGTTTATTACCGGCCACCGGCCAGCAGGAAAGCCTCCATGATGATTCACCTGCCTACGTGACCTCGCAGCTGCTGTAATATATGCATAAAAGACATCCAGGCACGTGTGGAGAACAAAGGATATGTAAATGAGATGACGTCATAGACAAAGGGTGCCGGCGGTTCAGGACCCTGGATGGTGAATAAAGCATTCAGTATCCAGGAGTCAAAGTGTTCAGATGTCATACTTTTACAGCCGCTGATATGCTGAGTCACCATACCTTGCACCATGTCATGCCATGTTTATCCTGTCTACCCTGTCTACCCTGCCTTATCCTGCTCTACTCTACCTGGGCCCGTATGCATGGAGCGGTGTTAGCGACCCAAAACGCGTTTATGGCGGGATTTCTGGTTTAGCGCAAAAAAGTTGCTATGCATGGAGCAGTGTTAGGTCTAACACCGAGCGTTTAAACTCGGAAATTCTAACTCTGCTCATAGCAGGTTTACAGCTGTGTTAGTGTTAGGTTAGTGGCAGGATGGAACCCAAATCTACTCAATGCTATCATATTTAACAGAATTACATACGCAATAAGTGAAATTTAAGCAAATTAACCCTAAAAACGAAGCGATATTAATGCTGCCGCCGTAACGGCGGCGATATTAATGGTTATATTTTCGAATCGACGAAGGTACAGTAAACAAACCGCCGCCGCTGCCAGTATGGAAAGTTACGTCAATGCAACGGCGGCGGCGATTTGTTTACTTTACGTTCGTCGATTCGAAAATATAACCATTAATATCGCCGCCGTTACGGCGGCAGCATTAATATCGCTTCGTTTTTAGGGTTAATTTGCTGAAATTTCACTTATTGCATGTGTAATTCTGTCAAATATGATCGCATTGAATAGATTTGGGCCTAATATATGGCTACAAACGCAGAGGGATTTCCCAAATCTATAAATACATTCACATTTAGCTAACACTCACCGTGTAGGCCTCCATGCATACGGCATGACATAGTTCTCTACGACGCCGATAACCGGAGATAGGTACCCGGAGTTAGAGCGATAACACCACACGCCGCTAGCACCGCTCCATGCATATGGGCCCTGGTCTACCCTGTTCTACTTCAACCCTACCCTACCCACCTTACTCCACCCTACCTTACCTTCTGCTAGCCTGGCCTGATATGCTGCTGTCATTATATTTCAGAATAGTAAATAGTGCTATGCAGTTGTTGGATATTATGGTGTTTGAGGTCTGAGGGACCCTACAGTGAATATAAACTGAATGTAACCTATAATAATGGACGTGGAAGAGGTCCCAATGACCCATGCCAAGCATTATGCCTGCATATTACAACACAATAAGCAAATATTAGAAATTTAAGCACTTAGTTAAATGTTATTATACAAATCTAACTGAAATACTGGCCACTCATTAAGCTTTTTAAAGTTGCATAGTCCGATCATTTTGAGTTTCTCTCATTTTCTGAGATAAATATATCAGGTTGATCATTATAATGTACCTTACATTGGTTTGCGATAACTTTTATTTTAAGTAGCTAACCTTGGAGATATTTGCAGTACAAACATACAAAATTAGTTTTGGCAAGCATGCCAAAACTCTGACACCATAGGCTTATGTGATAACAGGTTCCATTAAATTGACTCAGTACGCCCTTATATTTAGCAACAAGTGCTTCTTAATAAGTGCATCAGGATCTAAGTTAGATATGTAAAATCAAATCTAAGTGAGTGTTTAGATCTTGCTAATTCTATGTTTCATCGGACTATGCAACTTTAAATAATGTCTTGCTGTGCATAAAGGAATATTAAGTAATTTCGAAAGAACCATTCACTGTTGAAGATTATAGGGTCAGAGTTTTGACATGGATGCCAACATTTATTTGTGTGGTTCCACTTCAAATATCTGAAAATAAAATTTACATCAAACAAAAAGTTCTATATATTTACCTAATATATTTGTCTTAAAAATGACAGAAATTCGAAACCATCAGATTATGCAACTTTAAGTCACATGACCTTTCAAAGTTGTCATTCTAAGCAGAATATACCAATCTTCAGATCTCATCATCATCATGCTGTCAGTCGCGATGCGACAAAGACTGCTTTCATTACTTGACTGCCGCTCTCCATTTAGCTCACTGCTGTGAGAGTTGCGTCCAGATGTAATTCACTAATAACCGGTATAACTTCAAATATAACCTTTATTAAATTCTACAAATCACTTGTAATATTCCTAAGGGAAAAGGCTTATGTCATTGCTCATTGGAGTTTATATCCCAGCAACATTTAAGGTACAATAAGAATGAGTGTCACCTTGTGAGAGTACCCACTCGTGGTGACCCTTATATTATTACTCAATTATTAGACTGAACCACTGGGATCATGTCCCAATATCCCACTCAGTCACATTATCCTGGGATTGAGCAAGCCAGTCCTTGCTCTCTCCTATTAATGCAAGTTGCCAGACTAGTTATTGGCAAGTACCAATATTAGCAAGTTATTTGTTTGACTTGGCCTGAGTTCAAACATGTCACAAGAAAGCCAGGCAGTCGTCTTATTGATCCTGGCATTGTATCCGATAACAAGGTCAAGGGATAACATCCTGTAAATCTGCTTCAGGGGTCGTCCCAGGTTTATTTGACCACTTGTTTATTACACAGGAAGTGATCTCCCATGGTCTATCCCGGTTGTAAAATATCTCGACGTTCTACACATAGTTACATTATAAAATAGATTCCATTTAAAGTACCCATTTGTTTTAGTTAGTAGTGTAGTAGTCTGAACATGAGCTCTACTATCACGCGGTAGCAGCGGAGACTACGCCGTACACCGGCGCAGTACCATTACACTGCGCTAGGTGGCGGCACGGGTAGCCAGCGGTCAGACCCCAACTGGGCTGACCTGTACTGCGTGTGGCTGACCCACCCCCCTCACACACACCTATAGAGTCGATGTGGGATCTGGCGAGTCAGGGGGCGGGTCAGACAACTTCTGACGCCGCGGAGAGCAGATGGTTCAATAAACCAAGGGTGAAGCGTACACTGAATTGAATCTTGGTGTTCTTCCGTGTGTGACTGCGTGAGAGAGAGAGTCGGAGGGCCGTGGGCCATTACAGTAGATAGAAGAATGTGTAACCCATTGCTGAACCCAGACTGATAGGGTGGGAGACAGTCATGTTTGTTATTTAATGTTTAATATGTATTGGATCCGGATTGAATTTGAATGGAGTGCATCGGATATGATAGAGGTGTCAGGTCAAGTTGCCATGACTTGGTGGTAGCTGGGATATGGGAATGAGGGGTGCACCTGAGCTGCACCCATCTCTACTGTCCTGGAATCTCAAGATGGCCACCATAAAGAGTAAAATAACAATATGTCATGGATCAATGACATCATGTACCTCCAATAATATCATTACCTTCAATAATATCATGTACCTTCAATATTATGTACCTTCAATGACATGCCTGTACGAGTGTTGGAGAGATTAAAATCCTGGGAGAGCTGGCAGTCACAATGTGACAAACAGGTACTTTTGTGTCCATCCTCTATTCTGTGCTATACCCACTGTATCCACTTCACTTTTATAGACAGGAAACCATAGGACTCAGCTACACCACACCATTTCCTATGCTACACCCTGTGGTACTTTATGGTATTTTATATATATTTAACTTGCATTTCATTATAGCTCACTTCCATTTATAAAGATCTGGCGACGACATTTGATAAGGGATTAGCCCATAGATTACAATGTGATGCTACATAATTTCCAGTGCAGGACAGTCACACAGTTCCGGTGGATTGGTCCACTATTCAAAGCCACCTGCTGCCACCTGGTTGTCCTTCTGACATTACCAGAGTCAGTCTAGAACCGACCGCCACCATGTGGTAATGGGAGTGCATATATCTAGTCAACACTGTAGTATAATGTGATACGTCTGACCAACTAGTCTGATATAAATATTATCACACTAGGAAGTTTGCTGGGAGTTGTGATAGTAATTGAGTTGCCACTGGAGTTTGGTCTGGACCTGTGCAGTCAATCACTCATTGAGTTAAGGATACAACAATCTGCATCCAATGGCAAGCAGTTTTCGCTTTCTACCCACACCCCGTGATAACATCACCTCAGCAAGAGCTTTCTGCGAAGTCACTATCTGACTCTGAGCCGGTGTCATGGTATAAAACCGCTGCCGGATCGCAGCCCCTGTCGTGGCTTCTGCGCATGCGCAGAGGTTGTAAACAAGCTCAGCTCGACTGCAGAACGAATACACACTGCCAGTGTCTATTAAAGATTAATAGAAATGCACAACCCTAACCATATAAATTTAATATAATCTGTTCGTTGGATATGTTTTCTATATATGTTCCAAGGGGTTTGTTTCTAGGTGGTGTAAGTTTCATAGATATTTCACTTTTTCTGTATGAAGATTGCACTGACACTCAGAATATCCCAACTTTCACTATTATCTCTGTTTTTAATACTTTCAGCATAAATTGCTCTTAGGTTACATTAAATACTTCAGATCTTCCTCTTCAATCGCGCATTAAGATATTTTTAATCGATCCACTGAAAGTTTTAAAATTTATTTTACAAAAATAAATGCTTAGTCAACTGTCTTCACGGCAGGGGCTGCGATCGGGCAGTGGTTTTATACCATGACACCGGGTATCGTGACACCGAATTGATACATGTATTGTGATGTAGATAATGATAGCTTCAGACACTGTCTTACTGATGAATCACTGAAATTAAAGTGAAATTTAAACTAACTATATGAAGCAGGTGTGATGATCCATGCATCAGTAGAGTGACCATAGTTGCTTGGTTGTTGGAGTTGTATGTCCTGGGGAGTGACCATAATGGTAACAAGCAATGGGAAGTGTAAGGTATTGTCATCATTCATAAATTTCAAAGTTCCCTGATTATTAATATTGCACAATGCACGTTCCACTTTCAGAAATTGTTCATTTTGGTTGGGGGAGCAAGAATATCTCGATTGGTTACGATTTCATCACACCATCACATGGTTGGTACCTTGGGAATATAAATGCGTGTCTGCCCCCCCCCCCCCCTGCTCATAACCCCCACCCCCCATCTACACCTTGGAAAGCAACTACTAACTCAATCACATAATAACATCCAAAACCCACTAACACCACTGAATAGCTACATTATCAACCACCATCTATGCATAACATTGCACTGTTAACAAACTACCCAATACTATAACCAAATCTAACTGATATTCAACCACAGCATATTATTTAAGCACGAGTGTACTTGACTGCACACTGCGTCTTGATTCAAATATATTGCACCATGTTGAGTACCTATGCTGTATATTGTTTGTTTTTGTTTGTTTGTTGTTGTTTTACATCCTAGCAACATCTACGGTCATATCAGGATGGGTACCGACTTGTGACAGTGCGGACTTATGGCAAATTTAGAGTGCTGACCCACTGGAAGACCAGGCCGAAGCACCATGACCTGATATCCCACTCAGTCACATTGTGAGTATGCAACTTAAAGTCCCGTCTGTACAAGGAGAGTGAGCCGCACAGACCTTCTCAGTTTTGTTGTTGGAGTTTTATGTCCTGACAACATCTAGGTCATATCAGGACGGGTACAGACTTGTGACAGTGCACACTCATGGTGAGTTTATAGTGCTGCCCCACTGGGAGACCAGGCTGCCAGCACCATGACCTGATATCCCACTTAGTCACATTATCTTGACACTGAGCTAACCAGTCCTTGCCCTATCCTAATAATGCCAACCGCCAGGCTAGGAAGCGACAATTATCAATTTTTAAGTCATCAGTTTGACTCGACCAGGGTTCAAACCTGTGGGTTCGAATCTACCAAAACGGGAGACAGATGCTCAACTCATCCAGCCATATCGTCTGCTCCACCTTCTCAGGTGAAATCCTACCTACCTGTGTTTTTTGTATTTCTTTACATCCTGGCAACATATAAGGTCATACCAGGACAGTGTGACCGTAGATCTTTCCAGGATGTAAAACCCCAAGAACCATAGGTGTGATCTTTCAAAATTCGTTTGCAGAAATATACCAACCATTTTACCAGAATTAATCTTGAGTTCATCTACCTTAAACTTAAAGGTAAGAATATCCCTAATTGGACGTGAATGGCCAACTAGGCATGTTATCATCTCTATCTCTTTGGGTGGATATTATCAGTTCTACCCCACACCTGACTGATATTGTATCTTGAGAAGGTGCTGCTGTAATGGATAGTGCTTTGGTATTCCAAGCAGAAATCAGATGCGTGTGGTCGGGTGTATGGTGACTAATCAGGGTAAGCCAAAGTGTGCTCGGCGTGATATATGCGTAATAGATGAATAGGCGTGTGGCTAATATATGGTAATGAGATGCAAAGGTTTGGACAAAGGATTATGTAAATGAGATGACATCATGGAAAGTTTAGCCGGCGGGTTCAGCGAGCCCTGGGCTCTGAATAAACCATTCAGTATCCAGAAGTCAAAGTGTTCAGACGTTGTACTTTCACACTTGGTATTGGTAGCAAAGCCAAAAGAGCTATAAAAGGTAAAACAGGGTGGTCATGTCGTTCACAATTTTGAAATGCGTGGTTTCCTTATGGGAGCAATGCACTCTGTTCTACTCTCCATTCAGAAGATTTCTTCATATAGCAAGTTGGATCCAAAAGGAAAGTTTGTTTTATTTAACAACGCATCTAGAGCACATTCATTTTTGGCATCAGCTATTGGACATCACACATATGGTCCTTCTGACATATTTCTTTTGAGGAAACCAGCTACCGGCACATCGGCTACTCTTTCCGATAAGCAGCAAGTGGTCTTTTATATGCACGTTCCCACAGACAGGACAGCAAATACCACAGCCTTCATTGAACCAGTTGTGGACCAACTGGGTCCACTGAGCAGGATCGAACGGATGACCCACACCTTCACAGGTGGACACTCTACTGTCTGAGCTACGTCCCACTCCCGCAAGTTAGATCCCTATATATGGGATGCTGTGACACAAATGGCTTACCAGATGGCTTAAAAGCATTTTGGCATACCAATTATTAAGTGTGTCACAGCGAGGAGGGAATATTGGATTAATTTGACCATTAGACTCAATGGGTGGCCGAATTGGATTTGTAAGGTAAGAGCCTTGCCAGCCTGCCTGAGTGGGACTTGAACCCTGGCCGAGTCAAACCAAAGACTTACTAAAAATAATAGTACTGCAGGCTTAGATTACTAGGAAAGTGCAGGATAATGATAATGATACTAAGGGGGATATCAGGTTACAGCACAGGCGTCATGGCATTCTATGGGGCAGCACTATAAAGCCGTTGTCAGTGCTATGAAGTAGATTCCAAGAATGCAAACAAACTGTATTGTTATGAATTTGTTGAAGTTCCATAGCCCGATGATTTTGAGTTGCTGCCATAGCTCTGACATCAATATTTTGTTGGTTTGTTGGTTTATGTCCTGGTAACATCTAAGGTCATATCAGGACGGTTACCGACTTGTGACAGTGCGCACTCATGGCAACTTTCTAGTGCTGTCCCACTGCGAAACCAGGCCACCAGCACCATGACCCGATATCCCACTCAGTCACATTATGCTGACACTGAGCCAACCAGTCCCTGCCCTATCCTAATAATGCCGAGTGCCAAGCTAGGAAGTGACAAGTATAAAGTTTTATGTCATTGATTTGACTCGACCAGGGTTCGAACACACGACCCCACAATATACCAGCATGGGAGACTGACGCTCTAACTCATTCGGCCATCCCATCTGGTCGTCATAAATATTTTAGGCTGATGGTTATAATCAACCTTACTATGCTGGAAGTAGCTATTATTATGAATGGCTAACATTGGAGATTTTTTAAATGCGAACATTCACTTTTAATGTTGGCCTGCATCCAGAAGTTCTGACACCATAGGTTTCAGCAGTGAGAGGTTATATTGGAGAGAATAACTATTCCCTTGTATGGATCCCCTTTGAAGTGCGAACAAGATCAATATAATAAGTGAACCAGTATCTAAACTGGAAATATAGCATCAAATCGAGCTTAGTATTTGCGTTTAGAAAATGTGATGGTGTCATCAGATTTTGCAGCTTTCTAACACTGTGTAAAATATTCCGATGTAATGCATTGGTGGGGGAATGCAAATGTTCTATTATTGATTGGGTATACGTGACCAGGTGGATGTATGTGTATATGTAGGTGCTGGTGGTGCCTGATTGAGATGTAAATAGACATAGTGGTGCTGGCAGGGATGTGTGTAAGGGGCACTCAGAGCCTACCCCCACCCCCCTCTGCTAGTCAGGATCACCGCACTCAGGCTCAAGGCAGGTAGAGCCACACAGCTTGGTGGTGGTGGGAAGATCACTGGTAACCATGGGGACCAGGAATGCTCGATTCCTATTGGTAGAGCTAAGAATGTGTGTTTCTCATTGGGGGAATAGGGTGGGGTTATACTCTACACTGAATCCATGTACCATATAAATAATAAACCAGGGGGCTTGACTCTCTCTCTTTTTTCACACTTTATACTCTTCCTTTCTCTTTGTCTGTATTGATTTCACAATAGCCTGCCTACACAACCACAGCTTCGAGCTGTAGACTTTACAACTGGTTTTGCTTGTGTGTACATGCTCGAATAACTAGACCGCATTCAGCCATCACAAGGCCTCTCAATTGTCAATTGATTGAACAGTGTGTGTTCTTTGACTGAATGCATTTAACACGATTAGAGATTAACCATATGCCAACAGAAAGCTTTCACAATTCTTATCTCCCTTTGTTGCCAGTTCCTTATAGCATATCAGATTGCAGAATATAGATTTAATGAGGGATTCATGGTTTGATCCAGACAGCTAGGTGGATGTGATTGATGATACTAATGAGGGGGAGGCAGGAATATCCTATTTCACTACATTATTTCTTCATGGGACCAGATGGGATGGCCGAATGAGTTGAGCGATCGTCTCCTGTTTTTGGAGATCAGGTGATCCGAACCCATGGGTTTGTGGGTTTGAACCCTGGTCGAGTGAAACCAATGACTTAAAAATTGATACTTGTCACTTCCTAGCCCGGGGGCTTGGCATTATTAGGATAGGGCAAGGACTGGTTGGCTCAGTGTCAGGATAATGTGACTGAGTAGAATATATGGTTATGATGCTGGCGGCCTGGTTTCCCAGTTGGGGCAGCACTCTAAAGTTGCCATGCGTGTGCACTGTCACAAGTTGGTACCCGTCCTGATATGACCTTAGATGTTGATAGGACGTAAAACTACAACAAACAACCAAACCATGTTTTTCATGTAAATGGTCGGTCGGGTGTTAGTACCACCAGCTGCATCTACAGACAAGAGCCACTTGTGGCATTACCGATCTTATCACGCAGGTAATTGCTTCAGCACGCATGCGTACTGGAATTACGGGGGTCCACCTGAGGTGTCCACATATTTAACAGTCTCCCCCTGCCTTCTGATATTCAGGTTAGAGGAGGCACTTACTTGTAAAATAGACGAGACCACGAAATAGGCTGAATCCAGTTTGAGGTGCAACCTTGATAAGCTACTCCGGCAATCTAAATGAACTGTATTTATGAAAACCCTTTTAATTATTTAGCATGCATCCGTCAAACAACAAACCCAAATGAATCGACGCAGAATCCTTTTGAAGAAGGGATGATTCTAGTCAAGCCAATGACTTAAAGTATGATACTTCTCGCTTCCTAGCCAGGCGTCCAGCATTGTTAGGATAGGGTAAGGACCATTGGCTCAGGGTCAGGATATTGTGACTAGGTGGGATATTGGGTCATGGTGCCGATGGCATGATTTCCAGTGGCGCAGCACTATGAAGTTGCCACAAGTGCACACTGTCACAAGACGGTACCCCTCTTGATATGACCTTAGATATTGCCAGGCCGTAAAACTACAACGACCAACCAACCTAAAAATATAATAAGTGATTTTGTAGTAAAACACTGACATTGCTTGTGCTGGGATGTTTGGATGATAATATCATACTTAGCTATTATATGGCATCTGAATTTTCAACTGTATCCTATGTTCATCACTCCCTTGATTCGGTCATATTTGAACCACATGAAGAGTTCAGGAGCAAAACCACGTAAACCACGTAAACGCCAATACAAAAAATGGAGATAAACATTGGAATAAAACCGTCAACAAGTTAATTCTTTTATATTCTTTTGTTTTGTTCATTGCTCCATAAGCATGTGATCATATGAAAAGTGGAATTAGTGAGAATTACAATTATTTTCAGGTACACATCTTGTATTTAAACTACATTTTTGGATTGGCGTTTACAAGGTTTTGCGCCTGAACTCATCACATGGAGTATGTCCTAAACTCATTTAGCCATTGGTCATCATTTGTTCATAGATTTTCATTTCGGTGTCCATGAAGTAACCTCACTCCACAGGATGATGCCGACAAAATCCACCCTAGGGGTAGATTATAATTTAATTAAAGAAATACCTATTGTGCTGTTTTTATTTCAGTTTTACTTTGAAATGAAAATCTTGTAATAGTGCGTATATGATTGATCTCATATTTGTATTCCTTATTTAATATAATAAAATGTAGTACACTTCTTATATTTATTTTGCAGTGTTTTGAAATTATTTGACACGAAGAAAGTGTTGAAGTAATGTACCAACTACTTTTATATTTGCATGTTTTCATTCATTGATTAAAGCTGCATAGTCCGATGAAATATCACATTTTCAAAACCAAACCAATTATCTAGATTTGATTTTACATATCTAACTTATATACTGATGCCCTTATTAAGCATTTCTTTCTGCGTAGAAGGCAATAATAAGTCAATTTAACAGAACCTGTTACTGCAGAAGTCTATGGTGTCAGAGTTTTGGCAAGCTTGCCAAAACTAATTTTCCATGTTTGCACCCAAAATATCTCAAAAGTTTACCATTTAAAATCAAAGTAACTTTGAACTAATCTAAAGTAGATACTAGTGATCGATCTAATATATTTATCTCAGAAAAAATACAGAAATTCAAAACCATTGGATTATGCAGCTTTAAGCCGAGGAAGTAATAATTAATATTCATCCTTTAACTGTTCCTTGTCTTCTACTGAACAACCACCAGGCTGGGTTGTGGCAAGTATAACATTTGAAGGCATGAATGTGATTCGCCCGGGTTCAGCTCGATGACCTATAAGGAAAGTGAGAGTTGTACTTATTTGAGCACCCTATTTGATTAATGACACATACAATTGGATTTTTATATGTGACCAATTAAAATATTGATGGAATAATACACAATTTAATAAATAACTCTATCATTCTTGTACAATATGCAGACAATTGGTATCCATTAATCCACTGCTCCTTGCCCTATACTAGTACTGCCAAGTACCAGACTAAAAGTAACACAAAGTATCAATTTTGAAGTCATTGGTCTGACTCGGCACGGGTTCAGGACCCAACAACATGGGAGGCATGCGCTTAATTCATTCAGCCATTTGGTTTGTACATGCTGATCGGGAAGTGGAATGTGATGCATTCTGTGCAGCATACCCCATTCTGAACATTGAAAGTGGGGGAGCAGCATATGCTGGAGAGTGTACAGCATAGGGCACCGGACGGAATAGCTGAATGAGTTAGAGCTTCCGTCTCCCGTGTTGGTACATCGTGGGATTGTGGATGGAACCCTGGTCGAGTCAAACCGATGACTCAACAATTGATACTTGTTGCTTCCTAGTCTGGCTCGACTAAGTGGGATATAAGGTCATGGTAACCAACCTGATATGACCTAGACCTCCGTAAATGGACCACTTAAAGTCGGTCCCATGGTCGGTCGGTTTGAGAGGTTTTACTGTACATATATATTATATATAATAGCTATGATGAATTATGTGAGTATAATCAGCGAGTAAGAGCCCTTTGGATTGCATTTCTATTAGATGTTAATACACTGTTTTAATCGACCATATATTCATTGCAGCCTTCTCTCCTTTGTCAATGTGCAGGCTCACAGTGGTGGTGCCACCTATATCTGTTTTTAGTAAATGTTCAGGTTTCCTTTGTTTTGTTACTCCTGGGGTAATTTATTGCTATATGATATAGAGTGCATTATGCAAATATAAACAAGCAACTATTCAATCTTATCCAGTCAGGTTCAGTGCTTTAATCAAGCTAGTCCATGTCAACAAAAGGGGCCGACGTGCAGAGAAGCAAAGGAGTCCCGTTAGGAATGATTCCTGGCTGATTATTCAGATAAAGGGTGGGTGGGCATGGTGAAGTCTGTGAGGTGTTGATTCATTGAAGGAAGGGGCCGACTGACCTTGCCGGCTTCACAGGAGGTGCCGATGAGTTGTACTGCCAGAATTCCCTTCAGGGGGAGAGGTAGGGGACATTGTGACCCCTATTATTGAATCAACCACAATTTAGAATTATGCGCCAATCCTTATTATTTTGCCATTTCGGTGGTAGCGTCCTAACCACTAGGCTATCTAGACTAATTGTCAAAACACCAGTTGTCAAAACCAGGCAAAATGTTCCACTTGCCTGGGTGACCATATGGCCATATCTAAAGACTGTCCTGTCTGGAAAAAAGAAAAGCTAATTCGGCAGATCAAGACTGAGAAGCGGCTAAGCTACCCAGAAGCTTGAAGGCTGGCTGAGGCAAATACTCCCTCACCAATCACCAAGAGCTATGCTGCGGCAGCCAAAGCCTCCAACAGGACAATTGAATGACAGACTGAACTGACGTGGTTGACTGGAGGGAAGCCCACTGCCGTCACCCCAGTCCCACTGAAGCCTGTGGTGGTGGGGTGGGGTGGGGGTGGGTGGGTGAGTACACCTACTTGCACAAACTAGTATCACAATCAACACTTAACTGACAACTGCTCTGGAGCCAATAACTCCCATACTAGCCAGGTGATGCTTATCTAAAGAAGTGAGGAGGCCTTATCTTGATAGCGAAGCCATTTAGCTGTTGTAGTTCTTGTATCTGACGGTATATCTTCATATCACTACATCCAAGCACCCTGATAACAGCATCACTACTGGTATCAAGTTACTGATATGCACATTGGGAAATTGATAGTTGGTGCATATATTAAGCATGTATTGACTGATATTACGTTCAAGGTGATGGATTAATCCTGTCTTTAACCAGACGGGATGGCCGAATGAGGCAGCCCGTCCGTCTCCCGTGTTGGTAGATCGTGGGAGCATGGGTTCGAATCCTGGTGGAGTCAAACCAATGACTTAAAAATTGATACTTGTGACAAAATTGACTTCAGATTCAATTTGAAGTGGTTACAATTGTGTCAAATGGCAGTAACATTTACCTTATATAAAATATACCTAAGTTTACAGCAGGTAATACGATCCAGTTGTTCGGTGAACTCTGAAATTAGTTTCATAAAGAGGGTTGGTTGCCATATTATTGACATTGAAATATCTTTGGTGTAAAACCATAAAAGCCACACATTTAGATAGAATGTGGACCAGTGTCAGTGAACACTGACACCCAATGCATTAATGATGGTGCTTCTCCATTGACTACAAATGCATGAGTCAGCAAAACCTGGCCCATGTGGCAGTGAGGGACAACTGCTTGCTCCCACTAACACCCGGTGTAATTCTACAACTTTTATTCAATACACGGGGGAGCGGGCCGTCTTATCGATCCTACTCAGTGGACACATTTGCAGTTATTTGGGTTATTTTCCATTCTGGTCGTCAACAAATGGCTCATCAAAGGTTGTGGGATATGCTGCCCTATATGTGGGAAGGTGCACATAAAAGACCCCTTGCTGCTTATCGGAAAGAGTAGCCTATGTGGCGGCAGCTGGTTTCCTCCAAAGAGATATGTCAGAATGACCATATGTTTGATGTTCAATAGCCGATGATAACAATCAATGCGCTCTAGAGGCGTTGCTAAATAAAACTATTTTTCCTTTTCAATAAACCTGATGATGTTGTGCAACTTGATTTCTGAATGCTCAGTACATTGATGTTGCCATTATAATTTTATATACCTGAGAATTAGTGGCCTCAGAGCAGAGTGAGGGATCTGATATGGCGCAATGACACTGTTCAGATCCATTTACGCAGCTTGATCGGCATCCTCATATTCCTAGGTATTGCCATGGCCAGGTATCCAACACAAGCATGGGCACAGCTTCCTCATCCGTCCATACACAGCAGCGTCGCCACTGAAATTACAAAATATATAATGTTTGTATATTAAAATATATGACGTTTTATAGCCTTTTAGTATATGGTGTTTTATTCCAATAACCTTATATATATCTATACATATATATATATACATATACAATAAAACCTCTCTGAATCGACCGACCTTGGGACCGATTTAAGTGGTCTAATTAGGGAGGTGGTCGGTTTGGGGAGTTAGAATATGGTTACTATGGTATTGTTGGGACCCAAATAAAGTGATCGATATATGGGAGTTGTCGATCTGTGGAGGTGGTCGGTTAGAGAGGTTTTACTGTATATAAATATATAGTATAACAGCGATGTATATGAATATACATATCGATTTTATTCTTGGAGAACAGAGGGTTTACAATATACGTCAAAAATAGTACCTCGGGGACTTCTAAAGGAAGGTGTTTTGAACATACTACACCGGCATTGAAGTGCGAATGGTTGGAAATAAGTTATTTTGGAAGAAATTAAAACAATTTACAGGAAATGAGATTTTGGCTATTTTATAAGGTGTTGGTGGCGTCTCTTGCTATGAAATTGGTTGAGGCCATTAGAACAATACCCACATGTTATATATGCATAGAACCTCGACTTTTGTTGATGTCCAATAGCACTGGGCTCTAGAGGCGTCGCTAAATAATACAAACATTTTAGAACCTCGACATAATAAGAAGTAGTTTGTTCATATAAAACCAGATGGGATGGCCGAATGAGTTGAGCGTCTGACTACCCATTTGGTAGATTGTGCGAATCGAACCCACGGGTTCGAACCCCGCTCGAGTCAAAATAATGACTTAAAAATTGATCATTGCCGCTTCCTATCCAAGAGCTCGGCATTATTAGGATAGAACAAGGAATGGTTCGCTCAGTGTCAGGATAATGTGACTCAGTAGGATATCAGGTCATCGTACTGGTGGCCTGGTCTCCCAGTGGGACAGTACTATAATATCACCATGAGTGCACATTGTCAGTAGTCGGTACCCATCCTGATATGATCTTAGCTCTTGCCCAGACATAAAACTCAAACAAACGAACACAATGTCCATATAACATAACATATCATCGGGAGTGAATGAGGGTGGGAAATATCCACATGCCAGTGGCACCACCATGATAGAGTACCAGAATTACCACTATATCTTTAGTAACTACATGCAGTGAGGTATGACATTGAATAGTTGCTTGTCTATATTCGTATAAAGCACTATATATCGTATAGCAATAAATTCCCCCAGGAGTAACAAACCAAAGGAAAACTGAACATTTACTAAAAACAACCACAGGTGGTGCCACCACTATGAGCCTGCACGTTCACAAAGGAGAGGGGGTAGAACCTTCACCAGACGGATATATGACCTAATGGGTACAGTAAAGAAAAGTTACTATAAGATTAGGCTTAACAAAGGTTTTCAGGAAGACGTAGATTGGTGGTTAAGTTTCGCAGGGATTTTTAATGGTGAAGCCCAGATGCTAGGGAAATTCGCTCCAACTTATGCCATCTACACGGATGCTTCTCTATGGGGATTCAGAGCTATATCAAAATGACTGGCTAGCTGGCACTTTTAAAAAGGCTGATCGAACATACATATATAGGTACCTAGATCACCACAAGGTGGATGCCCCTGATACATTAAGTAATGCGCATATTAACACGTTGGAGATGTGTGCTGTGCTTATGGCAGTGACCCATTCGGCTGAATATTGGTGCAATTCTAAAGTGTTAGTTATGACAGATAGCACTACCGTTCTGGCTGCCATATCTACTGGCAGATCGAGGTCATTGTCTGTAATGAATTTTTTAAGAAAACTTTTCTGGATCTTCCTGTCAAAGAGAACAACTTTTCGCAGAAGTGATCTATACAAAGACTGAGGAATAAGTACAAAGAACTGATGGCGGCGGCGCACGTAGGTGAGTATGCCACAGCAAATCGCTCTTAGTCCGTTAATGGACGATAACATCATGTCAACGGATCATAATAATAATAGGAAAATACCTCATACCGATGATTTATACACGTATATACATATATTAACTATATACAGTAAAACCTCTCTAAACCGACCGACCATGGGACCGACTTTAAGTGGTCCATTCAGGGAGGTGGTTGGGTTAGGGAGTTAGAATATGGTTACAATGATATTGTTGGGACCCAAATAAAGTGATCGATAGGGAGTGGTCGATCTGTGGAGTTGTTCGGTTAGAGAGGTTTTACTCTATATATATATATATGCTGTATAAGCAATTATGCGAGTATAATAAGCTGGAAGATTCATCTACTCCCCAGCCACTAAGTCATCGGCTGGTCACCTACTCATTAGGTCATCTACTAGTCCTCATGACCTGAGCATGTGGCGCCACCTGCTCGCCCACGCCTCAGCTGCCTTCCTTTCACTCACTGTACTGCTGAAATCTACATATATATAGAGAGATGAATCTATATATATATATAGAGAGAGATGTATTCAGAAAATGGATTATATAGCATATAAACAAACTTAATGATTGATATACCGCACCGCCGTCTATAGGCACAGTCTGAATGTCAGACAGAATAATGCAACGATTCTATTTGGGGTGCATCGATGTTTATGATAATATATATTATAAGATTCTATAGCGCCACCACAAATCTACTGGAGGCCCCAGTATATCACCAAAGTTGTTATATTCATGTATTCTAGACGAAGCCGATACCATATCGCACATACCCTCATGGTACACTGAAACAGACCCACGTTGTAAAATATTCGGCAAGGGGGGAATGCAAATGTTATATTACTGATCGGTGTACTTGACCAGGCGCATGTATATATATATATATATATATGGGTTGGTGGTGCCTGGGTCGGATGTAAATAGACATAGTGTTGGTGGCAGGTCTGGGTGTGATTGCCCCTTCTGCTGGGGTAGGGGTCACCACACTCAAAAGGTCAAGGTTGGTGGTGGACATGGGGCCATACAGCTACTGGTGGTGGGCAGACCACTGGTATCCATAGAGACCAGGAATGCTGGATTCCTATTGGTGGGACCAGGAATGCTCGATTCCCATTGGTAGAAGGAGGTGGTATGATACCCTACAATGAACCCGTGTAACTATATAAGCAATAAACCAGAGGGCTGGACTCTCTCTTCTTCTATTATACTTTACTCTCTTCCTTTCTCTTTGTCTGTATTGTTTTCCTCATAGCCTACATACACAGCCACATATCCAAGCATTAGATTCTACAACGTGACAAGCTTTTATAAACCAGAAGGGATGGCCGATTGAGTTAGAGCGTCCGTTTCCGGTGTTCCTAGACCATGGGATCGTGGGTTCGAACCCTGGTCGAGGGAGAAAGAGCAATGTGGTGGAGCACTATGTATACATACATAATGCATACATAATACATAAATAAATACAGATGTACATATAGAGGTATGCAGACATATACCTATATACATAATGCCTGGTATCTATATATATTTGTGTAGGATAATTTTCGAGTTCGGGCGCAAAAACCTATACTACATTAGACACCTATACTATGTACATATGTATAATTATCCATATATGTAAAATCGTACATATGTATATAGATATTCACAAATAAAGATAAGAAGAGTTTTATAGCGCAAAGCCCCATACAAAAAAGGCAACTCAAATAAAAGAGTTTTACGTGAAAATAATTCTAATTTTCACTAATTCCACTTTTCTTGTAATGGCATGATTATGGAGCAATGAACAAAAAAGGTAACAAAATCAAATTGTTGAAGGTTTGATTCCAATGTTTAACCAAAGTTTTGGATTGCGGTTTACGGGGCTCTGCCCCTGAACTCTTAAAGCTGCATAGTCCGATGAATCATACAATTTTCAAAGCCAAAACAATTATCTAGATATTATTCTACATATCTACGTCAGATACTGGTGCACTCATTAAACATTTGTCGGCACATAGAAGGGAACACTGAGGGAATATAATAGAAGCTGTTCCTGCAGAAGCCTATGGTGTCAGAGTTGTGGCGTGCTTGCCAAAATTAATTTAGCATGTTTGCACTTCAAATATCTCAAAAGATAGCCATTAAAAAAACAAAAAAAACTTCAAACTGGAGTAAGGTAGATTATAGTGTGTAGGGTAGATGTACAGTGCGTATAGCTTGTGGCTGGCGGGGTGACGTCAGAGGATCGAAGGTAAATAAACACTCACATACTAGACGTCAAGGTGTTCGCGTGTTATCCATATACTACATGGTGTCAGATAGGGAGTCCTGAACCATCCATGCCCCAGAGTTGATCATGGCATTATCCGGTTTGAAACCACCGTTGCCATTAAGCCTAGAGGGAAATTTGGCAATGAATTGGAAGGCTTGGAGTCATTCCTACGACATATACAGTGTCGCTTCAGGAGCAGCAAACAAGACTGAAAAGATTCAATGCTGCGTATTTCTGCACGTCGCCGGACAAGACGCGCAAAAACTGCATCTGACGTTCAAGATCCCAGACGCCCAGAAAGACAAGATCGAGCCGCTGATTAAAATGTTTGAGGATTATTGCGTCGGTAAAACCAACATTACGGTGGTACGTTATGGATTTAACTCCTTCAACCAGACGACGGAGTCTATGGATACGTACATACGCGAGCTGAAACACCGAGTGTCGTACTGTAACTACTTGACGATGGAAGACGCGTTGCTATGCGACCGTTTAGTGTGCGGTGTGAAGGAAACAACGTTACGTGACAAATTACTACAAACACCCAATCTGACACTGGACAATTGCCTGGAACTGTGTCGATTGAGTGAGAACACGCATTCACAACTGCACTCGGAGGATGTAAACGGAACTAAAGAGCAGGTTGACGCCGTAAGCAAGCAACGACTGGACTATGCATCACGTTCAAGGCAAAATTCATCGACGTCACGTGTGCGGAGGTGGCAAGACCATGGCACGCGCGCCTCTGGGCCTCGTGCGAACTGCCCAAAATGCGGTTATCAACATGGGAGTAGCGCATGCCCGGCGGCGGACAAGCAGTGTCTACAGTGTAACAGATACGGGCACTTTCAGAAGGTGTGCCGATCCAGACGCACAGGTCGTGCTCAAGTAAACGAGCTGGGCGTGGCAGATGGCTTACGGAATGTTGTTGACGTAGACGATGAGGACGACCTATTTGTAGGTGAAATTACGGCCGAGGCAGTATCCAGCAGCAGTTTGTGGTACGTGGAATATACGTTGCAAAACATTCCTGTTAAATTTAAACTGGACACTGGGTCCCAAGCAAATATTATACCACGTAATATCTACGATGCTCTGGAAAACACCGTGTTACAACCGTCCCGTTGTTGTCTCATCACATACTCAGGTGATCGGATACGTCCTGAAGGAGAGGCTACAATTATCATCGGAGGGGTACCGTTGAAGTTTCAAGTTACAGCAACAGGCACTCCAATCCTGGGTAAAGAAGCATGTGTGCAACTGCACCTCATACGACGAGTAGGAGAGATCACCGTCCGAACACGAACAGTGACAACCACCGGCCGAGCTGCAGAGACTTTAGTGAAAAGATATTCAGACATTTTCACTGGTTTAGGGACTATCAAAAGTAATGCTAAGATACATATTGATCGTAATATAGATCCAGTTATTGACCCGCCTAGACGGATCCCCCATGCGATTGTGGACAAAGTAAAAGTAGAGCTGGACAGAATGCTAGCTTTAGGTGTCATAGTACAACAATTTGAACCGACCCCATGGGTAAGTTCTATAACTATCGTAAAAAAACCAAATAAAATTAGAGTGTGCCTAGACCCTACCAAGCTTAATAAAGCGATATTAAGTACCCCATACCCCACCAGGACAATAGAAGAAGTTATTGCAAAAACAAGCACAGCAAAGTTTTTTTCGGTCATCGATGCGAATAGCGGGTATTGGCAAATAGAACTAGATCCTGAGAGCTCGAGATTATGTACTTTTAATACCCCATGGGGACGTTTCCGGTTTTATTAGTGAAATGAACAAAATTTTATACGGATTACCTGGAGTTAACGTAATTGCCGACGATATATTGGTGTATGGTAACACCGAGGAGGAACATAATAATAATTTAGAGAATGTTTTTAAACGAGCTAGGGAGGCTGACTTACGCCTTAACCCGAAAAAGTCGATCATTTGCAAAACTGAGGTTAATTATGTGGGACACACATTAACCCAATACGGGTTAAAACCCACTGCAGACCGTGTCCGGGCCATAATTGACATGCCTACCCCCACTGACAAAGCAGCTGTTCAACGTTTTCTAGGTATGGTGGGCTATGTAGGGAAATTCATCCCAAATCTTTCAAACATCTCTAAACCGTTAAGACAGGTTCTATGCAAAAACACTGTCTGGTTCTGGCAACATGAACAAGAACATGCATTTCAAACGCTAAAGAAACTGTTAATATCTGCCCCTGTGCTAAAGTATTATGATGTACATGACCAAATAACTTTGCAGGTGGACGCTTCCAAGTCAGGTTTGGGTGCAGCCATTTTGCAGCAGAGTAGGCCTATTGCTATGGCATCCAAAGCATTGGATGCATGCCAGTCCAACTACGCAGTTATCGAAAAGGAACTTTTGGCAATTTGCTTTGGATGTGTCCGTTTCCACGATTACATTTATGGAAAAGAAGTGATAATCGAAACTGATCATAAACCACTTGTGTCGATAATGTCGAAGCCGTTGCAGCTATTATCAGCCAGGATGCAACGGATGCGCATGAGGCTACAAAATTATAACATAATAATGAAATATGTTGTTGGAACAGACATGTTCTTCGCAGACACTCTTTCTCGCGCACATACCACCAAAACAACACCACACAGGCTTTTTGACGACAACATTTCCGTGGCCACAATAGATATGGCACATGACATGATAGCCCGAATCACCGAGGCTACAAAAGCAGACACCACACTCGCTGAGGTTGCTAGTTTAGTGCAAGAGGGTTGGCCTACCCAGAATAACTTATTGAGGTCATGTGCTAAGCCATTCTTTACCTGTAAGGATGAAATAGTCAGTGCAAATGGTATGTTATTTAAAGGACAACAAATAATTATCCCCTCTAGTTTACAAAAAGAAATGTTAGGTGTACTGCATGAAACCCACTTGGGTATAATTAAGTGTAAGCAGCTGGCACGAGACAACGTGTTTTGGCCTGAAATGAATCGTCAAATTGAAGACTTGATAGCCCGATGTAGCACATGTCAAAATTATAGAAATTCCCTGAGTGCTGAGCCAATGATTCCTCACGACATACCTGATATGCCATTCTGCAAAGTGGGAGTAGATTTATTTCAGTACCAGAATAAGACATATCTCATACTAGTGGACTATTATTCCAAATTTCCTGAAGTCATAGAGCTACAACATACAACGTCCACTGCGATAATTAAATCCCTAAAAGAGATTTTTTGACGTTATGGCATACCAACCTCACTAATGTCTGATAATGGGCCACAATTTGCGAGCAGCGAATTCAGAGCTTTTGTGGGCAAATATAAATTCAATCACATTGTTTCAAACCCGTACTATCCTAAAAGTAATGGTCAGGTAGAACGTTATGTTCAAACAATAAAGAAAATGATGAAAAAAGCAGGAGATAACGGTCAGGATTTCAACCTGTACCTGTTAAACTACCGAAATACTCCCCTTAGACAAATGAATGCCTCCCCAGCTCAACTACTCATGAGTCGTCGTCTTCGATCTAAAATTCCCACCACAGACAACCAGTTACGACCACAGGTTCAAGAATCCAAAGCAGAAAATATTGCCAGAACACAAGAAAATCAAAAGCATTATTATGACAAAAGAGCTAGTAAATCAAAAAAAGGACTGAACATTGCAGATAACATTAAATACAGAACACACGAGGGTACATGGCGAGCTGGAACTGTAACGCAAACAAACAAACTAAAACCCAGAGACTATGTGATTGTAAACAATGCAGGAACAAAATTACACCGAAACCGAATTCACATGTTTAAAATACCAAACCCTAAAAAGAGTTTTCGCCAACCGATGCATACAATCGCACCAACAAATGACACTAAGGCTGAACACAAAACTACATTAGACGCACACAGCAAGCCCGGCGAAACAACAAATTTATACACAACTCTAAGTGGGCGTGTCTCACGTCCGCCGACTAGGCTTGGGATATCAGGACACAGCTACAAATAAATAAAATGAAATCGTAAATGATAAGTGATGGTTTCCCCCATGTTGGTGTCCCCCACATTACATGGCAATACTGCTCGTAGAACACATAACTAATTTAAGCGTTCATAGAGGAGTCTGTTTTCGAGCTCCTAGTTCGGTGTGTTAACAGTTCATCGTTGAATAAACAATGTCACGTTTGTAAATCCCCGAGTCAACGCCGAGGATATCCTTATATAAAAAATAAAAAATAAAAAAAAATTTGAGGGGGAAGATGTAGGGTAGATGTACAGTGCGTATAGCTTGTGGCTGGCGGGGTGACGTCAGAGGATCGAAGGTAAATAAACACTCACATACTAGACGTCAAGGTGTTCGCGTGTTATCCATATACTACAATAGTGAACACCCTAATATATTTATCTCAGAAAATGACAGAAACTCAAAACCATCGGACCATCCAACTTTAATATATGCATATCTCCACGCTTATACGCATATATGTCACCTACTTTAAAATTGATACTTGTTGCTACATAGCCTGGTGTTCGGCATTACTAGAATAGCAGATATAGTATTGTCGTGGGGGTGATGAAAATGGGATGCGCCTAGAGCGGGACTAGAACATTCGGGGAGAACATTGGTATAACTCGCCATGGAAATATTATTTTGAATGGAGTCCAACCTGTTGCCAGCGAAGGTATATTACCATGGGCTCTCCAGGCATTAACTAAATATATTATAAAACAGTCATTGCTGATGGTATATATCGATGTATTATTATTATTATATTATGTGTGTTCGTGTGGAAGCAAGCAGGCCAATATGCTCTGGCCTATGTGAGGAACAGTTCTTATGGCTTTGCAGCACTCGCTTTGTTAATTGCTCATACTACTGGGCTGGAACGCCTTGGGCATCAACTCACTTCCCCTAACATGGGTGGGGGTGGGTGGGGGTGGGGAGGGGGGCTAATGGCTCAGGGGAGGTCACGTGCAGCCGTGCTCCCTTAATATATTCCTCTCTTGTGCAGAATTTTGACTAATTAAAGCAGAGGGGCCTTTTAATGAGGGTCCTCCCAGAAATAGCTCAATCAAGCTAATCTGTATTGTCTTCTCATCACGCTTAATATACGGGATGGCCGAATGAGTTAGAGCTTCCGTCTCCCGGGTTGGTAGATCGTGGGGTCGTGGGTTCGAACCCTGGTCGAGTCAAACCGATGACTTTAAAATTGATACATGTTGCTTCCTAGCCTGGCGCTCGGCATTATTAGGATAGGGCAAGGACTGTTTGGCTCAATGTCAGAATAATGTGACTGAGTGGGATATCAGATCATGGTGCTGGCGGCCTGGTATTCCAGTGAGGCAGCACTATAAAGTCGCCATGAGTGCAAACTGTCACAAGTCGGTGCCCATCCTCATATGACCTTAGATGTTGCTAGGGCGTAAAACAACAACAAACAACCAAACAAATCACTTAATATACAAATAATAAAGCGAGCTGTTCCAAGGGTCGCTGAGTATATAGTGTGACGCTAGGTGGCGTGGCAGTCTGCGGCGAACAACTTGGTGGTACTTCTTTTAGCGCCCAGGTGGCGCCACGACTGTGCGTCTAAGGATACATGGAGTTAAGTGCCGATTCTGCACGTTCAATTACACATACTGTCGTCAACATGAACAATGTAGTACACAAAATACGAACAAAAACGGCACTTATAATTGACAACACCAGAACGAGACATGGTTGACTGAAATTTAATAAGATTTATTGTTCTACTGAACGTGAATAGTATATTTAAGCAATATTGTTGATATATAATTCTTATTTTTTAAATTCAACTATGTCAGACATCGATAACCAGGAGTATTAGTGTTGATATTAAAGTTAATAGTATGTGTTGGATTAACACTGTAATTCTTTGTGCAGGAAGGCGTCGATCAGTGCTTTCTAAATTACTACACACTCCTGGCGCCCCCTACCAGTAATCAGCCTTATCAGCCTAGGATAACTACTGCCACCTCCTACTGTCGCCTCTCCTCCAGTAGGTGACGTAATAACCACCCCTGGGCCGCGTTTAAGGTGCGCCTCGGAGAAATGCCAGACTTCGCGCTAGTCTGAACGACTTTAGCCTCGAAAATGCCTCCAGCCTTTTGCAATTGAAAAGAACAGCGCTGATGGGCTGAAACCACTAAAAATGCACGGCCATTTTGGAAGCGCGTTTTGCCTCTTATCTGAAAAATGAGACTTCTTGGAATTGATCCTCGGCCACACCCAGAACGCACATTGGCAAAAAAGACGTCGCGGAGCCGTCTCCGAGGCATGGCCCAGGTTTTAACTTTATTAACTTCCTGGACACAAACCCGCAAGGTCAGGCTGATCACCACTTGTTGTGTCCACTCACGACACAACCCAATAAAGGAGCCCGACCACCCATTCTCTAGGGCCCCCCTCCCCTCACTCACACTCATTCCTGTACCCAGTCAACCCCTATAGCATCAATACCTATCCACATTTATTCGCTGTCTGACCGACATTGAAACAAAGTACTTCCAGAGCTAGAGAGTCCAGCTTTCGCTACTTTAACGCTCAGTTAAAATTGCATATTCTGATGATTTTGAGTTTTTGTGACTGTCTGATATAACAATAGTAGGTTCGTCAATATGATCTACTTTATATTATTTCCAAGTAACTTTGATTTAAAATGACTAATGGCCCTGTCACACTACGGCGTATGGTGCTGGCGTATGCCAGTGTATGCGGGTTTTGTTGCGGGTCGTTGTATGGTGACCTTTGTGCACTGCGGTATTTTTTGGAGCGTACGCGTAACATATACATAACCTATACCTAACCTACCCCTAGCCTATGGCGGCATATTCAAAGCGTAACTCGACCTATGCGTTGCGCACTGTGATGTGGTTTGACGGTTGTGATTGAGAAGTTCAGCGTACGCCTAACCTATGCCGACGTACCCCTAAATAGGTTATGTATAGGTTACGCATGCGCTCCAAAAGATACCGCAGTGCACTAAGGTCACCATACAATGACCCGCAACAAAAACCGCATACACCAGCATACGCTAACGCCATATGCTGTAGTGTGACAGGGTCATAATTTCGGAGATATTTGAAGTGTAAACATGAACAAATTATTTTGGCATTCTTGTCAAAAGGCTGAGCCCATAGGCTTCAACAGTAGCAGCTTTTATTAAATTGACTTACTGTGTAGCAACTCTTTAATAGGTGAACAACATTATTATGTTATCAAATTTAAATGGGTGTGTTGCTCTCCAAAATCTGATGCTTTTATCGTACTATGTGACTTTAAGATTTGGTTGCTTGTTGGAGTTTTACACCTTGTCAACATATACGGTTCAGATCAGGACGGGTACCGACTTGTGACAGTGCACATTCATGGTGACTTTACAGTGCTTCCCCATGGGGAGACCAGGCTACAAGCTACCATGAACATGACCTGATATCCCACTCAGTCACATTATTCTGATACTTAGCCAACCAGTCCTTGCCCTATCCTAATAATGTCGAGCACCTGGCTAGGAAGTGAGAAGTATAAATTTGTAAGTCATTGGCTTGATTCGACCAGGATTCGTAGCCGCGGCTTCGAATCCCATGATATACCAAAACAAGAGACAGGCATTCAACTCATTCAGCCATCCCGTCTGGTGAAATTTTAAGATGAATGAGCATACATTACCTCAGCTTCTACACAAAAGGACTACATTCCACACACCTAGGACATACTACTCATTCTATCCACGTAATAACAGCGGAACTTCGCGCGCTCATCCAGGCTCATTGACTGCACTGCATTTGAGTTTTAGTATTTGTGATTACCATACCAGCTAATATTGGCCGTGTCTGGGGTAATTTATTCAATCCGACGAGAAATAACTCATAAAGAGGGGTCAAGGTCACTGCCACATGAATCGGGAAGGCTCATGATGTATGGGCTCGATAAAATTCCAACGGAAGTGCATGCATCCTCAGCGGCTGAGCAGGTGAAGCCACGTGTGTTACCCGTTCTAGCTGGTGGGAAGCATAATGGGAACTATGGAAACCTTTGTATTTTACAGAACCAACAGTGATATTCGAAAGTCGACATGCTTTCATTGTAATCATAATCTGTAACAATAATACAACTGTTTTTGCGTCGATAGCCATCCAACTGAGAGAGCGCAAAACCTTGTGTAACACCAATCCAAAAATGTAGTTTAAATACAAGATTTGTACCTGAAAATAATTTTAATTCTCACTAATTCCACTTTTCATATCATGGATCAATGAACAAAAAAAAAGGATTATAAAAAAATTAATTTGTTGAGAGTTTTTAACCCAATGTTTATCTCCATTTCTTTTATTGGCTTTTACATGGTTTTTCACCTGAACTCTTCATGTGACTTGGAACACAGCTAATTTGGTTCCTATCAAATGGAATCTATCCTTGCTTTCAGGTGCTGCTCAACAGGTGATACAGAGAAGATCAGGTTTACTTTGATTGATTACTTAATGCTGTATAGTCCCATGACACTATCAAATTTTCAAAACTAAAATAACTATTTAGATTTGATTCTACATCTCTGTTACTGTTGCACTTAGTAAACATTTGTCGGTACACAGAAGGGAATACTGAGGCAATTAAATAGAATATCCCACTCAGTCACATTATCCTGACACTGAGCCAACCAGTCCTTGCCCTATCCTAATAATGCCGAGCACCTGGCTAGGGGGTGACAACTATCAATTTTTAAGTCATTGGTTCGACTCGACCAGGGTACAAACGCACAAATACATGGGTTCAGATCCCCTGATTTCCCAAAACAGGAGACGGTTGTTCAACACTGTTCAACTGATTCAGCAACCCCATCTGGTGAGACATGGGCAGTAACAATGAATACCACCCGCACCGATACCCCATGCACACTTAAAGCTGCATAGTCCGATGAAGCATCAACTTTGACAAACCAAAAATATTATCTAGATATAATTCTACATATCTAACGTTGATGCTGATGTGCTTATTAAGCATTTGTTGCCACATGGAAGGGAATACTGAGTACATTTAACAGAACCTGTTACTGCAGAAGCCTATGGTGTCAGAGTTTTGACAAGCTTGCCGAAACTAATTTGACATGTTTACACTTCAAATATCTAAAAAGTTAGCCATTCAAAATAAAAGTTACTTCAGATTAAAGTAAAGGAGATTATGACAATCAATTTAATATATATATCTCAGAAGTTCAAAACCATCGGATTATGCAACTTTAAGTACAGGTTCCCTTTTTAAGAAGCATTTTGTTACTGCATCTACGCCAATTCCATAACATTTGTTACTGCTGAAGCCTATGGTGTTAGAGTTTTGAAGCACATGCTAACATTAATTGTGCTTGTTTGTTCTTCAAATATGTCAAAAGTTAGCCATTTAAGATGCAAGTTACTTCCAACTAAAATCAGGTAGATAATAGCAATCAACCCTAGAGCTTGGCGACCGTTGGACTGAGATCTGGGAGACCGTTGGGGCGTAATCGATTAATCGACTCTGTTAACCCGAGCCACTTTTTGGCGCATGCGCACATCCTGCAGACTCGGGTCGAATAATCGAATAAGCTTCTCCACGCTCGGGTGACAAAAATGGTGGCCCTTTTATTAGTTGTTTTAGTAGCCGTTATAATTACAGCAAAATATGATTTAACTATTTTTATGATGGCATAGTTTAGTGATATTTCCATTTCATTAATCTATGTTATCACAACAACAACAAATGTATGACTGGTACCGGTGGCTGTTATCCTGCAGGATGGTACCAGTGCAAATGTGACGTCATCGCTCCTTGCAAACCCCAGCCAAGAGGTGGGTTACTGGGGTCGGGTTGTTTTGCACACAGCACATGTATTTGTCGATTCCACTCGCGGTGTTCTATTTGAAATTCTGACGACTCGGGTGACCCGAGTCACCCGGGTCGTGTTAATCGATTACGGCCTTAGAGTCGGTTCTTAGGAGGAGGGAAGCAGAGAGTGCCCGGTTACAAGGGGGGGGGGGACCTGCTGAGAATAAGGGGTGTTGGGAAGTGAGAGGTGCCCAGACACGGACACCGACAAGCATTAGGGACTATTCTGTATTTATATACACATAATCAATTATATAACGCATATATAATATATATCTAATGACTGACACTTTTTTTATTTTATTTTTTTATTTTTGTATTGAGCCTGTATTTATACTGTCCATAGCATCCCTAAGATCATCGGACTGTGCAAATTTAAATTTCCCTAGAAAATCAGTGCCTCGGCACCGAAGAAATATATATTCAGATGAACAAACATTGTTCACCAAAAAAACTAAAACTTTAGAAGTTGCTTCCATTAATCAAATCCGAGATGACTCACACCCAAAGACTATGAATCAAGAAACCGTGTATAACCTTTGCCATCAATCTTGTAGAAGGGTGAATTTGATTTTAATGTTGGGGTTTCCAGCTATGCCCAACACAGTGCTGGCGTAAGCCACGGCAGCTTAAACGTTGCGTAGTTATTAAAAGCCTAGAAGAATAACACAGCTATTCCTTATAAGAATGCAACGGAACAATCTGCAGGGAGTACTGGGCTGTCAGTTTGGTTTTCTACTTTAATGCTCTCCCGAGGAGGGGGTCCAAAGTGCCCTTGAATAATGCTGGACAGCCATTTGCTCAAAACGTGAGCAGCTCACAACATTAGAGTGTTCCCTCCCCTCCCCCGCCAGCCAACCACAATCCAATTCTTCACCATATATCAAATGCGAAATTAAGAATATCTCAATTCAAGATATTCGCTGAGTTCAAACTTATTCAAATGCATTCTACTGTATTCATCTTGTGAAGAATCTCAATTCGGGATAATCCCTGAGTCCAAACTCATACAAAATGCATTATATTGTAATCATGTCATTAGCTGTTCCCTCTCAGTTGTGCGCTGTATAAGATTAAGAGACACTCTTGGGCTAATATCGGAATGAGGTCAATGATATCAGCGCTGCCGAATCCGAGGAAAGCAAAACATTATTTAAAACCAAAGTGCTTACCTACATTTGATTGGTTGTTGGAGTTTTACGTCCTGGCAACATCTAATGTCATATTAGGACAGGCACCAACTTGTGACAGTGCGCGCTCATGACGAATTTATAGTGCTTCCCCACTGCGATACCATACACCGTGACCTGATACCGCACTCAGTCACATTACCCTGACACTGAGCCAACCAGTACTTGCCCTATCCTAATAATGCAGGGCGCATGGCTAGAAAGGACAAGCAGGACTAAGTCATTGGTTTCACTAGACCTAGTTCGAACCTGTGGGTTCGAATCCCACGATCTACCAACACGGGAGACAGACGTTCAGCTCATTCGGCCACCCAGTTGCTTACCTACATTTAATTTTGCAGATGCATCTTAGATACTCCTGCACTCCTTGAATATGTATTGCCATTTTAATCGCCTGTACCACCCTACTTTTTAAATTTTTTTTTTGTATTGAGGCTGTATTTATACTGTCCATAGCATATAAGCCTGGGTATTCAGGCTTGTTTTCAATGCTGGCCAGCTGTAGTGTTTGTGTTGTCTTATCACACAGTAGCTGCTGATAAGGTATTTGATTGCCTGTATTTCAGTAGCAGATAGATAGTTGGTTGGTCTGGTTAGTAGTCTATGTTAATTTCTTTGGATTTTCTTGGCATATATGTGCTTTATTTTTTCTACTCTTATTTCTAGACTAGCCTACTCCTATTTACATATCATAGGCTTGTACGTAGCTGTGTGGTGTGCTATCTGGCTGCTTTTGGTATGGTTACCTTCCATTGGGCGTCTCGCTGGTGGGCCGTGACATATCACCTGCCCCTTTGCGGTGCAGCTTAGTTGGGGGTTCCTAGCCTTATTTTGCACAGATATTTTTTGTATGTTTTTAGGTCAGGAATTTGTCGTTCCTTTACTGTTTGGGCATTCCACACCTTGGCAGCCATTTCTAGCGTGCTTCTCTCGTGAGCTTTTATTTGGCTTCTGGTCTGCTTTAGTAGTGGCGCATTATTTGCTCTAGTTGCCCTTTGTGGTTTTGTTAGGAGTTTATTGTCTTGACTATAGCTGTATGCTAATGTTTTCAGATGAATTATTCTCCTATTTTCTAGCAATTTTACTTTGGTTCTTTTGTGTATGTCATAGGTGGGGTGCAGCTTGTCTACTCTGAGGCAGATTTTCAGGGCTCTGTTCTGTAGTGTTTGCAGTTTTTTTAGAAGTTCTTTCTTTGCACCCATGTAGTTTACATCTCCATAGTCAAAATAGGGTAGCACCATGCCCTTGAAGATTTTTATTGACATTTCTTGTGTCATGTAGTCTCTTAGCTATGCTAAACATGCGAGTAAACAAAGCCCATAGTGAGCTTTTCTGTGTGCACACCAGAAAGTCACCTTGGATGTTTTCCCGTCAAATGTCTCCAAAGTTCACTCTTCAAAATGAGTTACTTCAAACTGAAGCATCATTCATTATATTTATCCACCTGATATATTTATCATACAATAATTGGAAACACTCAAAAGCTTTGAACTATACAATGTCATCTTTATGTGGCTGCAAACAAACAAAAACAAAAATTATATATGTAACATATATTTATACATACACAGATAATATAATCCATCATCCCCACACATATAAATGTACTCGGATACAAATGTGATTATAATATTTTGTTATACTCTGTGAGACCCAAAACTGCACCACCATCGCTACCACCTCTCCTCCACCAGATGTTGACCACAGTCAGTCACACCGGACGATTATGTATTGCACACTTATATATATACACCATTATATATACAATATATATATATCTATGTATATGTGACCAGATGGGATGGCGGAATGAGTTCAAAGTCCGCCCCCTGTTTTGGGAGATCAAGGGATCCGAACCCATGGATTTGTAGGGTTTGAACCCTGGTCGAGTCAAACCAATGACATACAAATTGATATTTGTCGCTTCCTAGAGAGGCGCTCAGCATTATTAGGATATGGTAATGATTGGTTGGCTCAGTGTCAGGATAAGGTGACTGAGTGGGATATCAGGTCATGGTGCTGGCAGCCTGATCTCCCAGTGGGGCAGCACCATAAAGTCACCATGAGTGCGCACTCTCATAAGTAGGTACCCTTACTGGTATGACCTTAGATGATGCTAGGACGTAAACAACAAACAAACACCTAGATATGTGTGTTCATATGCTCTGCTATTTTGTGGTAAGACCAGGCGCGTCCGGCCCTCATATTAATGAAGTGTCCAGTCAGCCACAGCCGCGAGGCGCTCTGCTAAGAACCCGCTCACAAGCTGCTGAGTGGCTGCTGAGCTGCTAAGGAGCTACTGAGGAGCTTCTGAGAGCTGCTAATGAGCTGGTCAGCTGAGCAACTGTTCAGAGCTGCTGAGGAGCCACTGAGGAGTTGTTGAGGAGCTGCTGGGAGCTGCTCGGAGATGCTGAGGAGCTGCTCAGAGCTAATGATGAGCTGCTCAGAGCTGTGCTGGAGCTGCTCATATCTGCTCACAAGCTGCTCAGGGCAAGTCGAGGCTCTTCAGCTACACAAGCTGATCAGCGCTGATCACAAGCTGATCAGCGCTGTTCAGGAGCTGCTGAGAGCTGCTGAGAGCTGCTGAGGAGCTGTTCAGATCTGCTCACGAGGTGCTGATGAGCTGCTGGGAGCTGCTAATAATTTCTCAGGGGGTGCTCATATCTGCTCACGAGCTTCTGATGAGCTGCTCAGAGCTTCTTAGGAGCTGCTCAGGGCTACTCGAGGCTCTTCAGCTATCGCTCAGTGCAATGCCCATCTACTGGAAGGGGTTGACTGCGCCACCCAGGCATCCCCTGGAGCAGGAGATTGGATGGAAAGGATGGTGTTGAATAGGCAGTGGCCGCGCATGGACAGTTCACTTCTTGTTTTTTGTTGTTTGAAAGTCTTATCGATCCTGAAAGCAGCAAATATGTCTAATCTGAAAACACTCACTTTGATCATATATCTCCAATTTAGATGCGAGTTCACTCAATGAACATGCATTGTTGCAATGGGGTGAAATGATCACGGAGGTGGTCATTTGCTGTCATTACTGGGGGCAGGGAGGAAGCCCGGGAAGCCCCCTCCCACCTGCCAGCACTCACCTCCTGCCAGGTGGCTCACTCCTCTCAGCCAATCAGCGGCCCCCCCCTACCTTTCCTCACGCCTCTGCTTGCCCCTACCTCTCCACTCCTCCACTGACTCTCGTCAGCCGCACATCTCTTCTAAAAATACCCACCCACCCTCTACCTGCACTTGTCTCGATTACAACAACCAATAACGAGACAAAAAATAAAAACAAAAAACTGTTAATACTTAAAAAACTTATCACTTAAACATATCATGACATGCCTATATCTTCAATGGTGATTTATCAATACCTTAGATAAGGTCATCCCGTCATATGACTAATACATAAATAATCATACCTGCATTGATGAAAACACTCACCAATGGATTGACAATTAATCATCACCAGACACTCTATGATTTATCTCAATAATCACTTAACTTGCTTGATTCACAATTAATCATCACAAACTACTGTTACATTTATGTCACTACTGTATTGACTTGTCCGTTCATGAAAACCAATGTACATATGTTGATGTTCAATTTATCATTTATACATAGCTTCATGCTCATGTCAGCCTTCGCCGCGGGTCACCTCGACCGTGTACAACCGAACCCCGCTTGAGCCCTTGACGATGTTTGTCTTGAGAATAAAGCTGTGTTATTCCCATTCCTGCTTCCGCGTTCCTCCCTGCCCGTGCCAGTAATGAAGGAGCGGTGAGTCAATTGGAAAGAATATTCTGTGACCGGTTAAACCTATTATGTCCAGCATGTCGGTATTGACGCCGCTATTAAATTGACATGTTTCTGATTTAAGATATGTCATTTTCCACTTAGCAATACTGAGGAAATTAGATCCTAGGTATGTTAGATTAAATTTAGTTTATTCATTGAACAATATATTGTGTCAGTTCCAGATACTTGGGGATTGTCAAGCCATACAGTAACATTGCTTGATACATAAATGAAAGAATCAGCTGTAATTCTAGATACTACCAGTATTATACATGCGTTGACTATGTCATTTCATGATTCCGGAAGTGTCTTTAGTTTTTGTTCATTTCTTTAACAATAAAGGATATATATAATTTATTTATTAAATTTTATATTGGTAGAGTGAATATGCATATCGTCCATACATAACTGATAAAATCAGTGGATATAGGTATAAGAAATACATTAGTACCTACTACATAGGGATATGGATTTGCCCATAACTGTAACTTATTGCGTGAGTTTCTGGACATTAAAGGGCACAAAAGATAGTCAAGTATCGCAGAGTATACTGTATATTTGTGTGTTGTTTGTGATGGGGGGGGGGGGTTATATTAAGATGCAAATTGTATTCCCATACTCTTTGAGTCATTTAATTAGTAATTATTAGTGCTTTATAGTGCGTGACCTGGTGAAGGGATGGGAAGCCCGCGTTTGCCTTAAGAGGACCAATATCTGGCATCTCTTTTATCAATTTCAAAGGGGAATATTAGATATGCATTACTTATGGAAAGAGAGGTGGAAAGGGGTGGGGAAGCTCATTGTGGAGGGCCATGGAATGCATTTGTGTACATTTATAAATGTATGTGGGTTATTCTCCAAAAGTTGGCACCACATATTTGGTTTCCACGTTGCGTTACGCTGATAATTAAGTCTTTCTTTTATTGATAGCAAGTCAATTAATTATTGTAGCCTCTGTCAATTAGGTATGTTAGCAGTGCTACATGTATTGGATCTATCCCACAAAATATATCAAAATTATACTTGTATGATTTTGTGCTAGTGTGAAAATGTGAACATTTACACATTTACACCATGCATCTAGCCAACCTTTTTTTCAACTTTTGTTCAACTTTTTTCTTGTAAGACATATCAACATTGTTCGTTTAACTGTGATCAATAACATCTCCTTTAACTTTTTTGTTTACGTTCAAATGATGTTCTGGATGTGTTTTTGATGTTCATGTTACACAAGTGATATTAACATATACGTTGATTTGTATAAGATCTACATTTTTTCAACTGTGACATATGCACAACATGTCAACCTTTGTAGAAACATGGATATTGCTATTATTTGGAAGGTTTTCACTTCTGGTTTCCATCTCACACTTTAATGCCCAGTTTTAGAGAATGACCCATGTACAAAGGTCATCTGAACATCTGATCATGTGATCATTGCTTGGCTGAGGTGACAAGCTTGGACATCACTGCGTCGTAGATATCCCAACATTACCACCTCGCTACCAATATTATCTTTGTTGTCTACATGGTGATGACTGATCTTCCCATTCCCATCAGCAGGCTTAATGAATTATTCCCTATGTGATATCATGCATCAGCTGAAACCGATTAACATCACCTCCAGCGTATCCTTGTGAGTCCACCTTTTCCATGCAACATCGCATCCAGGGTCCCCTAACCAGACGCCATCTCCAAGCGGCTAAGATAGTTTGGCGTTAGTCTTTTATATTGCGGAATCACCACTTTAAAACGATGTATGGTGCATCTGATTACTTAGTAAGTGGATCGCCTTCTAGTGGAGGAATTGCCGGTACTAACGACCACGGGGAGAATCACATTTCATTAGAACCATATATACATACACAGGGTGTACGTTCAACCTGAGGGGTGATGAGGATGAGACAAATTGCATCTTGAGCAGCATGCTTAGCGGGGTGAGAAACAAGGAAATTGTTGCGGCTTTTGAACCTTATACTTCTTGCAAATTCTGGTGCCAGCGTGCTAACCTCTACACAACCTAGGCTCCATGAGGCAATCTCCCTACCGACGCGTCTCTGTCTATTTGGCCTCTTATCAGAGAGGTCAGTGCACACTACTACACTCGTCCGCACTGGAATTGTAAGTGTTTTAAGTGGTGCGCATTCATAAGTTGGTTGATTGTTGGAGCTTTACCTTCTGGCAACATCTAAGGTAATATCAGGACGGGTACCGACTTGTGACAGTGCGCACTGAAGGTGCCTTTATAGTGCTGCCCCACCGGGAGACTAGGCCCCCAGAATCGTGATCTGATGTCCCAGTCATTCACTTTATCTGGGCACTGAGCCAATCAGTCAATGCCGAGCGCCTGGCCAGAAGCGACAAGTATAAACATTTAGGTCAATATTTTGACTTGAACAGGGTTCGAACCCGTGGGTTCGAATCCCACGATCTACCAAATGACCCCACCCCGTCTAGTCAAGTTTGTACAGGATCCAGGTCACAACAACCAGTCCCATGACGGGTGATGAAAATAGGAAATATTGCACAGAGTGCAGGATTGAACCCCATACTTCCTTTCCATTCCAGGGCTCAACTTACACAACCTAGGCCCCTTAAGGCAATCACCCTATCCACACCTACCTGTCTTGCCTGATTGGACAGTGCAGACTACTAGAATATTCGTGATGCATTCTGGAAGGTCATTAGTGTGGGTGGTGGGGGGTGGGGATACGCGAAATAATGACACTTCCGCACGGACATCTAAAAATGAGCATCCATGAAATGTCCTCTGCTCAACTACACTAAAGGTGAGTCTGCTTTGTAATATATCATGAATACTTGGAGTATTGGAAGGCTGGGATCAGTGCTGTAGGATTGGCTAAGTGACTTGGGGGGGGGGGTGCTGTAGGATTGGCTAAGTGACTTGGGGGGGGGGGCACTGAGTGAGTAGAAAGTAAACCGTTGCCTCGGGAGAGGAGTGAAGCAGGTCACGGGGGGAGTGTGGGTTTGTGGGTGTAGGTATTGTTGTGTGGGTGGATGTGGGGTAGAGTGCAGGGATGAGTGTAGGAGAGGGGGTGTAGTTGTACGGTAAGTTGTGTGCTTGGTGTCGCTGTAGGTAGTTGTGTGGGGGTGGGGGTATTCGGGGGATAGAATAAGTATGGGAGTGTGCTATAGTATAGGGTGCTATAGTGTGTGTGTGTGTGAGTATGGGGCAGGGTGAGTGTGTGGGAGTGTGTAAGCATGGGTGGTGCAGGGTGCTGTAGTGTGTGTGAGTATGGGGCAGAGTGAGTGTGTGGGAGTGTATAAGCATGGGTGGTGCAGGGTGCTGTAGTGTGTGTGAGTATGGGGCAGAGTGAGTGTGTGGGAGTATATAAGCATGGGTGGTGCAGGGTGCTATAGTGTGTGTGTGAGTATGGGGCAGAGTGAGTGTGTGGACGTGTATAAGCATGGGTGGTGCAGGGTGCTATAGTGTGTGAGTATGGCAGGGTGAGTGTGTGGGAGTGTGTAAGCATGGTGGTGCAGGGTGCTATAGTGTGTGAGTATGGGCAGAGTGAGTGTGTACGTGATAAGCATGGTGGTGCAGGGTGCATAGTGTGAGTATGGGGCAGAGTGAGTGTGTGGACGTGTATAAGCATGGGTGGTGCAGGGTGCTGTAGTGTGTGTGTGAGTATGGGGCAGAGTGAGTGTGTGGGAGTGTGTAAGCATGGGTGGTGCAGGGTGCTATAGTGTGTGAGTATGGGGCAGGGTGAGTGTGTGGGAGTGTGTAAGCATGGGTGGTGCAGGGTGTTATAGTGTGTGAGTATGGGGCAGAGTGAGTGTGTGGACGTGTATAAGCATGGGTGGTGCAGGGTGCTATAGTGTGTGAGTATGGGGCAGGGTGAGTGTGTGGAAGTGCATAAACATGGGTGGTGCAGGGTGCTTTAGTGTGTGTGTGAGTATGGGGCAGAGTGAGTGTGTGGAAGTGTATAAGCATGGGTGGTGCGGGGTGCTATAGTGTGTGAGTATGGGGCAGGGTGAGTGTGTGGGAGTGTGTAAGCATGGGTGGTGCAGGGTGCTGTAGTGTGTGTGTGAGTATGGAGAAGGATGAGGGGGTGGGCGTATATAAGCATGGGTGGTGCAAGGTGTTACTGTGAGTGGGTGTATGTGAGTATGGGGCACTGTAAGTGTGAGGGAGTGTATACCTATAAGCATGGGTTGTCTAGGGTGCTATAGTGTGTGTGAGTATTAGGCAGGGTGAGTGTGTGGGGGTATATAAGAGTGGGTGATGCAAGGTGTTAGCGTGCGTGTGTGTGCGTATGGAGGAGGGTGAGTGTGTGGGAGTATATAAGCAGGGGTGGTGCAAGGTGTTAGTGTGCGTGTGTGTATGTGAGTATGGGGTAGGGTGAGTGTGTGTGAGTGTATAACCATGGGTGGTGCAAGGTGTTGATGTGCGTGTGTGTGAGTATGGGGCAGGGTGAGAGTGTGGGAGTGTATAAGCATGGGTGGTGCAGGGTGTTAGTGTGTGTATATAAGTATGGGGCATGGTAAGGGGGTATATGTGAGTATGGGGCAGGGTGAGTGTGTGTGTATCTGAGTATGGGACAGGTTGAGAGTGTGGGAGTGTATAATCATGGGTGGGGCAAGGTGCTAGTGTGAGTGTGTGTGAGTGTGTGTGAGTATGGGGCATGGTGAGTGTGTGTCTATGTGAGTATGGGGCAGGTTGAGAGTGTGGGAGTGTACAAGCATTGGTGGTGCAAGGTGTTAGTGTGCGTGTGTGTGAGTATGGGGCAGGGTGAGTGGGTGGGGGTATTTAAGCATGGGTGGTGCAAGGTCTTAGTGTGCTTGTGTGTATGTGAGTATGGGGCACGGTGAGTGTGTGGGAGTGTATATGCATGGGTGGTGCAGGGTGTTATAGTGTGTGTGTGAGTACGGGGTAGGGTGAGTGTGTGAGAGTATATAATCATGGGTGGTGCAAGGTGTTAGTGTGCGTGTATGTATGTGAGTCTGGGGCACGGTGAGTGTGTGTATGTGAGTATGGGGCAGGATGAGTGTATGGGAGAGTATATGCATGGGTGGTGCAGGTTGTTATAGTGTGTGTGTGAGTATGGGGTAGGATGAGTGTGTGAGAGTGTATAATCATCGGTGGTGCAAGGTGTTTGTTAGATAAAAGATTCACCCGGTACTTGTAGTACACGGGTGAAGACCAGCCTTATATAAATACGGGCGAAAATAGCGTTAGTATGGAAGTGAGGCTCCAGTCAGTGGCTCCAGTATCAAATGGCTACCCTTATTATGCATATAGGCACAGAGTTGGTGAAATGGGAGAGAATGCAAAAAAGACAAGATGGCGGCCGCAGAATGCCGTCGATTTCACTTTAAAATCTTATCAAACTAGATATTATATTATATTTTTCAACTCAAGGGTAGCGGGTAAATAATAAAACAGATGTAAAGAATAATTGTTGCTTCTTAGATTATTAAATTAGGCCCTCAATTCTTTGACCCGCATTTTCGCCACCTTTTACATAGGGTTGGTTTGCACCCCTACTGCAGCAGTACGGGGTGAATCTTGTACCTAGGTGTTAGTGTGCATGTATGTATGTGAGTATGGGGCACGGTGAGTGTGTGAGAGTGTATATGCATGGGTGGTGCAGGGTGTTAATGTGTAATGTGTGTGTGTGTGAGTATGGGGCAAGGTGAGTGTGTGAGAGTGTATTATCAATATCATGGGTGGCGCAAGGTGTTAGTGTGCGTGTATGTATGTGAGTCTGGGGCAGGCTGAGAGTGTAGGAGAATGTAAACATGGGTGGTGCAAGGTGGTAGTGTGTGTGTCTATGTGAGTATGGGACAGGGTGAGTGTGTGGGAGTGTATAAGCATGGGTGTTTGTGTGCGTGTGGGTGTATGTGTGTACAGGGGCAGGGTGAGGGTATGGTAGTGCCTAAGCATAGGTGGTGCAGGGTGGTAGTGTGGTGTGTGTATGTGAGTATGGGATATGGTGATAATGTGGGAGTGTATAAGCATGGGTGGTGCAGGCTGTTAATGTGTGTCTTTGTGAGTATGGGGCAGGTTGAGTGTGTGAGAGTGTATAAACATGGGTGTGCATGTGTATATCTGAGTATGGGGCAGGCTGAGAGTGTGGGAGTGTATAAGCGTTGGGTGGTGCAAGGTGGTAGTGTCCGTGTGTGTAGGTGAGCATGGGACATGATGCGAGTGTGAGAGCATATAATCATGGGTGGTGCGAGGTGTTAGTGTGTGTGTAGGTGAGTATGGGGCAGGGTGAGAGGGTGGCAGAGAGGAGAGAGAAAGAGAGGTCCATGCTCTCGGTTTCTTTAGTAATGGGATTGTTATGACTGAGAGGCCTTCATAAAGGGTGCGTCCATAAAGAACGCGGAGGTCGATTCGGAATATATATTGCCTGACCCGAAGCATGCTGGGAACAGGAGAGAGACGCTTTTTTTTGTTTTTTTGTTCAAGTCTTTTTATTCATCTAAATAACATGTTGTCAGTGCTAATGAACTGGTCTTCCAGCCGTAATGACAATTGTCACTACACAGTAAACAAATGTACAACAATATATATAGATAGACAATTACAGGGAAATAAGCAAAACATTGGTACATGAATGATAGGTGAAGAACAAGATAAGAGAACAAATAAACATATACGGGGACGTAACTATGTTAGACTAGTATGGTAAGCATTAGTAGGGGGTGGGGCATAACTGATTATCTTTCTAGTAGTAACATACTCATTGAAAGGGTGATGGTGGGATGTAGGGTGGGCCTTTGTTACTGAATGGGTGGGTGTTCAAGGGAATCTCAGGTGGGGCCTATAGACTACATCATGGTTTCGACTGCTCATGTGCTGAAAACGGCGTTGGGAGCAAAGCAAAGGTGTATGGCCATTGAGTTTGCCAATACGCATAGGGCAAAACTGTCATTTTATTCAAAATAAATAGAAATACATAACAATTTGGCATAAACATGGATGGAAGGATGCAATATAATAATATAATGAATATGTTTAAGTCACAACTCTCCATAAATAAGCATTTTGAGCTAAGAAACATACAATTTCAGTCACTTTACAGGCTGATGTTTACATCACCATTGATTAGTCAGAAGTAATTTTTGTTCTAAATATTAAAATGTCAAATGTGTCAACAAAAACTTGTTTCGAAGAAATATATAACCAATATCTGATTAACCCTACTCATTTTCTATTTCTACATATGTCGTTAACCATAGGATATAAATAAAAACATGAATAAAATAAGTCAAACTGACAAAGTGCATAGATTTGTCTAAATCTAAATGCACATGGCATAAGATGTGCTCATTATATTGATGTAAATGCAATGCTGGATAAAAGATTAATATCTTACTTTATTATATATATATTTTTAGTTGGTATTCTATGTTTCAAACAAGAGCTGAGATGAGCTGAAATTAGCACATTTCATAACTGCACCCCGTGTATTAGCATGTGCCATGTGCTTCTTGCGGGTTTGTTTTGCTCTGACGCAATCCCACAATGCACTTCGCTGCTGGAACCGTGATGTAGTCTATTGAGTTAGTAAGTAAGTTCAGTATGGAAAACTCAATGGAGCTCATTGCCCTAATACCCGATGTCCTCAATTCGGCGTAATACACAGCCCGAAGGGAATGTCCTCCTAGCCATTAACACTGCAGTCAGTCCGGGATATGTGTTCCATCCGTGGGCGAATCATCCAGAAGATTGCGGATTGAAAGTCATTCGATTTGACTGAGGTTATTTATTATGGCGTAGAATGGAACAGATGTACATTATACAATATGACAGTAATTTCAGTATCAACCTCAGCTTAGATACAAACCCCATAATTCATCATCCTCACCATCAGTACCTTTATTGTGGTGCTCATTGGAGAACCACAGATGAATTTGCAATCGTTTTTCTCCAGACGGGATGGCCGAATGAGTTAGACCTTCCATCTCCCCTGTTGGTAGATCGTGGGGTCGTGGGTTCGAACCATGTTCCAGTCAAACCAATGACTTAAAAACTGATAATTGTCACTTCATAGCCTGGTGCTTGGCATTATTAGGATAGGGCAAGGGCTGGTTGGCTCAGTGTCAGGATAATGTGACTGAGTGGGATATCAGATCATGGTGCTGCTGGCCTGCTCTTCCAGTGGGGCAGCACTATAAAGTCGCCATGAGTGCACACTGTCACAAGTCTGTACCTGTACCTGATATGACCTTAGATGTTGCTAGGACATACAACAACAACAAAACAACAACACATCTCCAGTTGTTTGTTCTAGTGTTGCGTCCTGCTAACATCTAATGTCATATCCGGACAGTAGCTACTTGTGACAGGGAGCACTCATTACGACTTTATAGCGCTGCCCCACTCGGAGACCAGGCCACCGGTACCATGACTCAATATCTCACTCAGTCACATTATCCTGCTACTGAGCTAACCCGTCATTTGACCTATCCTAGTAATACCAAGCACCAGGCTAGGTAGTGACAAGTACACATTTTCTAAGTCATTGGATTGACTCAAGACGGGAAGCATGGATTACACCGATTCAGCCACCGGGTCCGCAAAAATAAATGTCTTCGACAAAATTGTTACTACAACAAATAAGTTTAAGTTTCTGTACTCGTGTAGTTTTGTTGGGCACCTGACTTGCACAGTAATTGCTGTGGGGGTGGCTCTACGTGGGATGGTTACAGGTAGGGCTGGGCTGGTGTGAGGTGGGATTTCTTCAAGGGGTGGTGGGGAGGATGGGGAGGGATCAGGAGGGGGTGGTGGGGAGGACGGGGGGGGGGGTACGGAGGGGGTGGTGGTGCTGATCACAGTGCGCCTTGTTGGCCGCGACCATAGATGGATGCAGGTGCGTGCGGGTATGTGGTGTGGGTGCCTATGTGTGTGGGGGGTATATGCACTGGAGGAGGAGTTGGATGAGGAGGTGGAGGAGGAGGTAGATGGCGCTCATGCCGATACAACCCTGGGTGGCATCTCCACCCATTTATCATCGCGCCCTGGAGCGGTTCTGGAGGACGGGGTAATCAGGCAAGCCTGGTTGGCATAGCGGCCCGGGAGACAAGGTTAGCTCTACCGTTACAACCCTCCCTCCCTCCCGCCCGCCCTCCCTCCCGCCCGCCCTCCCTCCCTCCCTCCCTCCCTCCATTCCGCCTCGCTGCGGCCCTCCCTTCAGCACTCTACCTGGATCCCACTCAGACAACAATGAACCCCCAAGGACCAATTATTTAAAAATGTGTCCTTGTTGCTTCGCACCTCAGGATTATTAGGAAAGGGCAACGACTGGTTGGCTCAGTGTCAGGATAAAGTGACTGAGTGGGATATCAGGTCATTGTGATGGTGGTGGCCTGGTCTTACACTGGGGCTGCTCTATTACGTCGCCATGAGTGCACACTGTCACAAGTCGGCACCCTTCCCGATAAGATTAAGACATTATATGTTACGAGGACGTTAATCTCCAACAGCTAACCAACCACGCCAAGGACCAATCCACTTAACGGAATCAGAGCGCAGGTAACTGATGCAGTATGGCATCTCAGAATCGCAGTTCTCTCTACAGACACTACTAGTACCACACTTGTTGCGGATATCTCAGGTGTATTTCTCTAATGTGAAAATAAGCAATGGGCCAGTTTTTCAATATCCATTTGAAATATTGTCTTTTTACCCGGGAATCGATAGCGGCAGTTCCTAGCCTCTTGAATGTGAAGAGGCTCCTCACTCACCCCCCCCCCCTCCCACCCCACACACACACCCACCCGCACCTACACCTACACCCACACCCACATCTACACCCACACCCACACCAACACCCACACCTACACCCACACCTACACCTACACCCACACGCATACCCACAGCCACACCTACACCCACACCCACACCTACACCCCCCACACCCACACCCCACACACACGCTCTTCCAGCTCTCCCCGAACCCCCGCAGGGCTGTAGGGTAGGGATGGGAGGGTCGGGGGTTTGGGAAAGTAATAAATCACCATAAGCCAGGATATTATTAATACAAGGTGTTCACGGGCAACCCGGATTCTGCAACAGGAATATCAGCTGCGCAGCTACCATGCCTTCTCTACAGATATAGCACAGCGGATATGGTAGTTCAATATACAACCATATTCCATCACTCTCCTCATATATATACATATATATAAATATATATATATGGATTTTTCTTTTACAAAGCGGCCAGAACCCAATGATCAGGGAAGTGTGAGCACCACGCCCCATACCGAGCATGCGCGTTCATATCTCGAGGCCTAATCCAATCAGCGGGGCGCTAATTAGATTGGCTTTGTTTCCGATAAACGCCGCACAGCCTTGGGGGCGCTGCAGTCGCGAGGCAGAGCGCCAGACACACACATACACACATACACACATGCACAGATGCACACTTGCACGCATGCGCGCGCACACACCCACTCTCCCCGCCATCAAGCATTCCCGCCGGTAGGCACATCCACTCTGGTTCCAATCTGATCCGCTGGGGGGCTGCACTGTCTCCACAGGCACCGCTAGGTGGCCGTGTTGCTGGCCCCTAAGGCAGCCAATACGGGCTTCCCACCGCCACCACCACCAATCCGCTGCCTGGTGGCAGCGGCAGGAACTAACATTGTGGGCAATAGATGTCTGTGTGTACAATATGCTCTGAAGATGGTTGGTTGGTTGTTGGAATGTTACGTCCTGGTAACGTTTAAGGTCAGATCAGGATGGATACTAAGTTGTGACAGTGCGCACTCATTGTGAACATTATACTGATTCCCCACTGTGAGACCAAGCCACCGGCACCATGACCCGATTGCCAACTCAGTCACATTATCCTGATACTGAGCTAACCATTCTTTGCCCCATCCTAGTAATGTCCAGTACCAGGCTAGGTAGCGACAAGTATCAATTTTGTGCGTCGTTGATTTGACTCGACCAGGATCCAAACTCCCAAACTTCTGCATGGAAAGCCTTCGCTCTATGGATTGGGCGACTACACCCAGTCAATGAGCAAGTGATATGAGTGGGTAGCCTTGGGGCAGAGAGCGTGTATACAGATGAGAGGGACAACTCCCATACTACACCATGTAACAGATGCCGACTGTGGCGCTCCAAGTGGTGGTTGTTGAACAGTATATGACACAGCTGTCAAACTCAAGGCATTGTCAATGGTTGTGTGCAATCTTCCTACAGAAAACGTTAAATATCTCTAAAACTACAACACCTAGAAACAAACTGATTGGAATACACATAGGAAACATGTTTACCAACAAGATTATATTAAAGAGATATGGTTAGGGTTCTGGATTTCTATTAATTTGGAATAAAACTGACGTTTTTCACTACGCGTACGGCAAACTCAAGGCATTGTCAATGGTCGTGTGCAATCTTCCTACAGAAAAAGTGAAATATCTCTAAAACTACAACACCTAGAAACAAACTGATTGGAATACACATAGGAAACATGTTTACCAACAAGATTATATTAAATTGATATGGTTAGGGTTCTGGATTTCTATTAATTTGGAATAAAACTGACGTTTTTCACT
>CM059199.1:39562739-39785015 GCA_030323885.1 Branchipolynoe longqiensis | reverse complement strand
GATAAATATATCAAATTGATCACTACGAGCTACTAATCATTAGTCCGGAGTGATTTTGATTAAAGATGATTAGTTTTGAAGTAATTTGAGCTGAAAGAACCAAAAATAATTTCGACAAGCTTGCCAAAAGTCCTGTTGCTATGACCTAGATGGTCATCTCGCGGTGACCACGTGATGTGAGATGACCTACTAATCTATGACCCTGCACAGCAGCCCTACTTGGTTGCGGAGGGGGGGGGGGGCTAATGGGGTCACGAGATTGGCCTAATTGGTTAATGGCCTTCCTGCATAATGGATGTTTCAAACTGAGTGTTCAAAGGGGGGAGGTTATAAACTCACTGGTTATTCTGTATACTCTGTCCCAAATCATTAGCTAATACACCATTATCTAAGTTGGATATATAGGATCAAATGTAAGTAGTTGTTTTAATTTTGACTAAATTATATTTCATCGGACCATGCAACTTTAATAGAACATGTTACTGCTGAAGCCTATGGCGACAGAGTTTTGGCCTCCCTGCCAACATTAATTTCACTTGTTTACATTTCAAATACCTCAAAAGTTAGCCATTTATAATAAAGATTACTCCAAACTAAATTAACATAGACTCTAAAAGTACAACTTCTGAACACTTTGACTTCTGGATACTGAATGCTTTATTCACCGGCCAGAACACTTTGACTTCTGGATACTGAATGCTTTATTCACCAGCCAGGGTCCTGAACCGCTGGCACCCTTTGTCATGATGTCATCTCATTAGCATATTCCTTTGTTCTCCACACATGCCCTGGATGTCTATTACACATATATTACATAGATTACAACAAATAATCTAATATATTTATCTCAGGAAATGGCCGAAACTCGAAACCGTCGGACGATGTAACATTTGCGTAAATGAGCACTAATTTCTGATATAAACATTAATAAATAAATAAATTATATAAGTTTGTGTAATTGGGTGTGGTCATAAGTCAATTATGCAGAGCTGTACAAGGTTCACATGCTGTATAGCATTGACATTTCCTGTATATGTACTCTAAGTTTACTACCTGGATAAGCAAGGGTCTGAGCAGCTGAGGCGTGTACTGAGGTGTACTGACATTCACAAATAAACCTCTCATAGACAGCAGGGTGGGGGTAGGTTTGGTTGCATTAGGAACATCGAATATTATTGACCTGCGAGTGGTGAACATGGGAAATGATGTGCATAGAGATGGATTCGAAGCGGCAATCTACCAAAATACATACACAACTTAAATGTATCTAATGTAGAATAGCTGATAACCTCACTTCACCACAACCTCTTTGAACTAAATATAGGCCTACGATGTTTGATGCCCATGAGTTCAAACTGATTTTGCAATGACCTTGAACAAAGGTTGGGCCGATGTTGGACTTTTCCATCCTGGGAACATCTACGGGCATATCATGACGGGTACCAACTTGTGCCAATGCGCACTCATGACGACTTTATACTGCTGCCCCACGGGGATATTAAGCCACCAGCACCATGATCCGATATCCTACTTAGTCATATTATCCTGACACTAACCTAACCAATCTTTGCCCTATACTATTAATGCCGGGCACTAAACTAGGACGAGACCGGGCGAGGTGGCCGAATCGGTAGAGCACATGCCTCGCCTGTGGAAGATCGGGAGTTTGCCAGTTCGGTTCCCGGTCGAGTCAAACCAATGACTTGAAAATTGATACTTGTCGCTTCCTAGCCTGGTGCTCGGCATTATTAGGATAGGGCAAGGGATGGTTAGCTCGGTGTCAGGAGGAGGTGACTGGGATATCGGGTCATGGTGCCGGCGGCCTGATTTCCCAGTGGGGCAGGACTATAAAAATGCCATGTGTGCATACTGTCACAAGTCTGTACCCATCCTGATATGACCTTCGATGTTGCGAGGACGTAAAGCAACAACAAACAAACAAACTAGGAAGCGACAAGTATCAATTTTGTAAGTCACAAATATTTTATCCTCCTCATTCCACTGCTCATTTTCCTATTCCAGTAATGCCGATTGCCAGGCTAGGTAGCAATATATCGGGCAATATAATACATAAATACATACATATATATATATATATATATATGTATATGTGTGTAAATGCTCCATGCTTTACTATGGTACAATATCTCTAAAGGCAATAACTCATCCACAATCCTATTACCATCTCACTAGATGTATATACTAGGCTAAGCTATTACTTATATGATAGGAAGTTATACCCCGACAAAACCAACAAACGAACATAGATACTGTCAACTTAAATAAATGCTGGTGGATGTCCCGGATACCAACCCGGAACTGGAACCCAGGCATACACCATAACATTCCTCACAGCTGTCCAGTGTTGAAAACGAGCACCCTTGCAGGAGCTTACACACTATGGGCAGAATAAATACTGCATTAACAAAAGAAATTATATCTAGAAGTAGATCAGATTCCATTTTGCTCGGCTGGAAGATCACCAGTTGGGGAAGCCAAAACCTTACCTTGCTAAATGTTTCTAGTTAAATAAAGCTGAACTCAATACTCACACTCTACATTATTCTTTGTGATTGTGCCAATAATACAACTATTCTAAATACTGCTGCTTCCTCAGAAAGGACTGAAGCTATGTATGACCCAGCACGCCGGGTCGAAGCCTGCGTAGATACAGCAAGTCGGGGTTGCTGGCCCTCCCTTCACTGTGGATCTGATACTATGAATTTACTTTGCACCTATAACGACATGCCTCCTGATTACCAAATCTTGTTGTTGTGATGAGCATATTTCTGCTGACCATAACGGCTAAGTCTAGAGGCTTGTTTTCGCCGATAGAAAGCACTAGTTTTGTGGTTCCCCTTGTTGTATCACTTTACATTATCTACAGCATGCATCCTTTCTCTGTTTGTAAACATGTTGCCACATTCTGTAAGGTTCTTGCCATGCATTTGTTCCTAATCTAATTCGAAGTTTAATTGACCTAGTACATTTGTTACGCTAAGCAAAACCAGATGGGATCGCCGGATGAGTTAGAGCGTCTGTCTCCCGTGTTTGTAGACTGTGGAGTCGTGGGTTCGAACCCTGGTCGAGTCAAACCAATGACTTAAAAATTGATACTTGTCGCTTCCTAGCTTGACGCTCGGCATTATTAGGATACGGCAAGGAGCAGTGGAATGGGGAAGACCAATCATCTGCGATTGAAATTGCCCCTGCTTAATGGCCCTGTCACACTATGATGTAATGACATCACCGTAGGGAGAACGTGAAGAATGTTGAACTTCTCAGCGTATTATGCAAATTTGGGCACAAGTTGAACGTGGATGCAGCATAGTGGACGAGAGAGTAACGGCGGTAAAGTGTAGTGATGCCGTCATTCAACGAGAGAGGACAACGTAATTACGCTCAGGGAACGTTATGTACGTTATTCCAATGCCAGAACTACGTTGCTTTATGTTGCCTTACATTACTAATGTCAGGCAATGGTGGCAAAATGCTAAACGTACGTTGGACGTATGTTAGGCGTACATTATCCCGACGGTTTCACTATGCGGACTGCACTTTTCCACCGGCTTTAATGTGGGTCAATGTAGTGCAACGTAGTGACCAGCGTTTGACTAACGTCCGTTTAACGTCATTGACGTTCGGCGAACGTGAACAGAACATAAGGCGAACGTAAACCCTTACATTCTAGTTACGTAAACCCTTACGTTCTAGTTACGTTCGAAAGTTTTGAACAGGTTCAAAACTTTGACGCGCGCTGACGTAACACAACGTAACGTGACGTGGCTCGACATCAGTCTAACGTCATTCTGACATCATCATAACCTAATCCAATGTAGGTCAACGTAATGCTGAAACGTGATCACGTCAGGCTTACGTTTGCTTGTTACATCGTAGTGTGACAGGGGTATTAACAACTAATGTACCAACAACAACAACAAAAATCATCTAGTGTATTTACCACTTCCCCCAATTTCGACATTGTAAACGAAAGCTTTGGTCTGTCTTGCATTATATCCCTTGTCTTTCATTATATCCTTATCAACCAACGTCAACTTTAAATACCAGTGTTATGAGGGAATAACGGATATATACGCCACATTGAATGGGGTTTACGTCCTACCACCAATTGTGGATATACCAAGATAGGTACCAACTATTCATAGTTATATTTAACCACTTTACAGGCATAAACTACCGGAACAATACGGTGGCTCCATGATGCAATATCCTACTCAGTCACATATCATACTGACACTGAACAATCCAGGTCTTAGGTTTTCCTAATATGCTGAGTGTTAGCGATATTATCAATGTTGTGAGAGCATCAATCTTTTCAGAATATCAGTGTTGTAAATGTTTTGTTTGACTCGCCTATGGGATGGCCGGGTTGATCGAACCCGCGACCTCCCTCAAGGGAAGTGGATGGCACTTGACCACCTCTGCCACTGCTAAATTGGAAGGACATGATGTTTTATGCAGTATTACCTGAGGCATGCATTATGCAATAAAGACCTCCACTGTATTGGTCCATGACCCTTTCTGCCTTCAATTTATATGCAAGTATAGACAATGCTGACTGATATCCCTTAGCTATAACTTTGTCTACACTGGTAAGTCGCAGCTTCAATATTAATACAGCCAAACCGATATGGGAAAATGAGTGCTGGCATAAATAACATGGTACATTATTAATACATCAACACATATATCCCACATATATAGGTACAGTTGGCTGGCTATTGTTAGAAACACTAGTTTATAATTGTTCTAAATACTTTTCTGTTTGAATCCCCCACAAGTACCGACTGATCGTGAATCAGAGTTCTAGATATCTTCTGATTAATAAGGTTTACTGAATATTAATACCAATAGCTTTTAAAGGATCGGGTACTCCATAGTGCTGCCCCACTGGGAGATCAAGATGGTGTCACCATGACCCAATATCTCACTCAGTTCACATTATCCTTATACTTTGCTAACCCAGTCCTTGCCTTATCCCATGAATGCCAAGTGCCAGGCTAGGTAGGGTGCGGAAAGAGTCAATTTAGTAAGTCTTTGGTTTGACTCGGCTGGGATTAGAACTTTCGATCTACCGCCCAGGAAGCTTGTGCTCTACCTATTGGGCCGGTGTTGTTTGTTTCTATGGTAGACTGCGATGAAGTTGTCCTAGCAACACCCCCTCCCCCCCCCCCCCCCTAGATAAAAGATTCACTCCATACTGATAGTACAGCGGTGAAAACCAACCCATTAGAAAAGCTGGCGAAGAATTTTCACATGCTGGGGAAATAAATTGAGTGAATAATGTCTTAATTTAAGAAGAAAAATATATTCTTTATGTATGTTTTTATATTAACCGGCTACCTTTGAGGCGAAAAATATAATAAAACATCTAGTTTAATAAGATTTAAAAGTGAAATCGACGGCGTTCTATGGCCGCCATCTTGTCTTTTTGCATTCTCTCCCATTTCACCAAATCTGTGCCAATATAATATGTAGTCATTTGATCCTGGAACCACAGTTTCTAGTGCCTGTCCCATACTAAAGCTATTTTCGCCCGTATTTACACTATGTTGTCGTTCACCCGTGTACTACAAGTACAGGGTTAATCTTTTATCTACCCCCCCCCCCAGAATGAAATTATTCCTGAGTGCAGTAGTATCAAAGTTTGGTTTATGCATGATTAAGAGGGTTGAGAGGGTGTGAAGGTGAAGGTGTGAGGATGTGAGGGGCTGACCGGGTGAAGGGTGATGTTTTGGGGGTGAGAGTGTGAGGTTCTGGTACAGGTTTGGGATGTGGGAATATTCTGCTTCCATGGGATAACCAAACAGCTTTAACCTTTGGTGAATGTTGGATTCTGATTGAGCGATAATAACAGATGTCAACAATGTATCTGGTTGCTACAGGCATCAGGTTGGCCAATTTCCCACGTAGGCTTGCAGCGTATTTCTTGCGACCTTTCTCTATACATGATATAGACCTGCAATGCCTTAAAGGCTAAGCCTGGTTTAGGCTTGACGGTGTTCCCTCCTGCCCGAATTCGGCGTGGAAGCCGAATTGGTCGAGCGCGGGCCTCGTATGCCAGAGATCGGGAGTTTGGTTCCCAGTCGAGTCAAACCAATGACTTATACAATTGATACCTGCCACTTCCTAGCCTGGTACTCGGCACAATTCGGATAGGGCAAGGACTCGTTAGCTCACTGTTAGGATAATGCGACCGAGTGGGATCTCGGGTCATGATGCCGGTGAAGTGATTACCAACTGGCCTAGCACTATAAAGTCGCCCAGAGTGTGCACTGTCACAAGTCAGTACCCACCTTGATATTACCTTAGATGTTGCCAGGATGTAAACCTCCAATGACCAACCAACCACCTTCTGTCCGTCCCTGTCTGGCTTCTGTTGGCTTCGATCCACGTCTATCCCCCTGTCCAGAGGTCTTCCACCCAGATGGGATTAAGTAGGGTTTGAGGGAGGCATACGTCCCAGCTGGTGATGGACCACCCCGCAGGACCCTTATTAAGGGGGCTGGTATCCCCCCTAAGGACCCAAACACCGTCAACCCCTCACCGTTACACACTCCCACACACACACCGTCCACAACCCTAATGGCCCCTCCCAAGCCGCTACCATCCCTCCTCTCCAACCAACCACCCTTTCCATCCTAACCCCCCCCCCCCACACCACACACACAAACACACCACACCAAAAAAAACCCACACCACACCCCCCCCCACCCACCCACCCCCCCCCCCAACACACACAACACCAACAAAAACCCCCCCACCCACACCCCCCCCCCACCCACCCCCCACACCCCCACACCCACACAACAAACCCCCCCCCCACCCCCCCCACCCCCCCCCCCCCCCCACAACCACCACACACCAAACCCCTCCCATTCACCACTCTCCTCCCACCTCCCCCTTCCCCCCCCCCCCCCCCCCCCCCCAACACACACACCATGGACGGTGGCCCAATCGGTAGAGCGCAGGCCTCCCGTGCGGGATATCGGGAGTTCAATTCCAGGTGAAGTCAAACCAATGACATACAAAATTGACAAGTTTCACTTCCCAGCTTGCTGCTCAGCATTAAAAGGATAGGGCAAGAACTAGTTAGCTGAGTGACAGGATAATGTGACTGAGTGGGATATAGGGGCATCCTGCGGTGCGGGCGGGATTTCCCAGTGGGGCAGCCCTATAAATTCACCATGAGCTCCAAATCAGACAATGTGCACTTAATATAAGGTTTTAACCTTTTGAGTATATCTTCAGGATAACAATATACTGGGATTCATGGTATACCTGCTCAATATAGCACAAATGGAATAACCGTCACACCAGTCTGAAAACATATTATACTGTTCATCATATCTCCAGCGAGGTACATGGTTGACTTAGAATCTGCCTCTACTTCTACTAAGTACTGGGTATCACTGCAAAGTCACCCTACCAATAACACTGAATATATCAAATATAAACCACTAGGCAATAAGGTTAGAGAAAGCAGAGTTGGGCTGAGTTCTTTATTCATTCTCTGGCTGGGACTAATATGCCCTACCAAAAAGAAAAATGCGAGCGAAGTGACAGTGGTTTGAGTAATTTCCGCACCAAACATTTGGCGCCCCAACCGCGCGCATATAAAGGGGTGGGTGCACGAATCCCGAATACATGCAAATAATCGTACAATGAATATGATATCAATATTGGAATTGCTCCGTTCCTTTATATTAGTATAATACATTATAATACACATATGGCCCCGTTATCTCTCAATTCTGTTGCACAATAGCACTACTCTTTCTGTCCTTTTTTGGAAACATTTGCTTCTTTTAGATTATGTTATATATTATTTGAATGCATCTAATATATTATGGCCAGTGCCTCGACGGATACAAATACCTTCATTCACTGAACACAAATCATCATTTAAAAAAAAGAAAGAACAACAGAATTAGTTATATGCACTTACAACCAAAGTTCAGGACACTCCTGAAAACAACAAAGCCTATTCTACAAGCTGAGCTACGCTTTCAATTCCATGTCTGAAACCAACTTTGTTGCGTGCTTAAGATGATAACATCAAAGCAAACAAAAGATCAAACAAAATCCAACTGGATGCTGTGTTTATAGAGGATGACACCTACTCTGACCCCGACAGGATCCAGCCTCAGTTCAGTGATCCTTTCCTGTACTCCAAAATGGCGGTATTGCATGCCGACAGCAGCATATCTCATATAACCTGAGCATGGCGACCACCTGGGGCCGATGTGTGTGTTGTGTGGGGGGGGGGGGGGGTAGAGACTGCGCGTATATTTATTTATGCATTAGATATACGTGGTATGGGGTGTGGTCACGTGACCTGGCTGACCCCTGAGCACTGAGCATGCGTAGTGGCCGCCAGGTGGTGATATGGGGGAATTGGACGGGGGGATGTCACGTGGTTCCTGGATGGGAGGGTGAGAATGTGGGAGGGTGGGAGGGTGGGAGGGTGGGAGGGAGGGAGGGAGGGTGGATGGAAGGTGGGATTGTGGCAGTATGGAAACGGTGGTAGGGTGGGTGAGAGGGGGTGAGCGTGTGAGCGAGGGATTGAAGGGTGTGTGGGCTGAGGTGGTTAGTGGTGAGGGGTGAGGGGGGGTGAGGGGGTGAGGGGGGGTGAGGGGGTGAGGGGGTGAGGGGTGAGGGGGTGAGGGTGAGGGTGAGGGGGTGAGGGGGTGAGGGGGTGAGGGGTGAGGGGGGTGAGGGGTGAGGGGGTGAGGGGGTGAGGGCTGAGGGGGTGAGGGGGTGGGAGGGTGAGAGTGTGAGGGGTGAGGGGGGTGAAGGGGTGAGGGGGGGGTGAGGTGAGAGTGTGAGGTTATAAGGGTGTGTGGGTGGGTGTGATAGTGTGAGTGCTACTGAGTGTGTAAGTGTGGGGGATGTGAAGGGGTGAGGGGGTGAGGGGGTGAGGGGGTGAGAGTGTGGGGGAGTGGGGTGAGCGGTGGGGGTGACAGTGCATATAGTAGAGGTAATCAATCGCGAGAGTATGAGGGTGGGTAGGTGATAGTGTGTGAGGGGGTGAGCGGGTGAAGGGTGAGCGGTGGGGATGAGAGTTTGAGGTTATGAGGGTATGTGGGTGGGTGGGAGGGGGCCGTGAGAGAGGAAGAGTGGAAGGATGTGAGGGTGGGTTGATGCAATGGTCCAGTTCATATGGAGTTTATTCAAAGCATACATCTATTTGCGCATATTATTAAAGATTTGCTGATTTTAACCTGTATTTTGAAAAGACTTCATCATTATATTTGATCAAATCAGGTGAGCTTAGCTCCAACCCGGTGGGTAGCGACAAATACAGCAATATTTAGAGTAAGGAGGCCCTATCTGCGAGCTATTTATAGTACTTGTGTTAATGTAGCGACAACTTCACCAATATTTAGAGTAAGGAGGCCCTATCTCCGAGCTATTTATAGTACTTGTGTGACGTAGCGACAAATACACCAATATTTAGAGTAAGGAGGCCCTATCTCAGAGCTATTTATAGTACTTGTGTGACGTAGCGACACATACACCAATATTTAGAGTAAGGAGGCCCTATCTGCGAGCTATTTATAGTACTTGGGTGACATAAGCCTGGAACGGATAAGTGGAATTAGAAAGGTCAACAGGGAATTGAATTCTCTTATTACTCAACATAGGTTTTGATATATTTACTTAAGTGGGTTTTAAAGTAGGGAACTGCTTCTTTTTAACCTTTCTCAGCCAGAATAAGCTGCATAGGGTTCTCTTTTTCTTCTTTTTTTTTCTTTTTTTTCTTCTTTTTTTTTCTTTTTTTAAAGGAGGGAACACTTTATACCTAGTCTGGGACTCCTCCTTTTAGTATGGGGCAAGCATCCTATACATTAGACTAGATTCCCAGATCAAATCGCCCTGTTCACATATATATATACATGAAGAGTTCAGGCACAAAACCTAGTAAACGCCAATCCAAACATTAGTTTAAAATTAAAATAATTTTACCTGAGGCTCATTTTAATTCTCACCAAATACACCTTCCTCATGAGGAAAGGATTAGGGAGGAATGAACAAAAGAACTGGAATGTAAACAAATGAAGTCTTTGAAGGTTTGATTCCAATGTTTATCTCAATTTTTGAATTGGCGTTTGTGCCTGAACTCCTCACATGTATTTGCGATATTTCACCTCATGAGGTGAATGCAATGCCATCAATATTCTCGTTCCCTTTGAACTGTATGTGTCCTACTTATAAATAACTAAGTCAAAGGCACAACTGGTTATGAAGTGATATTTATTTATTTATTTTTACTTGTGATTTAATATTGGTGGTTGCTGACGGTTACAGTTTGATGAGTGAATCCCGACCGCTGCTTCCCCGCCCCCCCCAGCACACAACCCCCCCCCAACCCCCTGCTGCCTTTTTCTTAGGGTCAACGTCCCAGGGGCTGCCTTCGAACCCTCAACCCTACCCAGTGTCTTCATTCCAAAGAGGTGCGGGTAGGTGGGTGGGTGTTACTAGGTGCTGATTGGGCGGTAGCTGAGTTCATTATGAGCAGATGCTCTGCCATGGTCATGTGACCTGCTTTGGTGGGAAGGATGGGTGGCGCCACCTATATAGTTCAGGGTCTAGTACGAGTTCCGGGTCTAGTACGAGTTCTGGCTCGAGTACGAGGTAGATGCGACAGTGTCCAGTGGTTGGTTCACATCTGTGCGTCCACCGCCATTACCGTTAGATGGCGCCACAGTCGGGTTTCTTAGTGTTAAGCCTATGCATGGTTCTTTGCCGTCATGCCAAGGCTGGTGAATTGCTAATGGAAAGATAACATGACCAATTAGAAATATTCACGTAGCACATTTCCAGAAAGAGCAGCTTCAACACGATTCAGTCCTCAGCATTTAAAAGCTCCTGGTCATGGGACCAGTGTCATGTGTGGGGAAGGGGGTTAAAATGGAGGGAAACATACACACTCATTGTGGCTCCATAGTGTTGCCACACTGATATACCAATCCACTGGTGGGGTAAGTTCTGGTATTGACTTAAGCCCCCCCCCCCCCCCCCCCCCCCACACACCCCCAGTCAAGAATTAGTCTCCCAACATAATAAAGCTGGGACACCAGCAGGCCAGGTAGAGTGGGGTGATATCACACTGCATAAATCTAGATACTGATAGATATATAGGGACCATACAGTGATATCGCACAGAGTGGACAGTTTTTTTGCCGTGAACTGGTCGAGCAACAATGAATGCCTGGGGGTTGTGGTTGTGGTTGTGGTTGTGGTTGTGGTTGTGGTTGGGGTGGGGTTTAGCGTGGGGGTTGGTGTGGGGGTTGGCATCGGGGTTTGGGGTGGGGTTTGGGGTGGGGGCTGGGTGGGGGTTTGGGTTAGGGTGGGGGCTGGCATTGGAGTGGGGGTTGGGATGGGGGTTTGGGTTTGGGTTGGGGTGGTGTTGGGGGTGGATGTTGACATTTGGGTGGGGGTTAAGGTGGGGGCTGGGATTGGGGTGGTGTTTGGTGTAGGGGTTGGGGTGGGGGATGGGGTTGGAGGGGGTGGTTGGGGTGGGGGCAGAGATTGAGGTGGCGGTTGGGATTGGGGTGGAGGTTGGGGGTTGTGCACGATTTGGACTACCTATTAGGACGAGGCAGGGCACCAACCCTAACTTCCGGTGGCTAAACACTCTGGATCGCAGCTGGAGCGTTTCATAATGAGGCAGCGTCTGTAAATCTCAGCATCCACGCAGCCCAAGTGGTTGGGGTGACAATTACGAATCCTAGTAAATCCTTCTTTTGACTCGACCCGGCGATCATCCCCATGACCTTCTATACAGGAAGCGGGCCACACAATCTACTTGCCCATCCTGCCTGCTGTGTTCTCTGCGAATAGGCTCCTAACTGAAACGGTACAAAGCCGTAAAGCATCATAATTAACGCAACCCAATTGCGTAAAGCGCAACATAATATTGACATATAGCACCCCGAAGCTCCACTCATTCCCCTATCACATTTCTCTCCTTCCCTCCGCCTACCCATACCACTTCCAGAACCCCCCCCCACCCCCCCACACCCCCACACCCCCATACCCAATTGGGTTCATTGCTGAAGCTACATCATGCCACCAGGGAACCCTGTTGTGTGTGTGTGTAAGAGGACACACCCACAGATGTAAGCCACCCGCTCATTGGTTCTGACAACGGGGTCGTGACCTCCTTCCCTATATGACGTCATTCAGCGTGTCCGTGCGCATGCGCACACCTACCTTCAGAGGGAGGATTGCCGCCCTACTTCCGGTCATGCCTCCGGCTGGCCCCGAGGCAATGAATATGTGTGGAGAAATGATCGCGCCCTGGTTTTTGCGTAAACACCTGACAGGGCTTTCAATTTAGCCAAGGCGTCATTACCTGATATCCCACTCAGTCATGTTATCCTGATGGTGAGCAAAGGGTGCTTTTCTTCATTCAGAACATGATTTATGAACTTGCAAACCCTTTTTTTAAAATTCGTGCTTATCGCCATTTGGAAAAAAACTCTTTCCTTGCACATATCGGTGGTAGCTGAAGCTTGTCCCACCGTCTGCCTCTACTTCGGTGCATCTCCAGCAGGGGCCCCCTGCCTCATTAAGAGAGAACCCCGTGGACGGCACGTGTCAAGCCAGCAGGGGTTGTGAACCTTCTCCCTCCACCCACCCCACTCCCCACCCCACCTCCACCCCCCCCCCCCCACACACACACTCACCCTCCTGCTACATAACGCCGACCCACCCCCTCTTACTGACTGACAGCTGGCTTAGAGTCGATCCCTGCTTCCGCTCTTCTCCGTCCGTCTCCCCTCCCCCACCCCCTCCCCCACTCACCCCTGGCGGGGCTGGTGTCAGTGAAAGCTGCCATACTTACTCCTGCCACAGCCATCCGCCCTATCCGGTGTGGTGGTTTCAGCGGGTTCCCGTGCTCAGAGGTGTCCCTCGCTTCTGCGCTGCTTCTGCGCATGCGCGGATTTCGCATCAACTCGGGTCACCTGAGCCACTTATTGGCGCATGCGCACAGCCTACAAACTCGGGTCGAATAATCGAATACGCTTCTCCGCGCTCGGGTGGACAATCTTTTTTTTTTTTTTAATAACCGATAAAAATACAGCAAAATAGGATTTAAAGTATTTTATGATGGCCCAGTTTACCTATATTTCCATTTAATTAATCTAAGTTATTCTTTTTATGCACATGGCACGTGTATTTGTCGACTCCACTCGCCGTGTTCTATTTGAATTTCTGACGACTCGGATGACCCGAGTCGCCCGGGTCGTGTTAATCGATTACGGCCCGTTGATGCGAAAACTGCGCATGCGCAGAAGCAGCGCAGAAGCGAGGGACACCTCTGAGCACGGGAACCCGCTGAAACCACCACACCGGACCACTACCCCCTGGGTACACTGCCTCCTTCCCCATCCTTTCATCTCCAGTGCCCTCCACTCCTACATAATCGGTTATCTTCTTCTCAGCTCTGCGCTGCTCTGCTCTGCTCTTTTTTAAAAACTTTTAAAACTGTTTTTATCGAGGCTCTATTTATACTGTCCATAACATATAAGCCTGGGTACCCAGGCTTGTTTTCAATGCTGGCCAGTTGTAGTGTTGGTGTTATCTTACCACATAGTAGCTGCTGATAAGGTATTTGATTGCCTGCATTTCAGTAGCATAAAATACATTAAATCCTATTTTGCTGGAGTTATATCGGTTACTTACACACAAAAAAAGGTTTTGGATTAAGCCACCATTTTTTTCACCACAAGTGTGGAGAAGCGTATTCGATTATTCGACCCATGCGCCAAAAAGTGGCTCGGTTCACCCGAGTTGATTAATTGATTACGCCCCCGGTAGACCAAGAAATCGATCGTAATCCTCTGGCAACCAACCAACATCACTGCAATAAGCATAGCTTCCTTACCATAGCAAACATGACAACATAATACCCTCAAACCCTCACCAAATAACCCCCCTATTATCGGTTCGTTAAAGGCAACATCAACACCATTTCATACAAGTATATATCACATACAATCACCAGCACAAAGCCCAATAGCAATTACACATAACAATATATCCAACAACAAGGACAATACAAATGCACTCGCTCAATAGAAGCATCTCTTTTTCACCCATTATAAATACATCATATAAGGGTTGTGTGTTGACAGGCGATATAGACCTCATCCACCTATCAAATTGCATATTTACAAAAAGGGGAAAGATTAGCTCACCTTTCAATAATGGAGCAAGTCTTCTATATCCGTTTCTTTGGCAGTTCACTCATTATGGATACTGCTTTAGTTGGCTCCCTCTTACTCTCTACCCTTACATGCACCTCCCTTTTGTACCCCTCCTCTCTTACCCTACATCAGTTCCTTTATTATTGTTTTACATTCTAGCAAAATCTAAGGTCATATCAGGATGGGTACCGACTTGAGACAGTGCGCACTCATGGCAACTTTATAGTGCTGTCCCACTGGAAGACCAGGCCACCAGCAGCATGACCTGATACCCCACTCCATCACATTATCCTGACACTGAGCCAACAAGTCCTTGTTCTATCCTAATAATCCCGAATGCCAGGCTAGGAAGCGAGAAGTATCAATGTTTAAGTCATTGGTTTGACTCGACCTGGGTTCGTACCCACGACCTCACGATCTACCACCACAGGAGACGGATGCTCTAACTCATTTGGCCATCCCGTCTGGTCTCCCCTTCTAGAACCTATCCACTCACTTTCCTTCTCTATTCCCCTATCCTCTCCCTCCCCTCCTCGCCTCCCCTCCCCACTTCTTTCCCTATTTCTCCACTTCTGTTCCCCTTCCCCTCCCTTCCCCTCCCCCTTCTCCCTCACACAATCCTCTCATGTCCCTCTCCGCTCGCCTATCTTCCCACTTCCTCCCTACCCAACCCTCCCTACTCTCCTCTCCCCTACCCTACCCGCCCTACTCTCCTCTCCCCTACCCAACCCTCCCATACCTTCCTCTCTCCTCCTCTCCCTTACCCTTCCCCATCACCTGTCTTCCTCTCTCTTCCCCTCCCCTCTTTTCCTCCCCTCTCCAACGTCCCTCCCCTCTCTCCCGTCCTCTACCCTCCCCTCACTTACACCCCTCTCTCCTCTCTACCCAAACCTTTCCCACCCCTTCCTGTTCACCTAATATCAGTTCCCCATACTATCCCCTCCCAAGCCGACCCTCCTCCTCCCTCCTCTGCCTCCCCCCCCCCCCCCCCCCCCCCCCCCCCCCGCAACCCCGACCACCCCTCGCTGCGTTAGGCACTTGCTCTAGACCATTCCACTCGCTCCTTCCTTCTCTATATCCAACCGGCTGGCTCTCATGTAAAGTGCCTCTCACAATTTATCATGATGCTCTCATTATGCCCTCTAGACACGAACCTACGCACCTAATTTAAAATGCCTATAACACACTAATCGATAATCATATTTTACTATAAAATGTCACACACTAACCGACAGATACATTGCATTATGCATGTCAAATACAAACACTCTGGTGCGACTGACACTTGTCGACACCAGATGGAGGGGAGGTGGGCGCAGGTGGCACCACCGGTCAAGTCTTACGGAGAATAACAATGGTAATCAAATAATATAATAATATAATATATAATGGAAACAATACACGATTTTCGTGATGCATGCGCAGAGCGTAATCCAGACTGGACTTGTGGGTCACAGAGTCTGTGGAGAGGCAATTGAGGCTCTGTTAACACTGGCTTCATATTGAGCAACTGACACAGTCATTTTGGCACAAATGTGGATTCATACCAGTTTGTAATCATTTTTGATAATTATAGCTGTAACCTATTGATTGATTGATTGATTGAAAAGCTTGATCATCAGTGTAAAACAACACAGTGACACACTGTCGACCCACAACACAAGTGTCGTTGCCTATCACCAGGTGTCATACTAGTTGTGGAAATTGTGTATTCCCTTTGTAGTTTTATACTTGCATAATAAATTATACATTATATATATATAGTGTCAAGCCCTAACCAATAAACACACTTTATTATGCCCGCTGGACACTAACAGATATATGTAATTTATTATGAACGTCAAGCGCTGACTAATAAACACACTTTATTATGCTCCATGGATACTAACCGACTGAGGCAATTTAGTATGCATGCCATACAGTAACTGGTAACATCCCTACTCTGAACTGCTGCTCTTTAAAACATATCTTCTGAACTAGGACATGTTGGTATCTCAGTGAGGGGTGAAACTATATTCTAGCATGTTCAAACACCTAAAGTTGAAGTTGTTATGTTCACTCGCATATTGACACTGGATGGGATGGTGGTGGTTTAACCACTTCACAATTGCATCAGTGATAATTTTCGCTGACAGTTGGTAGGGCTCTGACCATTTTGGAGTTCCATGTCCATGTCAATATAGCCATGTGAATATGATTGTGATTAACACAACACTGGGAATAGATAGAACTAATGCTTCACCGTGAATATTGCCCTTGATGCCAACACAGCCTAAAACCATCACAAATCAATCATCCTTGCCTAATATTTTCCCTTATATTATTTGACGACATTAGTGAAGTTGACCTAATAGTTTGACCTGAAATATATGGCTAAAATAATCTCAAACTATGTATTGACCCTGTCTTAAAAATGCATACTCCGATGAAAACATAACTTTTTCAAAACCAAAACAATGATCTAGATTTGGTTCTACCTGTCAAACTTAGATACTGGTTCACTTATAAAAGATTTGTTGCCACATAGAACTTTAATTAGAAGGGAATACTGAGGGAATTTAATAGAAGCCTGTTGTGTCATAGTTTTGGTGTGCTTGCCAAACTAATTTTGCATGTTTGCACTTCAAAGATCTCAAAAGTTAGCCATTTAAAATAAAAGTAACTTTAAACTAAAGTAAGGTCGATTATAACGATGAACCGAATAATATATTGATCTTAGAAAACGACAAAAACTCAAAACCATCGGACTACGCAACTTTAAAATTGCATAGTTCGATGGTTTTTATTTTCAGACATTTTCTGAGATAAATACACTAAGTTGATTGTTATCGTGTACCATACTTTAACTTGAAGTAACTTGTATTTTAAGTGGCTAACTTTTTAGATATTTGAAGTGCAACCATGCAAAATTAATGTTGGTAAACATGCCAAAACTCTCACCGCTTAGGCTTCTGCAGTAACGGGTTCTATTAAACTGCCTCAGTATTCTCTTCTATGTGGCAACAAATGTTTAACAAGTGCACCAGTATCTAACTTAGATGGAGAATCAAATTTAGATAAATGCTTTGGTTTTGAAAATTTGATGTTTTGATCAGACTATGCAGCTTTAACCTACCGCGTTCTTATGGAAAGTGCTTTCGGTCTTGAAAACTTGGATTTCATATTGCAACGTACCAGAATATAAGATAATATTCAATGCACCTATGAACACATTCTGTATAAGTGCTGACTGCCTTTTCACGTGGAAGGTCGTGGGTAGGAACTCACACCGAGTCTAATCAATGACCTATGTGTACACCATTGGCACCTCGCCTGGTGCGCGGCATTAATAGGATAGGGCAAGGACAGGTTTGCTCAATATGAGGATAATGTGACTGAGTGTGATCTTATGGTGCTGTCACATTACGACGCTTCTCGCCAACGGGCGTCAACGTATGTGATTTTTTGGCAGAACGTCGGGATACGTCAGGAAGGGTTACGGGTGTGTTGATGGACGGCGACGGTCGGCGAGGATCGGCGGCACACGTCTTCGCACGTCAAAAGTTTTGTGCTTGCACAAAACTTTGGACGTGTCACAACGTGTGGGTGCCAACATTATGGTGACGCTAAGGGCACGTTGAGATACCTTAAACGTGCTGGAAGATCGTTATGCAAACGGTAAGCACACGCTGGGCGCGCGTGTGACTCATTCTCACACATTGCACCAAACAGTTGCTTTTTGTTGTTTTATGTCCTACCAACATCTAAGGTCATATCAGGACGGCACACCAAACTTTTACCACAACACTGGCCGCATGCTACCAATACGTTGTGCTGATGCCGAAAAGTTTGATATCTCTCAACGATTAAAAGTGATTTTGCGCGTTGGTGCCAGCGACCCGATCTCCCGACTGGTTATCACTATGTGCACTGTGAAACTTGACCCCCAGGACTTAAGGCATGCGTTCCCAATAAGCAATCTATAACTGCCTTGAGTATCACATAAACCGACGATTTTCTTGCATCATTTATTACATGTATGTCATTTATGCCAGTTATGACATTCATGCTAGTTCTGACATTTATGTCAGTTATGACATTAATGGCAGTTGTGTAATTTAAGTCAGTTATTAGATGTATGCCATTTATGCCATTTATGTAATGTAGGCCTATGTGATTTATGTAATTTATGTAAATGATCCAAGTTGTGATACGTGTTGCACCTATTAAATTTATGACATTTATGTAATGTCTGTCATGTATGGTATTTGTGACATTTATGCCATTTACCACATTCGTGACATTTATGACATTTACCACATTTACGAAATTTATTATATTTATGCTATTCATGTCATTCATGCCATTATGACATGCATGATCACTACGACACATATGACATGTATGACATGTATGACATGTATGACATGTATGACACACTCACTGTTCTCTCCCTGCGGCACTCAGCTCCCCGATATCGGTGAGTGTATGCTCAACTCTACCAGAGAGCGTGTATATAAACAGATGAGAGGGACAACTCCCATACTAGAGCATGTAACATCTGCCGACTGTGGCGCTCCAAGTGGTGGTTGTTGAACAGTATATGACACAGCTGTCAAACTCAAGGCATTGTCAATGGTCGTGTGCAATCTTCATCCAGAAAAAGTGAAATATCTCTAAAACTACACCACCTAGAAACAAACTGATTGGAATACACATAGAAAACATGTTTACCAACAAGATTATATTAAATTGATATGGTTAGGGTTCTGGATTTCTATTAATTTGGAATAAAACTGACGTTTTTCACTACGCGTACGGCAAACTCAAGGCATTGTCAATGGTCGTGTGCAATCTTCCTACAGAAAAAGTGAAATATCTCTAAAACTACACCAAATAGAAACAAGCCGCTTAGTACACATATAGAAAACATGTTTACCAACAAGATTATATTGAATTTATAAGGTTAGGGTTCTGGATTTCTATTAATTTTGAATAAAAACAAATGTTTTGCACTGAGCGTACCGGCAAACTCAAGGCTTGTTCAACACTAACCGCCAGGAACGCCAATGTAGCCTGTGTTACCTTTTTTCGCGGGAGTTGTCCCTCTCATCTGTTTATATACACGTTCTCTGACTCTACCTTGTTTAGCCACCCACTCCCCAGGCAAGATTCATGACAAGAGTGCCTTGTATGCTGGCCAATCCCCAGATGTCCCACGCATGAATAGAGCACTCGCTGTTGAGCAGCATCCAAAGACAGCTGTTAATCTTCCCACGCACTCTCCCTGCCCATTCCCTCTATCTCCTCTCCACTAACCGGATGTGCCAACTCTCCAAGCACATTTCCCCCCAAAAGCCCTACATCCATCCCTCGGCGTGCCCTCACCGTTCAGTGCCTACCAATCACTTTGTTCTTCATCCAACACTCACACAAACAAACTTACTCCGATAAAATCTGATCACTTCCTCTACCCATTCTATCTATTCTATGGGGTGACATACAAAAAACAAAGCCCTACACTAGGATACCCTAATATGAATAAGCAATGCTTAGGACCGACCCCCGTTAAATGCTCAGAGAATTATTTATTTATTTATTTATCAACACAATTATATTGTTAACCAATCGCTGTCATCCACCTTGTTTGCTGTGTAGCAAATTTCAACGAGCTAGTTCTGTTTCCCTTAAATGGCGGCCCCCATATATGGCTATTTCCATTTCTGTTTGCTGGATTTTGGTGATTTCATTTCCGCCTCTATGAGTATGAGCATTGTTAATGTATACACACACTTGTTAGTCCTTAGCCTCCCCGCTGGGTGCATCGGTATAATGATAAATCAAAATACACCACCTGGTAGTATGACAACACAACCAGACGGGATGGCCGAATGAGTTAGAGCGTCCGTCTCCCGTGTTGGAAGATCGTGGGGTCGTGGGTTCGAACGCTGGTCGAGTCAAACTGATCATGTAAAAATTGCTACTTGTCACTTCCTAGCCGGGCACTCGGCACTATTAGGATAGGAAATGAACTGGTTGGCTCAGTGTCTGGATAATGTGACTGAGTGGGATATCAGGTCATGGTGCTGGCAGCCTGGTCTTTCAGTGGGGCAGCACTATAAAGTCGCCATGAGTGCGCAGTGTCACAAGTCAGTACCCGTCCTGATATGACCTTAGATGTTGCTAGGATGTAAAACACCAAACAAACGAACGGCGTAAGAGAGCGCATGATCTACGCGTGATCGACTCCTGACCAATGACACTCCAGTGGGTTTCGGCGCCACGCCAGTGTGCTATCAGTGCACCAACGTTAAGCGAGCGGCAGATGCGCGGCCGACACGTCCAAAACATCGAGAAATGGTGGAGAAACGCTAAGAGCGCATCGGCCATACGTTATGCATACGTCGGTGGTATGTCACCGATGCGCTGACGGAGCGCTCGCAAAAAAGTAAATGTCACACAACGTCAGAACAAGGTTCCTCCAATGTGCGTCTAACATATCTCGACGTGCTCCTAACGTCGCCATAACATTGGCGCCATAACATTGTCACACGTTGAAAGTTTTGTGCACGCACAAAACTTTGCCAATCCCCTGACACGTGCCACCGACCGTCGCCGACCGTCGCCGTAGATCAACGAATATCAACGCACGCCTTAAGCGCATGTAATGCTTCTTGACATATAGCGCCATTGCGCCAAAAACTCACATACGTCGACACGCGTTGGCGAGAAGCATCATAATGTGACAGCACCATTAGTGACGGATCACCACACACACAACAGGGCAGGTGCAGGCCAATCAGCCACAAGGCATGGTAGTGGTGGGTAGATCACAGTAGCCATGGTGACACAAGAATGCTTACTGTTCATTGGTGGAACTAGAAATGCTTGTTGTTGATTGGAGAGCATGGTCAGGTGGTATGCCATATCAGATCCATGAACCACTATATTATAATAAACCTGAGAGTGCAAGCTCTGACTCTACTTTCACTCTTTATACTCTTCCTTTCTCTCCTTGCCTGTATTGATTTCCTATTAGCCTGCCTACACAACTACAGCTGCCAGACGACGACTTTACAACTGGTTGGCTCAATACCAGAATCGAATTACTGATTGGGATATCAGAAGATGGTGCAAGTGAAGCGATATCCCGGTTGGGAAGCACTATAAACCTATCATAAGTGTGCAGTGTGACAAGTAGGCGAACACCCTTATATAGATGCAGATGTTCATTGGATAGTAAACTTCAAATAACCAATGAAGCCAACCATCGATGACTGTACATCTAATGCATTCCCGACAGGTAAGAACGCTGACTGGCTTCCCATGCAAGAGGTCATGCATTCGAATCCCAACTGACTCAAATCAATGACTTACACAATTGATATTCCTATCTACATATGAGGAGTTTAGGCGCAAAACCCCGTAAAGACCTATCCAAAAATTGGGATAAACATTGGGGTCAAACTGTCAAAGCATTCAATTTTATATTCTTATATTTTGGTTCATTGCTTTATAACCATTTATTCACAAGAAAAATGGAATTAGTGAGAATTAAAATAAGCTTCACTTAACAATCTTTGATTTTAATGACATTGTTGTGTCCGTTTTGCACCTGAACTCTTCATATCTTGGCACTCTGCATTAATAGGACAGTGCAGCGATTGCTTCGCTCAGTAGCCAGATACTATGACTGAGTGGGATATCGCGTCATAGCACCAGCAGTCCGCCCCCCCCCCCACCACCACCAACGGATCTCCATAACCGTGCACTGTTACAGGCCGACGCCCATCTTGATATGCTAGGTGTTGGTAGGACGGAAAACCCCGATAAATAAACAAATACACATAAACACATAACCCTTGTTATCGCAAACGTCGTTCGTTGTAAGCCCGGCTTTAATGCAAACCAGAGCTTAACGCCACCTCACCTCTCTACTTCCTGTATATGATCCCTGCTTCTCCTGATCGTGCATTATCTGCACACATATATATCACGGGGAACTATTCAACACCAGCTTTCATACCCTGGCATTGAATCCGGCACATTCAGCTAATGGCTGCCCATACAGCAGCATCGCCATGTTGCGATTTACTGCGCATGCGTCGCTCCTGGGCTTATGATTCACACATCAGCATGTTCGGGGAATTGTGCCGCATTCACATTTAGGCTGAATCAAAAAAAGATTTCATGATCGTCCTCGCCTGTCCTTGAATAATTCACAACATGAGACAGCATTTTGGTACAATGGCTTTATTTTATTGGTTATGTCATTGGTACAGGTATGAGTTGATGGAAGCGGAACCGCCGTCGTTCTGCTTCCTCGGGTCCACTGCTGATCAATGTGTCAGCGGTACTCGAACCCTCAACCCTATAGATTCAAGTGGTGTGGGTGGGTGGGCGAAGAAAGCTGGATGGTGCGAAGACGGCGGCGGCTGCGATGCTTGTGCGTGGAGTTCAAACCGGCGTAGGGTCATGGGACCAAATTTGCGGGAAATTTGGTGTTGTTCGCCACCTATCGAGCATATGGGTAACGAGCCAGGTTCCTGAAGGTGGCGCCACCGGAGCGATGGTGGCAGCTGGTTGGTTAGTTTGGGCAGGATTCACGAGGTGGCGGCACAGTATCGTATTGGTAAGTGTCGGATGTCCAGTCTCCTGTGTGAATTACTCATGTTAGAATTAGCATGCACAATCACCCGCCCCTGATTTTTATTTTATTTTATTTTCATTTTTGCTAAAACTGTTAAAACTATTAAAACTGCGTCGGGCTAGCAGAAATTCAACTTTCCTAAGCACACAATTGAAACTTCTTTTGTTTGTTTGTTGTTTTACATCCTAGCAACAGTTAAGGTCATATCAGCACTGGAACCAACTTTTGACAGTGTGCACTCATGACAACTTTTATAGTGCTGCACCACTGGAACACCAGGCTGCCAGCACCATGACCTGATATCCAACTCAGGCACATTATCCTGACATTGAGCCAACCAGTCCTTGCCCTATCCTAATAATGCTGAGCACCTGGCTAGGAAGTGACAAGTATCAATGTTTAAGACATTGGTTTGACTCCACCATCCCACGATCTACCAAGCTGGCAAACGGACGCTCTAACTCATTCAGCCATCGCGTCTGGTCTTTAAAACTTCTAGAACTGTACGATATAATCAATTTCGAAATGAGAATACACTGTTCATTGTTTCACTGGCAACTTTGTGACTTGTTCATGAATGCCATGTAATCCTATTATCAGGCGAGGGTGGTCCAATATTTATTGTTAAATAATTAGTTTTTTAAATGATAAACAATAAAAGCAGTCCACCCGACCCTGATTTGCGTGATCAAAAGGACATCACAAACTTTTCTTTATTTTGTCTTAGCGCCAGAAGAGAATCATCTTCTATGGCGTCTTACCCGCTAGCAATAATTGAGGCCTTATCAGAATGAATGTAGACTTGTTACAGTGCGGACACTCATAGTTTTGTCTGAGCGTCAGCTGCTGTAGTTATTTTCATCCGCCTTCCCAGGTGGGATGACACATACACAGGTAGGTGTGGGTAGGGTGATTGTATCAGGGAACCTGGATATGCAAATGGTTAGGGTCCCTCACTTCGGACTGGCAGCGAGATGGGTTCGAGTTTGGTCTTATCCCTATGGTTTCTCTTCCTTTCCAACCAATCATTTGCAACACCAATGCATGCTGCTGCACACACATACAAATTATTCAAGGAAATAAAATCACATTGCCTAAAAATAGATCCACAGGTATTTCACCAGTTGTCTTTGATGGATATGTCTATAGGATTACTACTCAAAGTTGCCTATTACAACAGCATAGTCTTTCTGACACAATTAAAAAAAATCAATATATTAATTTGATATTCATAATGTACCTTACCTTAGTGTGGAGCAACTTTTATTATACATGTCAAACATTGAAAATGTATTAAGTTAGCATATCCACTGCAACTTTTTCTGTGCAGACGGAAATGCTGAGACTTCCACAATGGTCAGTTTTTTGTTGTTGATTATTGTAAATATAGTTTATCATTGAATAAAGTCTTTTGTCAGCGCCGTGGCACTGGTCTTCCAGCCATGTGACAATACAGTTATTTACAATATATGCATATGTATTCTGATATTGTCATCAGCAGCTAGCCCAAATCAGCTGAAATAACAATATCAAACATTCAATGGTATAGTTTGACAATTCACATATAAAAATAGCAGTTATATGCTGTATTCATACACACTTGATACATACATGTGTATGTATTAATTAGACCTTTACGTTACGGAGTGGTTAGGTGCATAGTTTCCCTTCATAGGTTTGTATGCCTACTATGTTGTGAATTGCAAAACTATCATGTTGTTGGAGTTAACATTTTGAGATGGAGTGAGTGTTAGTAGAATGGTTTGTTTATTCTGTTAGATAAAGTGTGGTTAGCTTGTAGGGTTATGCTTAAAAGGGTAATACCTCAGGTGTGTTTTTTGACTACATGAAGTAGTTTGAGTAAGTAGGTTGTTAGTAATGATGGGATAAACAATGCTTGGAGGATTGTATGTTTCAGTCATTTAGTAGTCTAGTACAGACTCTATTAGTGTCTATGTTTATACAAAGACCCTATAATACCAAGAGTTCCATTGCATCTTCTCAGTTCTGTACAGACTTTCAGGTCGAGTCAAACCAATGACTTACAAAATTGATACTTGTCGCATCCTAGCCAGGCGCTCGGCATTAATAGGATAGGGCAAGGACTGGTTAGTTCAGTGTCAGGATAGCAGAAATGAGTGAAATATCAGATCATGGTGCCAGCAGCCTGGTCTCCCACTGGGGCAGCACTATAACTGATAAGATCGCTATGATATTGTCAGGATTTAAAACTCCACCAATATACACTCTAGTATTCCCTTCAATGCAGCAACACCTGTTTAGTGATTGAATCAGAATCTAACTTGACTCCGTTGAATCAAATCTCGCTAGGTATTTAGGGTTCAGAAAAGCTTTTAACAGATTAAGCATTATGTTATTGTTAATCTCAATGAGTCCATACAAGCTGTGCACAAATGCGGCAGATGTTTTATCATTCCGCACACTCAAGGCCCAGTCACATAAACGTTAGTGGACGTCGTTGAACGTAGTGGATGCTAACCTAGTTGAAGGTAGTTGAAGGTAGTTGAAGGTAGTTGAACGTAGTTGAAAGTAGTTGAACGTACCAGCATCCATCCTTCTCTGTCATACTAACTTGGTAATAATGTGGGTGGGAAGTGAGTTCCGATTTAATCTTTGGACATGTTCACAAGAGCGCTAACATACTGTGCAAACTCTCCATACTCTTAATGTACTCTGGCATACTGTAGCATACTCAAGCATACTCTAGCATACTTTAGCATACTTGGATGTAGTTGGACATAGTTGACTGTAGTGGAGGCTAAATTATGTTGAACATAGTTGAACGTAGTTGAATGTACCAGCATCGTACCGTAACGTATTTATCGGTACCAAAACCTGCCGTACCTTAACGTTTTTCACCGTAGTTTAACATACTTACACCACGTTTGACCCACATTAATCTATCCTATGTTAAACTACGCTTAACTACGTTCAATAATATGTATGTGATCAGGGCTTTAGGCTCCCACGGTCCAACAAACTGCCTCACCCTCCACCCCCTCACTCTCCCACCCACCTCTCACCTACAAAGCACACACCCATTCATAAAAGTCAGGAGCTCCTCAGCCTTGCAGCAGCTGTTCTCCAGCTTCACCATTATCCGCTGTTTTCTGCTAATAAAGAGAAGCCATGGCACACACATGTGCTCATCTCTCTGGGTTGTTTTTGTGTGTGAATGTTACTCCTCTGGGGTTGTTTAACTAACGTCGCAGAATATTGCAGTGGTTCCCCGCGAAAATATTGTGAAAACCAATAACTGCTTCGAATATTGAATGGCATGAATTACATATGAAGAGTTCAGGTGAAAAAGCATGGAAATGGCAATCGAAAAATGTAGTTTAAATAAAAGATTTGTACCTGAAAATAATTTTAATTCTCATTAATTCCACTTTTCTTATGATCATATGGTTATGGAGCAATGAACAAAAATGTAGGAATATAAAAAAGTAAAATTTGTGTAGGTTTGATTCCAATGTTTATCTCCATTTTTTGATTGGCATTTACATGGTTTTGCGCCTGAACTCTTCATATCTATATATATGTATATGCTCATATATAGTTATGTGTATACACACATCTGGAGTTCAGGTGCAAAATACTGTAAATGAACAACAATCCAAAAATTGAGATAAACATTGGAGTCAGACCTTCAAAAAGTTAATTTGTTATATTCCTATGTTTTTGTTCATTTGTTCATTGCTCCATAACTATTTCATCTCAATTAAAGTGGAATTAGTGAAAACTAAAATTACTTTCATGCACAAATCTTTTATTTTAATTCAATTTTTGGATAGGCGTTTACATGGCTTTGTGCCCGAACTCGTCATACACACATATATACATTTATGTACACATACTACTGTATACACATGTAATACACATGTATGCATATATATATATATTATGATTGTATTCATTGATTAATGAAGTGATTTCAATCGCGGACAATTCCTTTTATGTACTTGTATATATGTATATGTAGGCTACATATAATGCTTATACATCACATATACAAAGTCAAGGCCCAAAACCACAGAAACGCTAATTCACAAATGGAGAGAAACATTGGATTCAAACTTTCAAAAAGTATATATTTTTATATTCCTACTGGTTACTTTATTGCTCCATTACCATGTGATTAAAGCTGCATGGTCCGATGACATCAAATTTTCAAAACCAAAAAAAATATCTAAATTTGATTCTACATATCTAACTTAGATACTGGTGCACTTATTAAACATTTGTAGCCACATAGAAAGGAATACTGAGGCAATTGAATAGAACCTGTTACTGCAGAAGCCTATGGGGTCAGAGTTTTGACAAGCTTGCCAAAATTAATTTTGCATGGTTCCAATTCAAATATCTCAAAACTTAGCCACTTAAAATAAAAGTTACTTCAAGCTAAAGTAAGCTACATAATAACGATCAACCTAATGTATTTATCTCAGAAAATTTCAGAAACTCAAAACCATCGGACTATGCAACTTTAAATGAAAAGTGGAAGTAGTGAGCCTCAAACTTATTTTCAGGTAAACATCTTTTATTTAAAGTCAATTTATGGATTGACGTTTACGTGGTTTTGCGCCTGAACTCTTCACATGTATATATACATATGTGCACCTGTACATACATATAATATGTATATATATACATATCTATATGCATGTATATCTTGTTTAGCCATCCCATCAGAGCGAGCCGTCCTGGTATGACCTTAGATGTTGTCTGGACGTAAAACTCCAATAACCAACCCATCAGAGTGGTGCATAGGTATACATATATATATATATATGATGGAGAAGGTTAATATTTAGAGTATCTTAATTGCAGGAGGATTTCCTACAACCTTCTCATCATAATAGTGAGGGGCGCTTACAATGTAAAGCGGGTGGTGGCGCCACGATCGACTCTGACGTTGACTAACCGGAAGCAGCAGATGACTGAGTGAGTCTTGGGGTAGCAGGAGAGATATTCCAGACTAGTATACCCGTATAATTTGTATACATCATATATATATATATATATAGTTGTATATATGTATATATATACATATACAATTCAGTACCATTCTCAATATAACCTAGTGTGTATATTTGCAAATTATTACACACCACATAATTATTATTAGTTATAGTAACCAACAAATGCTCTAAAATCTCACACCACACCCTTAACCACAAATTGCCCATTAAAATATAGATCAGAGAAAAAGACCCTCGATCATCACAACTACTGACACGATTTGATCAATCACAATATTGTTGAGAATCAGATTATATTCATATCATTATGCATCTATATAGGGAATACTTGTTTAGAACTGCCTTGTCAGCAATATATGTATAATGCAAGCTATTTCATACAGCCAACAACCTGATTTCCCAGTGGGGCAGCACTATTAAATCGCCACGAGTGAGCACTGCCACAAGCCAGTACCCGTCCTGATATGCCCTTAGATGTTGCCAGGATGTACAACTCCAACAACCAATCATACATAATATATATATATAAACATCTTTCATGTGCACACTTATTCTGATTTGATATGAGACTCTTTAAATGTAATAACATCGATATGTAATCCAAATGTAATAACATCCAAATGTAATAACATCCAAATGTAAAAACGTCCAAATGTAATAACATCCAAATGTAAAACCATCCAAATGTAATAACATTCAAATGTAAAAACATCCAAATGTAATAACATCCAAATGTAATAACATCCAAATGTAATAACATCCAAATGTAAAAACATCCAAATGTAATAACATCCAAATGTAAAAACATCCAAATGTAATAACAACCAAATGTAAAAACATCCAAATATAATAACATCCAATTGTAAACCCATCCAAATGTAATAACATTCAACTGTAAAAACATCCAAATGTAATAACATCCAAATGTAAAAACATCCAAATGTAATAACATCCAAATGTAATAACATCCAAATGTAATAACCTCCAAATGTAATAACCTCCAAATGTAATAACATCCAAATATAAAAACATCCAAATGTAATAACATCCAAATGTAAAAACAGCCAAGTGTCATAACATCCAAATGTAATAACATCCATCTAGGACTCATTCTCTTTCATTTTGACCTAGTTCAACATGTTTCGTTTATATTTATATTTCCGATACAACTGAAATTGGATAGCCAAATTCAAGGTAATATTGTCCAGTAGAATTCTCAACGAGTATCAATAATACAGGCAGTGTTGTTTGAACACAAATACACAACTATTCCACCGTCTGTATTTATCTATCAAGTTTCAATATGAACACTCCACTTACAGGTTCAAATACATTATCTGGATATCTTTGATGTCAGTAGTGTGTAGTATTGGTATGCGATCACAGTCATCGTTATATGTACTATATAATGCCTTATTTGAATACGGATGAAACTCCTTATTTTATATAGGCCTACCATACACCATATATGTCCCAATAGACGTACACTGCGTGAGTGCAGGCACATGGATGTGTGTCTATTCAAAGTTAGAGAATTTGATGGACTTGGTTTTGTTGTGCCTCGGAAATGAAGTGGGATTGTCTTATTTTATGTGCATTCAGTGTGACTATGATTGTTAAATTTGATTTGTTTTTGTCGTGCCTGTAAAATAAAGTGGGATTGTCTTATTTTATGTGCATTCAGTCTGAATATGATCGTACATTTGTGCATGCTTTCAATCTTGGAATGGGGTTTGTGCTTCTATTAGGTAGCATGCTTCTATTGGGACATATATGATAGATGCTATGCAATGTTTCATGTCACAGTTAATCCTATATTGTCTTGTTTGTTGGAGTTTTCCGTCCTTACAACAGCTAACGTCATATGGGTACCTACTTGCGACAGTGCGCATTCAATGTGACTTCATATTCATAGTGCTGCCTCACTGGGATACCAGGCCGCATGCACCATGACCCGATTTCCCACTCAGTCACATTATCCTTATACTGAGTTAACCAGTCCTTGCCCTACCTTAGTAATGCCGAACACCAGACCAGCTAGTGACAAATATCAATGTTGTCATTGGTTTGACACAGCTGTACGCGGATGAATCAATACTTCTGACCTTCTGCACGTGAAGCCTACACTTTACCGATCCGTCCATCTACCAGGTCTATATTGTCAGTGCCCTTAATAATACAGGGTGGTTCCATTCACTAACTCTTTGACGCTACCAACAAGTGAGTTTATTGCACTGTCAGCATAATTGTTCTATGTAATTTATCTATATATACTACCAAATGGTGGTTAAGTTTTAGGGTCTTTCATGCACTATTCCTCTGTCAATCAGCACTGCCAACGCACAATATCGTACTCCACTGATGCTTCGCCATGCATGGGGTTGTTAATAGCATGTTTTGTTAATTTCGATGGTTTTTACTAACGTTGGTCACTTTGACCAGAATGCCATGTAACCACACATCTTGTTCACTCCACCATTAGATAGTGCCACTGATATGGTTTCCTGCATCATGGTACAAATGGATTCGACCAGATGGCAGCATTTATTAAAATGGGACTGTGCATGAATTCAGAATATAGCACAAAAAATAGCTATATATTCACACTCTCTGAATATACTCAGAGACTGTGAATATATATATATATATATATTGTTTTATATTAAATTACCCTAGAAACAAATAAGGTTGTGTGTTTTCTCTACCTTTGAATTCAGGATAAATTTAAGGACTTTCCAATGCCTCTGTCAATGCTAAACTATAATTATACTGTTCAAAGCCGACATCCAATGATCGACACCGACAACTTTCCCCAATTGGCCTCTTTTCGTGATCCTGACTCATATATAAATATATATATATATATATATATAATGACAGTTCAGCACAATATTGGTCCAGGGATTGATGCGGAGCCTAGCTTTAGCCCATCTGCAGCATCCTATAAAGTTATTAATATATATATATATATGACTTTGTATTCATCCCAAGTTTATTTCTTATTATCGCGAATAAACGAGGTGGCCGATACTAAACAGGCACACAAAACATTGCCTTAGTTCACCTACACCGCTTATATTCTTAGATGAAAGCAACCCTTTGGAATTCCCAATGAAAAGTGAAATTGTTTTTCTCAGTCAAACCTCTGCCCCTGTTGGGTGCCATCTGACGAGAGATCTCATGTCCACTCACTGCAGCTGCCCCCACTTATCACACATATACCGGCTGAGTAAGCGGCTTATTATCGGCAGGAATATGGCGGTTCCCATGTGAGGGTGCCTACCCGTTATATATCAATCACCATCTGCCCCACCTAGATGTCTGCGGGGCCAATTCAAAATGCCTGCTCTGGAAGGGATGGCTGAAATGTTAAGTTAGTTAGATGTTGGAGTTTTACGTCCTGACAACATCTAAGGTCATATATGGACGGGTATGGACTTGTGACAGTGCACAGTGACTTTATAGTGCTTCCCACTGGGAAATCAGGCCACTGACACCATGCTATGATATGCACCATGATATGATATCCCACTCAGTCACATTATTCTGACACTGAGCTAACCAGTTCTTGTCCCATCCTATTAATGCCGAGCGCCAGGCTAGGAAGTGATAAGTATAAATTTGATAAGTCATCAGTTTGACTCGACCAGGAACCAGACTCCCGAAAATTGGTACATGTCGCTTCCTAGCCAGGGGCCATATGCATGAAGCGGTGTTAGCGATCGTGTGGTTTTAACCGCTAACACCGGGTAGCTATCACCGGCATCGTGAATTATGTCACACTGTATGCATGGGCGCCTAAACCGATCGCGTTAGCTAAACATGCAGTTATTTATAGATTTGGGAAATCCCTCTGAGCCAGCCTCTGAGCGAGCACCGCTATTTCCCAATATCGCAGCCGATTCGATGGCGGCGGCAATAATATCGTTTCGATTTGTGGTTTAATTTGACCAAATTTCACTTTTTGAACATGTAATTCTGTTAAATATGTAATTCTGTATTTGAACATGTAATTCTGTTATGATAGCTTTGAATAGATTTGGCCATAAAATATCGCCGCCGATGCGGTGGCGGCGGCGGTGGTGGTGGCGGCGGCGATTTGTTTTGTTTACATTCGTTGATTCGACAATATTAATATCGCTGCCAATGTAGTGGTGGCATTAATATCGCTTCTATTTTGTGGTTAATTTGATAACAATTCACTTTTAGAGTATGTAATTCTGTTAAATATGGTAGTATTGAATAGATTTGGTCCTGATGCGCGAAAAGGAAGAGAGGAGGCGGGGGTGGAAATAAAGCGTCTTTATTTACGCCTCAGACAGAGCATACAGAGAGTAACAAGAGGACAAACAAAGTAATAAGAAATAATCTGGTAATGTAAGGAAACTCATGAGGAGCGGAGTAATGAAATAAGGCAATAAGGAGGAGCAGTGAGGCAGGTACATGATAAAATAAGTATAAGGTTCAGGGAGAGTAAAAGTCAGTAGGTGTTCTGTGAGGGGGTGCCGAGGAGCCCTCCACCAAAAAAGGCGGAGAGGGCTCGCGGCGCGCCCGAGGGGCGAGGCGAGGGATGCAGGCTGGGGCGGCAGAAGGGCAGGCCGCATCAGGGGTCAGGTTCCCAGGGGGGGCGGGGAGCGTCCGGGGCCTGCGTCGACATGGGGCGGGTGGCCAAAAGGGAGTAGGCCCGCTCCTTGGCGGGATCCGGTGAGGAGGTCCGAAGAGGGTCGAGCAGGGGGGCAGCAAAGTCATCGGGGCTGGCTGGGGCGGTGGTCGGGGTCTGGGTGGGCGGGCTGTTGAAGGCGGTGTCGTGAGGGTTGGCGGCAGAGGGTTCCTCGTAAGGCTGGGCTGGGATGTGGTCCGAGGCGTGAGGCCCGAGGTGATGATCCCCGGCTGGGACTGGGCGGCGCTGCGATCGGTGGTCGCTGGGAGATTGTCGGTGGAGGTTGCGGGGCTGTCGGCAATGGTGAGGGTGAGGCGCCGGGAAGGGCCCCCCGGGCCGGCCGGGGGGAGGCCGGCGGATCAAAAATCCGCCGAGGTGGGGGGGGTCTGGCGCTCACGGGCTTGCTTGGTTATGCATTCGGCCTCGCAGTGCATAGTGAGCATGCGCCTCACGTTCGCGCAGTAGGCGCATGCGTGACGGCGCCTGTCCCCCGCCTCGCCGTGGGCCTCCCCGAGGGGGGCCCGATCGCACGAGGCGGGGTCCCGGTTCCAGGCCGGGCAGGGGGCCCCGTGAGTGTGCCTGTCGTAGGTGACTCGGGCGTCGGCTTGGACGGGGCCTCGGAGGGGCCTCGGAGGGTCGAGTGGGCGGGCTTGGGTGGTGGCTTGGGCGGGCATGGCGATGCACTCTACTCTGAGGAGGTTAAGTGCTACCGGGTCATGCCACCCATGGGGGAGCCTTCCGTTCGCGATCCAGGTAAAGACGGTCTCCGAGTACCGGCGGACGGTCGCCCACGGGTAGATGAGGTTATCCCGGCAGACTGCGAGGTGGTGGTGGAGTCCCTGGGCGGAGTGGGCGGGGAAGTCGGGGTGGTCGATGAGGGTGAGAAGGGCGAGGGTGTATTCGTCCTTTGTTGCCCCCCCATTTTCACCGGCTTCCTCTCAGGCCCTCGCTCTACGAGGTCGGAGGGGAATATATAATCGACCGGGATACCTTGGCGCCTGACGGAGTGGCGCGCCTCGGCGGAGGGCAAAATATCCCGGACGGCGTCGGCCGCAGAGGCGGGGCTATGGTGGGTCGGTTCCTCCTGGTAGGCCGTCGACGTGGTGGGCGGTGCCTGGGTGGCGAGGTGGCGGTACCTCTCGTATTCCGGGTGAGCCGCGCCGGGCAGGGTCGCCTGAGGCGGCGGCGGGGGCCGGGCTGTGGTGGTGGTACGTGCCCGAGGTGGTAGGCGGGCGGCCATACGTCTCGGGGCGGGGGAGGGCACCTCCGGCGCGGGGCAGGCATCCCCGGTCTCCAGGGCCTCGATCCGGGCGTGGAGGTCTGCCGCAGTCTGGCGCGCCTCGGCGGAGGTCTGGCACTGGTCGAGCCGGATCTGCTGGAGTGCCTCCAGTACTGCCGAGATCTCGGCGCCCGAGGTGCGGTCCGAGGGCGCCGTGGGGGACGCCGGAGAGGAGGCCGGGGACTCCCCCAGTCCTGGCGTCGAAGATGGCCCCGGGGTGCGGGGGGCGGCCCGGGAGTCCTTCCATCCGCGTCCTTTCCCTCGAGGCATGGTGAGGCGGTGCAGCGGTCCGAGGGTGATGCCAAAAATGAAGAAAGGAGAGAGAGCTGGGAGACGGCAGGAGGGCGAGTGCCTGAGGGAGGCCGGCGGGCGACCTTATAAGGGAGGAGGGACGGGCGACAGCAGGGGAGGTGTGAATGCTGCCGGCCCGGGGGAGGGCGAGAGGTGGCGAGCAGCGGCGTCGGGGTGAGGCGCGAGTGCTGCACGACGCGGAGGGCGGGGGAGGTGGCGGCGCGCCGCGCCGTCTGCCGAGGTGAGAAAGCAGCGCGACAGCGCGGGGCGGGGGAGGGTCTCTTCCTCTCCTCGCATCAAGCGCAATGCTTCGCATTACGACCAATTGGTACCTAACACCGCCCTTAAACCTAGTACAGGGTGGTGGTAGCTTATCCGCCTTTAAACTCATGGTGTTTGCATAACACCGCTTCATGCATACTGACTTTTCGCCGCTAACCTAGAAATCCTGTCCAAAACACGTTTTGGCTCGTTAACACCTGTCCATGCATACGGGCCCAAGATATGGCAAGTTTAGCTCACTGTCACCATAATGTGACTGGGTCGGATATCGAGTCTGCTGATTTCCCTGTGGGGCAGCACTATAAAGTATCCATGATTGTGGCGTGTTACAAGTCGGTATCAGCCCTGATATGACCTTAGATGTTGCCAGGCCGCAAAACTCCAACAACCAACCAAGCCACCTTTAATAACGTGTATTATCATTCCGATCCACCTCTGAGCCAGGCACCTTTCCTCGGGTCACGTGATATTGCAGTCCACTGTCATCGCGTCCGGAAGTCGGTGTTATCCTGATAGGCTCATAGCCGCGCGATAGTAGCGTTCGGTGGACGATGTGATATATGCGTAATAAAGGTATGGCTATGTGGCTAATATATGTTAATGAGATGCAGAGTTTGAGACAAAGGATTATGCTAATGAGATGCCATCATGGAAAGTTTAGCAGGCGGGTTGAGCGAGCCCTAGGCCGTGAATAAACCATTCAGTATCCAGAAGTCAAAGTGTTCAGATGTTGTACTTTCACAGACAAGACGCCATTGGCACTCCGTTAATAATATTAATATAAAGTATTTATATTTCACGTAATCGTAGACAAACCCCCCAAATCAGACTCTGCAGACCAACAGAACACAACACACACAACCTAGGGATCTGTTATGGCGCCATAACCAAACACAGATATAAATCGAGGATAATAAGTTCAAGTACATTTTATTTTATTTAAATTGGTGATCGTCCCCACCCATTCCTGAAAAATCGCCTCGTTCTGATTTTAAGAAAACACCTTTAGAAATATGTTCGACAAGCAGGCAATTCAACTTTCGTAAACACAGAATTGAAACTTCTAGAACTGTACGATATAATGAATTTCAAAATGAGAATACATGTTGTTTGACTGAAAACATTGTGATATGTGGGCATACATGCCTGCCATGTAATCCTTTTATCAGTGAAGCGTGGTCCAATATCTTTTTAAAACATAATGGAAAAAAAACCCACAAACAACCGACAGCCCAACCCAGATTTGTCCAATCAAAAGGAGCACCAACTTTTTTTTCTTTGGCCTAATAACAAAAAACAAAGTATAAAATGGATAAAAAAAAGCAAAAAAAAAGCAGCCCTCAGTTAAAAATAAATGCTTTAATTAGATCGACACGACATGCTTGAGGCAAAAGAATATTAAGCCAACAACAATAAAAGATGCAGCACACGGACAACCCATTTGCGCTCCATTCAGGAACTGCTGAATAAGTGAATGAGTGCATTGCCAGACCAACACAGTCAACATCCAACTCACATCCATGCGAGTTGAATGTTGCGACCATACCCATCCTGGGTATGGTCGCAACATTATGTTTGGTGGTGTTCTCTGTGGCGGGGTGCTTTGAGTGTCTGACTTTTTTTCTAGGTGGGACTCTCATACCATGCCTATGTGGTATGGGAGGTTAAAAATCCCTTGGGTCGGTAAAAGTGTAGGCTCGGGCTTTCTATCGACAAACTGTCTAATGGTGAAAACAAGTCTATTCAGACTTATCTATGATAGGCAGTATAAATCTTCAAGAACAAAAAAGTTTATTGAACAGTGATTCACCTAGAGCATCGCTGTCATGATTTCTTCTTTTATCCAATATTTTATTCATGTAGCATTTTTGTAGATGTGTTTCTGTTTTCTTGTATTTTGCATAATTGAAGAGTTCAGGTGCAAAACCATGTAGACGCCAAACCAAAAATGGAGAAAAACATTGGAATCAAACCATCAAAAAGTATATATTCTTTTATATTCCTAATTTTTTGTTCAAATGTCCATAACCATGTGCTCATATCAAAAGTGGAATTATTGAAAATTAACACTATTTTCATGTAAAGATCTTTTATTTAACCTACATTTCTGGATTGGCGTTTAAGTGGTTTTGCACCTGAACACTTCATTATATGCAATCTCATTGCCGATAGGGTGCTTAAATTCAGGCAAATTGCCGACGGGGTCTGTGATATATGCGTAATAGATGTACAGGTGTGGTTAATATATGTTAACGCGATGCAGAGGTTGAGACAAAGAGATATGCAAATGAGATGACGTCATGGAAAGTTGCCGGCAGGTCAAGCGTGCCTAGCCGTGAATAAACCATTCAGTATCCAGAAGTCATAGTGTTCAGACGTCGTACTTTCACAGGGTCCACCGCTGGAATGCCGCCTACAAGAGAAAAAGCCTTGTTGTGGTGGTGTAATGTAACAGACACAACAAATACACACACAGAGAAATACACCAGCATTCGGGATGAGGCTATCGCCGGGAACAGGCCTCTGTGTTCATAGATGACATGTCTATTGAAATTCTGCCTCATTCTATGCAGATTTTCTAGCACTGTCTTCATTGCTTACCGGACACAGAGAGACCTCAGAGCAATTTGGAGAAGATCTTATATATTATACAATACGTGCATATGTCAGGCCGTAGCCCTATTCCTATTGTGTAATGGGGAGCGGGATGTAACTCAGGCGGTAGAGTGTCCACCTGGGTCATCCTATCGATCCTGCTCAGTGGACACATTTGCAATTTTGGCTATTTTCCGTTCAAACCAGTGGTCCACAACTAGTTCATCAAAGGTTGTCCTATCTGTGGGAAAGTGCATATACAAGACCCCTTGATGCTTATCGGAAAGAGTAGCCTAGGTGGCAGGAGAAGGCTTCCTCCAAAGAAATATATCAGATGTTTGACGGCTAACAGCCGGTGATAAAAATCAATGTGCTCTGCAGGCATCGTTAAATAAAACTAACTTTCCTTTCCTGTGCATTATAAGATTCTTCAAATATGATTTCTTTGCAGGCATGGGTAAAGGTCAATCTCGGGGTGCTACCGATTTTGGTTGTGTACATCCTGATAGGCTCGTAGCCTGGGCATGAGCAGCCTGGATGTCTTTGGTTTGTGTCTAAGACGCCAAACACCCGGTTGAGCTGCTCACATGGAAGTGCAACACTAGCTATTGACCTCCTTTTGTATACAGACATTGCCCAATATGAATACAATTAGTAGGCTCTCATGGTAGGGCCAGCTAGAGTTAAGGCCCGGTCACATACACGTTAGTGGACATAGTTGAGCATAGTGGAGGCTAAAGTAGTTGAACGTGGTTGAACGTGGTTGAACGTGGTTGAACGTAGTTGAATGTAGTTGAACGTGCTGGCATCCATACTTCTCCGGTATGTTCAACTATATTCAACTACATTGGCCTCCACTACGTTCAACTACATCCACTAACGTGTATGTGACCGGGCCTTTAATGTTCTCAACTAGGTATATTCTCGTTGGGCATTGCATACTAAGATTCAAATAATAGTGTAATAATTGGTCCATTGTTTGTTGAGCATGACAATAGAGCGTGTAACAGTGTGGTTCCATGATGCTGTCTTTTGCTTGGTGCTGGATAGGACATGAGCAGGTTTTGGCAGGGTGGCGGTGTAGTTACCCATCAAATACTATCGCTTTATGACGGGGTTGCTAATCAAACCATTCCAAAGAGTATTGCAAGGAAATGTCCACATGATGTTGCGATCTAATATGCTAAATACGTATTTCAAATACTAAATTCCAGACACCAACAGTCAATGACTGAGGGAGTCTTGGGGAAAAGGAGGAATATTCCGGGTTATTATACTCCTATCATTCTTATATCTATCTATCTATCTATCTATATATATATATATATATATATGACGTAACACACAGCTAAACACTGTAGATACAGTAATGATGTGGATACAACAGAGTGTGGTTAACAAGTGCTTTATTAACCTATAAATAAGGGTGCATGGCAAGTGCACGCTCTCTCTCACCACCGCCACCAGCCAGCCCAGACTATGTGCATGTGCCTGTAGCAACGTTATTTTTGGGATTAAACCATGTGAGTAAATATTGTGTTTTTCTTGTGTGATATTTTAGTTACTGAGCCCAACAAGTGATTTTGGAAGTAGATAGTTGATATATCTAAAGTATATGTGTAGAAGTTCTCTGACAACTATTTCAATTTAATCTAACATCATATACTTTAATACCATCAACAATTTCTGAGATACACAAACTTTGGTACATTGATTGTTTAAGCAGGGTAAATTTCAATCATGGACGATTGGTCTTCCTCATTCCACTGCTCCTTGACATCTCCTAATAATGCCGAGCACCTAGCTAGGGAGCGACAAGTATACATTGATTTGACTCGACCAGGGTTCGAACCGACGATCCCATGATCTACCAACACAGGAGACGGACACTCTAACTCATTCGGACTTCCTGTTTCTTCATATTCTATGAACTAATAAGCAAGGAGCATATATGCTAAATGTATGTGAATAAGATACCTTGTCATTGTCTGACACATGCATATTTATGCTCATCGTTAGCCAATAACTACTGATTCATATGTCGTCAATATCAAATGGGTTATTGACCTGAAATGACATTCCCTGTTTTTGCAAATAAGGAGTTCAGGGGCAAAACGCTGTAGACGCCATTCCAAAAATTGGGATAAACCTTTGAGTCAAACGTTCAAAACGTAACTTTTTTTTATATTCTTATATTTTGGTTCATTGCTTTAAAATCATTTTTTCACCAGAAAAGTGATATTGTCGAAAATTTAAAAAAAAAGCTTCCCATAATAATTGTTTATTTTAATGACATTTTTGGACTAGCGTTTATGGGGTTTTGTGCCTGAACTCTTCAATTAGACTCGATACCCGGCATAATTACTTATCGGGAGGGTTGGGGGGGGGGGGGGTTGTTACTTAAGATTAACCATCATATTTTAAAGTTCAAGGGCCTCGCTTGGGATTTTTCAGGTGGCACGCATATGGAATAAAACACAATTAAAATAAAACCCGATAGAATAATGCGCTATAAATCATCATACATTTTAATAACACAATATATATGCATACCTATATATATATATATATATTATTGATGATAATCATGCAGCAACAACCTAATAACCCACCTCCTGCGTCATAGGATAAGCCACTCTCGTTATCTGCCTTAGGGACCCTGTGCACCAAAACACCTGGATCATTATCGTTATCCCAGGGATTAGGCGGTCTGGCACCCGGCTAATCAGGGCACACACTCCCCGTCGATAATAATTAATTCACAGAAGTTATTGTAGATACCGGGAAGGTCTGGGCCCACCGCTGACTGGTAGCCATGCACTGTAGACACACTACAATGCCATCATCATCAGCAGCAGCAGCAGCAGTAGCAACACACCGAACCCAGTGGCCGAATCGGTAGAGCGCAGGCTTCCCGTGCGGGAGATCGGGGTTCGATTTCAGGTTGAGTCATACCAATGACTTATGGAATTGATACTTATCGCTACCTAGCCTAGCTCTCGTCATTAATAGGATAGGACAAGGATTGATTAGCACAGTATCAGGATAATGTGACTGGGTGGGATATTGGGTCATGATGCTAGCGGCCTGATTTTCCTGTGGGACAGCATTATAAAAGTTGCCATGAGGGTGCACTATCACATCTCGATACCCATCCTGGTATGACCTTCGATGTTGCCAGGACATAAAACTCCAACAAACAAACAAGCAAATCATAAACGACTCGGTACTGTCTTGGGTGTAAGTAAGTTGTTATTTACAGTAAGGTAGGGTTTGCAGTCGACAGGCTTTATGAATCTAGTGGGAGAACCCAGTGAGAACAGGATAATCTCCTGGGGCCATATGCATGAAGTAGTGTTAGCATCGTGTGGTGTTAACCATCTAACACCGGGTAGCTATCACTGGCGTCGTGAAGTGTGTCACGCCATATGCATGGGCACCTAAACGGTTCGCGTTAGCTAAACGTGAAGTTATTTATAGATTTGGGAAATCCCTCTGAGCCTGTTGCCGGCGAGCACCTGGTTCGGCCTAATATATTGCCTTCTCCACCCACTGGGAACCAGCAAGCCTTGTTACTGGTGAGCCTGTTCCCGGCGAGCGGCGATTTGTTTTGTTTAGATTCGACAGTATGAATATCACCGCCGCTATAGCTGCAGTGTTAATATCGCTTCAATTTTGTGCTTAATTTGAGCAAATTTCACTTTTAGAGTATGTAATTCTGTTAAATATGATAGCATTGAATAGATTTGGGCCTCATCGGTACCTAACACCGACTGTAAACCTGATATGGTGTGGTGTTAGAATCTCCGACTTTAAAGTCGCGGTGTTTCCATAACACTGCTCCATGCATAGCGACTTTTCGCCGCTAAACTAGAAATTCCGTCCAAAACCAGTTTTGGCTCACTAACACAGCTCCATGCATACGGCCCCTGGTTCCGGGAACGCTATGATTGATATACCAGAAGGTTGACAGGGGCCCAGCAGGAAAGGCCTTTACCAACGTTCATGGCTTCCCTATTTACAGGACATTTTCCCTCAGTAAAAGAGGTTAGGTCATTCGTTTAGTTTTCTCCGAATGAAACAGTTATCTTATTCCTGCATATTTTCACCGGACGCGGTGGCCGACTCGTTACAGCGAAGGCTTCCCGTGCAGAAGGTTGCGAGTTCCATTCCCTATCAAATAAAACCAATGATTTTACCAAATTGATACTTGTTGCTTTCTAGCCTGGCGCTTGCCATTATTAGGATAGGGCAAGGACTGGTTTGCTCGGTGTCAGGATAATGGAACTAAGTGGGATATTAGGTAATGGTGATTGTGGTTGGTCTTCCAGTGAGGAAGCACTATACAGTCGCAATGAGTACACACTTTCACAAGGCAGTACCCATCTTGATATAAGCTTCATTGTTGCCAGGATGTACAATTCCGACAAGCGTATTTTGCGACAATAGACTCCATTTACAAGATGGTTCCGTTCGTTTGGACTGCGTACACAGCCACGGTTGGTGATACTATCGACAGGGGTCGCTCTCTGAAACTGGTTACCACATGTGTCAGTGCAAATCTTGATATAACCTTCATTGTTGCCAGGACGTACAATTCCAACAAGCGTCTTTTGCGTCAATAGAAACCAATATCGAAAACATTCCAAATGATAGCAGGAAACATTCCACATGATAGCAGGAAACATATCAAATGATAGCAGGACACATTCCAAATGATAGCAGGAAACATTCCAAATGATAGCAGGAAACATTCCAAATGATAGCAGGAAACATTCCAAATGATAGCAGGAAACATTCTAAATGATAGCAGGAAACATTCCAACATATAGCAGGAAACATTCCAAATGATTTTAGCAGGAAACATTCCAAATGATAGCAGGAAACATTACAAATAATAACAGAAACCATGTTCATATAGGGTTTACATGTTGTGCTTTATGTCAGAGTTAAAAAGATACAAATACACCATTTCACTTTTTAATTTTGATCTTACACAAATTGAGCAAAACGCTAATATTACTTTTGCAACAATGAAATCAACCACATATATCCATACTCTCATGTTAACACCCACAACAAATTCAAACACCATTTTATTGAATACAGTTAAACAAATAAAGGTTACCTGTTACAAGAAAAAAATGTTACGATGTGGAATCACAAACATCGCACCCGTCTCGTGTTGCTAGCATTATGGGTGATTAATGGACGCTTCTGTTGGATGGTGGCGCCAGCACCGGGTGACTGCTGCACTACCCTGATGGCTAGCCGCACTGCTCTCCCCATCGGCGGGCTCACTGGGGGCGAACAAACCAAGGTGTGCCTTGTATAGTTAAATCCTCTTCTTTTTGTGTTCTAATACTGTTGGAATACTGTCCACAAATTTGGAGCCCAATTTTTCGGAAAGATATTCTGGAGATCGAAAAGGTTCAGAGACGTGCAACAAAATTAGTTGCAGTTATAAAGGACTTACCCTATGAACAAAGGCTTAGGGAATTGAAACTTCCGACCCTTTCCTACAGAAGGAAAAGAAGTGACATAATTGAAGTATTTACAATTATGAAAGGTTTTGATAAAATAGATATGAACCAATTTTTCACCTTGAATAAAAGAGAAGGCAGTCGGGGCCATACTCTCAAACTAGTAAAACCCAGAGCCATTTCAAAGTTAAGGCAACACAGTTTCTCAAACAGAATCATAAATATATGGAACAGTCTCCCACAAAATGTTATTGATGCCGAGTCAATAAATTCATTCAAGAACAGATTAGAAAAAGCATGGGCTGATGATCCAGGGAAATTTGACCCCTTATTCACCACATGCTACTAATTATTCCTTGTGTTGCATATTTACTTGCACTCAAGCAAAAATGAGAGACAAACAAGTGTTCACACCACCTGTCTACCATTCGCTATTTCGCTATTTCGCTATTTCGCTATAATAAACAAACCCCATATATATAATACATCATAATACATACATGAGACTTCCTAGCGAGTGGCGTGTTGCGCCACCCCCGCAGGGGGCCGGTGAGGAGCAGCCGGACCCCCCCCACCCCTCCCTGTGAGTGTGTGGGGGGGGGCAGGAGGAGAGGAACTTTATAGCTTATTACATGCAATAATTGGATTATCACTATCCATATATATATATGAAGAGTTCAGGCGCAAGAATGGGCAAATCCATCCTAATTGTTTTCTGCAAAATATAATTTATCCTTGTGCTTTCCAGTTAAAATATATCAATTGCATCTTGATTATGACTGTGTAATAGAACATTATTTAGGATGTAGTAGTTTCTGTGAAAAAAACCACCAGATTCGATCAGTGGAATATTGGCAGCATCAGGTCAAATGTGGTAGTCATGGCTTCATTTAACCTTGGATGCCATTTGTCGGTTTTTGCACGTAATCCCTTCACATATATAATACATATATATATGTGCATATATATATATATATATATGAACATGAATATGAATATATCTAAAAAGAACTTCTGAGCGAGTGGCGTGCGAATGCCCCAAACATGGAGGGGGGCAGAGTGAAGTTTGCCAGTACCCCCCCCTACCCAGGGGGGGGGGGAACAGCACGCTACATACCATTATTACATGTGATAACAATCTTATCACTGTCCATATATACATTATATATATATAATAATTCTTATGTTACCTATAACAGCATGAAGACACGGTATAAAGAGATATAGATAAGTATGCGATATGAGTTGGGAGTAACCTAGACCACCGAGCAAGTGGCGGCTAGGCCCCATGCATGAGGCGGCGCGGTGCATGATGGGTTGTCCCACCCCCCACCGAGGACAGTGGGGGGGGGGGGTGCCAGACATTACAAGCATTATTACACACGATAAAGGGTTTATCACTATCCATATATTCACAAACATGGACTATTAGCCTCCTGAATTCGGTAATTTGAAAAAGCAGGTACTTTGAGTATGTCAGATGAGGAGTTTTTTTTTTTCAAACGCCGGGTCAGTGTGTAGGTAATTGTTAGGTGGATAGCGAAGCAATACGTGTTATTGACACATGTGAATGTGGTCGGAAACAGGCACAGAGTGTATCACCTCATGAAGTGCTGAATGTGCTTGTTTTTTTTGTTAAAGACAACAAATATCTGCACTGACTTGTGGCCTGCTCACACTCAGGACAACTTCATAGTGCTGCCACACTGGGAGACCCAGTCATGAGAAGATATCCCAATCAGTCACATTATCCTGAAAAAAGTAAAGGTTGTTTGATTGAACAATGCCTCTAGAACACATTGGGTTTTATCATTGGCTATTGGACGTCAAATGGATGGTTATTCTGATTTATTTCTTTGGAGGAAACCTGCTACTGCCACATAGGCTACTCTTTCCGATATGCAGCAAGTGGTCTTTTATATATACTTTCCCAAAGACAGGCGAGCACATCCACAGTTATTAACCTGCTACTGATCAATACAAACAAGGAAGCGTATTCTTCAGTGTTATGTGTGGTCTAATGTATGGGGCTGAGACATGGACAATCTCTAAGAAATTGTACAAACGTTTAGCCGCATTTGAGATGTGGACTTATGGAAGGATGATGAAAATATCATGGACAAAGAAGATCACCAACAAAGAAGTTCTTAGAAAAATTAAAAATAAGAAAAGCTTGTTTGCCACTATACAGACAAAGAAACTTATTTATTTTGGCCACATCTTTCGTCAGAGTTCAATATACCATACATTGTTGGAAGAGAAGGTGAATGGCAGCAGAGGGAGAGGGAGACCAAGAACATCATGTTTTACAAATATTTCACAGTGGACAGGCTTGAATTACAGTCTATCAGAACAGCACACCATCGGGACAAGTGGAGAACCATTGCATCCAACCCTCGACTAGAGGACGGAACTATTAATTGATTGATTGACTGATCAAACCATTCATGCTATTAATATCAAGCATCGGGCTAGGTAGTGAAAAGTATCAATTGTGTAAATCATTGGTTTGACTCACGCAGGATTCCAACTCACTGTAAAATATTCCGATAATTATGCATTGCGGGGTGAATGCAGATGTTCTATTTGTGAAACAGGTATATAGGGCCAGGTGCAAAGATGTTTATGTAGTTGCTTGTGGTGCTTGAGTCATTGGTAAATAGTCATTGCGTGTTAGTCAGATAGTGTGTAAGGGGCACTTGGAGCTCTACCCACTACCCCCTCCCCCCTCTGCTAGTCATGGATCACCACACACTCAGCTCAGGGCAGGTGGTGGCAAAGGGAGCCATACTGCGTGGTGGTGGTGGGAAGATCACTGTAAAAATGGGGACCGGAAATGCTTGATTCTCATTGGTAGAGCTGTAGATGCTTGATTCTCATTGGGAGAATGTGGTCAGGTGATATACTATACTGGGTCCATGGACCATATAAATAATACACCTGAGGGCTTGCCTCTCTCTCTTCTTTCACTCTTTATACTCTTCCTTTCTCTTTTTGCCTGTATTGATTTCACCATAGCCTGCCTACACAAACACAGATTCGAGCCGTGGACTTTATATCACAATGTCCAGGATGGGAAGCCAGCCAGTGCCCTTACTGATTCCGTCAGCCTGTCCAGTTGAGGCAGCAATGATACTGTGCTTGGGGGTGGGGGGAGCGGGGTCATGAGCTTGTCTAGCAGAAGCCCACCAGTTTCACGCTGATATGTGAGCGTGAGGGCGTGTGTGTGGGTGGTGGGTGATGGGTGATGTGTGCGTGGGTGTGGGACTGTTGTGTGGCCCTGTTGGGAATGAACGATAATAGGGGCAGGGAACGGGGCATCATGATGATGGCTCAGTGGTCTCTCCCTCTCTCTCCCAGGGCCGCGTTCAGGGTGTGTCTCAGAGGCGCCGCGGAGACGTGTCCACTATGGTTTTTGGCCTATTTGCGTTCAGCGTGCGTCTCGGAGACGCCTCCCATTTCAGGCAGGAGACAAAAAGTGCCTCGAAAATGGCTGCCGATTTCAGCGGTTTCAGCAATCACAGTGCAGCTTTTCCATTGCAAATGGCCACCGCCTATGGGGGCACCCATTTTCGAGGTGACAAACTGCTTTTGCTGTTCAGACTAGCGTGACATCAGGGATTTCCCCGAGACGTCTCGGAGGAACACCCTGAATGCGGCCTTGGTGTAGGCTGACAGTTCAAAGGTCAGAGGTCACTACCCGGAAACTCCAATACTGCCACCTCGTGGTGAGTGCCTGATGCAGACAGTAAAAAAGCCTTATATGGCTTTGTGGAGAACAGTGTGTTTTGCTTATTTAATCCCTGTGTCCCTTATATTGTTATACCACAAAGGCACTATATATTCAACAGCAAAGCAGTGTGCCACATAAACCATTATACCGAACCACACCCCCACAAGGGGGAGGCTAAGGACTAACACATGTATATATACATATATATATGTACATAAACAATACCCATACTAATAGAGGTGGACAATATAATCATCAAAATCCACCAAACGGAAACGGAAATAGCTTGTCGAACTTCGCTATGCAGCAAGCAGGGTGGACGACAGCGATTAGTTAATAATATACTTGTGTTGATAAATAAATAAATAGATAAATAAATAATTCTCCAGGCGTTTAAAATTACTAACACGTGTATATACATAAACAATACCCATATAGACTAGTTCCGACCGCGCATACGCTGAAAATGGTGTCCAGAGCAAAACAAATGGCCACAGCCATAGGAGGGCATGGACATCGGGGTACTTGGCGCATCGTGCCCTAGCAACTATTGGAGGTGGTAAAAACAATGGCAGTCACAGAATTAAAGCGAATGTAAATAAAACAAGAAGCACAAATCTATTCACTGTTTTCAAGTATTTGCAGAATAGAGACTGAACTCTCTCAAGGCAATTTATTCTTTCAAAATTTCCTACATCTGGTATCAAGGTGTGCTGATACGCGCAGTGCAAAATGCCAATTTTATTCTAAATTACTAGAAATGCAGAACACTTTGCCATCAACACCAAGCCGGGGGTCAGTCCTAAGCATTGCTTATTCATATTACTTTATTATATATGCAGAGTATGTTCGTTTTTTCTCCCTTCTCCATATCAAGCTATTATTTCAGGTTGCCGAATATGATGATTTTGATTGTCTGTCATATGTGTTTAATATCTCGTCCAGGTTGATCATTGCAGTCAATATATCAAATTGTCCATGTTACGACTGTAACTGCAGATGGCAACCTCTTGAAAATTCCCTATCAAAGGACTAACAAACTCAAAAGAGCACCTATTTATCAGGGAAGCCAACTCTGGAACAAACTCTCTGCCAAAACCAGGAATGCAACAACCAACCTGCAATTTAAATCTAGATTAAAGGTTGAGTACCCAACATAGACATACAGTAATAAACCTACCTGGATAGACCACAAACATTGAGAACTGAAATAAATACATAGTCCCAAACCACTCCCTTCCCTCTCCCTCTCTGAAACCCCCCCTGGCAAAAAGAGTAAAAGAAATAACAACTACCAAAGTATACCCACCAGCCTATAACACCTGATTAAACCAATAAAACACATACTACGACAAAGCTATAGTTGACCCAAGACAATTTAAATGAGTCGTGCAACCATTATTTGCATAATCCAAAATCCATGACTACCTGTATCAGCACGTCCTGCCCATTATACAAATGTCTCCTCACAGGTATGATCATCAAATCACTGATATAGTCTAAAGGTAAATGACTATTCTCCAGTCTACCTGTGCAAAATAAGATCCCCACTATATTTGTAATGCCTCATTTTAACCTACTACTGTCTATATTGTTCATACCATCGCATCGTCTCATCCATAAATCGTTCATATGCACTGTACTTGTTAAGGCAGGAAGACCAGCACCTCGGTGCTGAAAAAAGATGTTATTCAACTGGAATAAACACAATTTGAACATGGGTAATTCTGGCGCGGAGGGGGGGACTGCTGGTGGCACCACCTGTCGCATCGGATTCGAACTACTGAGCCTAGCGGACTCTCCGGGAACTAGCCTGAAAGCCATATAACGCCCGGCCACCGCTGACCGGCACTTAGCCTCAAGATGCCGATCGGACAACACGATGTGACCCCCTGTATGTAATTCCCCCCATCCACCCATGGTTGAGGTCGACGTCGGGGAGGGTTGAGTGCCTGGAATAGACGACGGAAACACCGGACTCACTGAAACGAGTGCCGGGACGTAGATTGGTAGACTACAACATTTAGACACACATAACCTTCTGATTAACCGATTAACATTGAGTAATTAAGACATTAGACTACCTTAAGTTGCTGAAACCACTATGATTGTATAAGAAATAAGATACTTGTTGGGCTGCATCTGCTTAGTTAACTTGTTCATGCATTGATACCTATTAAACGCCATGTTATGTGAAAGTACAACGTCTGAACACTTTGACTTCTGGTTACTGAATGGTTTATTCACGGCGTAGGGCACGCTTGACCCGCCGGCTAAACTTTCCATGATGTCATCTCATTTGCATATGTCTTTGTCCCCAACTCTGCATATCGTTAACATATATTAACCACAGGTCTAGACGTCTATTACGCATATATCACATCCCCCCCTCAAAGTATTTCTGAAACATGAAATGTTACAAAATAACAATGAAGAAACACAAAATATACAATATCAACATATATGCACACTTAACTTGCAAATGTCCGAGTGCACAATGCACTTAAGTCCTCAAAATCCGGCCATAATGCCTGATATCTCATATTGTCCATAGGTATCAACAGTAAAACACAAAAGCTGAAATAAACTTAACTGTACATGCACATGTTAATCCTGCAACAGTCGGAAGCACACTGATCTACTATAGATCTAACCTGCTCGCCAGCCTTATCAGCCGACCTGACCTACTTAGATTAACCGTACTGTTTACATTCGGCATTGCCGCTGACCCAGATTGCGTCGCCGACGCTGACCAAGATTGCGTCTGCACGACCAACTCGGGTCGCCCCTCCACTGGCGCTCCAATGATTTGTACTCGGTTACGATATAACATGTTGCCTGACTCATTTAAAATCTGATATTCTCTCCCGGACACCCCAGTCCGTCCCAAAATAACACCTTTTTTCCATTCCCCAGCATTATTTTAGTACTTTATCTTATCTCCAACTTTCATGGGCTTGTGCGCCTTACCGCACTTCCGGTCATGAAACGCTTTCTGACTGCCCTGCCACTGAGCTGTCTGCCTTTTCTTAGGATCCTGCGTTTCAGGCACCAAAATACCCTTTGCCATAGGTAATCTGCCTCTCAACCTTCTGCTCATGAGCAACTGCACCGGAGATACGTTCAGGACAGGCAACGGAGTATTGCGATAATTCAGCAATGCTAACTGAAAATCAGCTCCAGTTTTCTCACACTTCTTTAACATGTCCTTAACTGTTTGTACGAACCGTTCAACCTGACCGTTGCTACGTGGATACTGTGGACTGGAATACACGGCCTTGAACCCGTAATGCAGTGCAAACTCCCTGTACTCATGGCTCTTGAACTGTGGACCGTTATCCGACACTACCTGACTAGGAATACCGTGCTTTGCAAAGTTGTCTTTTAACACTTCAATAACAGTGACAGACGACGTATCGCCCAAAAGCGTTACCTCTGGAAACTTGGTGTAGTAATCTACAGTTATCAGGTAATTCTTATGATTTAACTCAAATAAATCGGCCCCCACTTTGTCGTATGGCTGACAGGTGATCGGGTGATTTATCAATGGCTCGTTATGCAAATTTTTTCGGTTGTTTTGACAAGTGTCACACCGACTGACTTTATCCTCGATTTGCTTGTTAATATTTGGCCAAAACATACAGTCCCGCGCCAACTGCTTGGACTTAGTCACCCCCAAATGTGTCTCATGCAACGCCTCTATCATTTCACCACGAAGAGCTGGAGGAACCACCACCCGATTGCCGTTCATTACAAGATTATTTTCAACTGTTAACTCATGCTTGTACAGAATGTACTGTCTCAGACACGGTGGTGTCTGTATACATGTAGTGTCCCACCCATCTTCAATGTGTGAGATCAACATAGACATCGATACATCTTTTTCATACTCAGCTACAATTTTACTCAACAGACTCGATGACTGACCGTCCACTGCAGCAACGCAGAACGTGTCATCGAACAGGCTATCATGACCTACTTTGGCGGTATGCGCCCTGGACAACGTGTCTGCAAAAAACATCAAAGATCCCTTCACATGACATAACTGAATATTGTAATTCTGCAATCGCATTCGAATTCTTTGCATTTTAGCCGACAGCTTGTGTATTGGTTTTTGCATTATGGCCACCAAAGGCTTGTGGTCTGTCTGAATTTGAACTTCCTTGCCAAATATATACTCATGAAACCATTGGCATCCGAAACATATGGCGAGCATTTCTTTTTCGATAGTGGCATATCCACACTGCGCTGCATTAAGCGCACAAGATGCGAGTGCGATTGGTTTACCATCTTGCATCAACACGGCTCCCAAACCTGACTGACAAGCATCTACCTGAATTACAATAGGCTTCTTAACATTGTAATATGTCAATACAGGAGCAGTTCTTAACTTCTCTTTCAATTTATCGAACGCGCCTTGCTGCTCGGCTTGCCAGTGCCACGCCACGTCCTTGGCTAGGAGCGTGCGTAGTGGTTTAGCTATCTCGGACATGTTGGGTATGAACTTGTGCACATATCCAACCATGCCCAGGAACCTTTGGACGCTTTGTTTGTCACACGGCTCTGGCATGTCTACTATTGCTTGTATTCTGTCTGGATCAGGCTTTACACCCTGCTGGGTAAGTTGATGACCTACATACTTTACTGTAGTTTTACATAGCAACGATTTAGCATCATTTAATTTCAGATTAACAGACCTAGCTCGGTCCAAAACAGCTCGGAGCCGCTCGTTATGTTCCTGAACCGTTGGCCCATATACCAAAATATCGTCCGTGACTATCCCGATACCGGGTATGTCGCCCATGACACGGTGCATCTCCTGAATAAAAATGTCGCCCGCTGTTTTGATGCCAAAAAGGCAAGCGTGTGTACCTGTATCGGCCCCACGGAGTATTGAACGTGCACAAACATGAACATTCCTCATCCAATTCTATCTGCCAATACCCTGTCTTCGCATCCAAAACTGAAAAATACTTAGCATCAGCTGTTTTGGCAATAATCTCATCAATAGCTTTGGTTGGGAACAGCCCTCTTTTTATCGCTTTGTTTAATTTAGTCGGATCCAGACAGATTCTAATTTTATTAGTTTTTTTTATGATCGTGATAGAATTAACCCACTCGGTAGGTTCATCCTGCTCCACTATAACACCTAACTCTACCATCCGATCAAGCTCACTGCGTACCTTACTCTGAATTGCAAACGGAATCCGTCTAGGCGGATCTCTGACAGGTTGAATAGACTTATCGACATGAATGATAGCCTTTGCTTTGATCAACCCCAAACCCTGAAATACGTCTTTGTATTCGCTTACCAGCTTCTCTGCCCCTGCGCTGGAACTGTTCGTCGGTGTGGCAATGTTCGTTGGTTTGGCTACGTTCGTCGGTTTGCCAATGTTCGTCGGTATGGCCCTGTGCACCTCATCCACGCGTGCCAGCAGGTTCAAAGTCACACAAGCCTGCTTGCCCAGGATGGGCTGGCAATCCGGCACCACCTGGAACCGAAGCACACTGTCATTGACATCAAGCAGTGCCTCTCCATCCGGCGTGATCCGGTGACCGGAGAACGTCACCAACGAACATCTGGTGTTCGCCAGCCTCCCCGGAGCGACTCTGTCGAAGACAAACCTCGGAAGCACGTTTGCCTCCGATCCAGTGTCAAGCTTGAACTTGACAGGAAAAACCCTTCACCCGAACGATTGCGTGCCACAGCTCGGCATCCCGTCCAGCACCGCGATCGACGGCGCCCACGAACAGATCCGTTGCCAGTACATTGACTTCCGCTGGATCCGGGTCTTGCTCAGCATTGTGAGGGTCGGGCGCTTCGACGTGAAGCTCGTTGACTCTCCCGAGCCTGCTCCTACAGACCTTCCCGAAGTGCCCGATCTTCTTGCAGGCAATGCACACCTTCCCTTTCGCTGGGCAGACTCCCCGGCGGTGCTCATAACCACAGTTCTGGCAGCGGATCTTGAAATCTCCTGCACCGGCGCCACCGGCAATCCAAGATGGCGATTTCCAAGATGGCGTTGCCGCTGACCGGACCGCCGGTGCACCGGTACGCACATTAGCATAATTCCGAATGAAATCTATGTCTTTACTTTCCATGTCTGATTTGGTGTCCTCCAACAGATCTGAACTGAACTCACTCATTTCACACATACTTATGCACTTTGTCAACGTTAACTCAGTAGTTTGAAGCAATTTGTTCCGCAAATTCACATTTCTTACGCCAGCCACAATTCGATCGCGCAAAAGCGACTCCTCCACCGCTCCGTATTCACAGTCTTTGACTTTGTCCCTTAACGCTGTGATGTACGTAGCCATATTTTCTGACGCTTGATTATGTGAATTAAACTTGTATCGTGTGATAATTATACTGCTTTTACCGACACAATAAACTCGAAATGCTTCAGTTAACGGTTTGATCTTGTCTTGATCGGCGAAAGCAACAGTCTTGATCGGCGAAAGCAACAGTCATATTGGCAAATACCTTTTGCGCTTCCTCGCCAGCAACGTGAAGGAAGATGCAGCATTGCACTCGTTCTCCTTTCAATATGACACCTGCCGCAGTGGTGTATATATCATATGCTCTGATCCATGTTTTCCAGTTCGATCTTGCGTTGTTGCTGAGGACAAGCTGACCAGGCGGCCACACTCCCGGCAAAGTATTTGCGGGCGGCATCCTTCCTCATCTGACACAATGTGAAAGTACAACGTCTGAACACTTTGACTTCTGGTTACTGAATGGTTTATTCACGGTGTAGGGCACGCTTGACCCGCCGGCTAAACTTTCTATGACGTCATCTCATTTGCATATCTCTTTGTCCCCAACTCTGCATATCATTAACATATATTAACCACAGGTCTAGACGTCTATTACGCATATATCACATGTTATAGCACCCCAACTCCGCATTGTGAATTATGTGTGTGTGTGTTTAAACTGAAACCAATTTGTTCACCCATTTCAAAGTACAGATCAAGATTTTAAAACTACAAGAAATGGATAAAGAATGTATCAATGTCTAAGTTGGCTAAGTATAATTACATCTATATGACCGTTTTGCTTAAAGTATGTTAAATCTTTGTTGAATTATGCGCTATAGCTTAGCCTTTACAATGTGTTAGATGTAACACATGTTTAGGACACCACACATTCTGCTTAATAAAAATCTAAGCAGAATTAAATAAGTTGATATTTAGAAGCATATTAATCATGGCATAATATACAGAAATATGTAGTGCTTATATTGATACAAAGAAAGTAATTCGCAGCCATGCTTTATTCACTGAATAATTAGTGTACAATTTTGGTGACAACCAGACACCACTGATTACATCTGTGATGGAAATGTGTAACATTATTTCTGAAGACATCAAATAATTTTATTTTAAAATTTAAGCATGCATAAATGTTAATAAATACTTCCTTTTTGATTTGGGAACTGTTTTGTTTGATATATCAATGCAAGACAAGATGTTAGTAAGGATTCAACTATGTCCCATATGTCCTGTTACAAATGGCTGACTGTAAAATGTATTTTTTTTGTACAAAACCACTGCATAACTAAAAGGACCATAGTTGCATGCAGTTTATTTCATTTCCCTTATTTCTTACATCAAATCTGAACATGAATATGAAAAGTATAAGTAGGAAGTTTTCTTATTGATGTTTTAAAATCCCATCCCATGCTGACCAGTTTTCAGGAGAGTAACCCATATACACTCAGGATATGGCAGAGCTCAGCTTGGATTGAAGGCGGGTTGGGAAGTATCAGACCACTCCTAGATTCGTTTTTTTATAGTTTGAGTCTGGCCTTTGGAAGGCAGCCTTATATGGACTAAAATAAACAGAAGAACAATTGTTGGGTGCCAATGACTAGCCTGTCCCACCGCCACTCCTTATTTTGAGGACGTGCCCTCGTTTAGGCAGTCACGTGGTCCTGCTGCCAATGTTGATGCTTATCGTCGCCCTCTGTGTCCAGATATCATGATATAGATTAGATAGAGACTTGCATAGTGATGCCATACTGTTTCCTACCAAATGGTAAATCCATAAAACAACAAGAAAAAGCATGGTTTGTACGGGGGAATGACCTATCAATTACTGGATCTAAGGACGCTATGAATTGAATTTGCAAAGAAGCTGGGTTTACTAAGTTTAGCTGACAGGTACTGTACGGATTGAAGTTGCAAATAAGCAATATTTACTGGTTTTAACTGGCAGGTACTGTATGGAATTAAGTGGCAAAGGAGGAGGAGGTATTTACTTTAAGTGACAAGTATGGATTGAAGTTACGAAGACGCAGTATTTCCTAAAGTTAAGTGACATGTACTGCACGATTTGTATATACTAGATATTCTGTAAATTTATATATCTCTTAGTTGTATGTACTATATACTTTATTGTGTGGATATAAATAACGGCAGCCCATTCATGTTTCTCTCTAACCACCATAACTTCCATGTTATTCAGTGCGGAGCAAGCATTCTCTCCTCACCCCCTCCTCTACACCGTCAGCCAACTGCCACCATAACTTCCATGTTATTCAGTGCGGAGCAAGCATTCTCTCCTCACCCCCTCCTCTACACCATCAGCCAACTGTCACTCTGTCACTCTGCTCACTTTCAAATATATGTACCAGAGATAAGGTACAGGAAAGTTCATACCGCTACCCATCAGCAGGGCGATGGAAGTTACTCCCGCAGCCGGCATCTTGTGACTGGGCGCGGTGGCCTAATCGGTAGAGCGCGGGCCTCATGTGTGGAAGATCGGGAGTTTGGTTCCCGGTCGAGTCAAACCAATGACTTTGAAATTGGTACTTGTCGCTTCCTAGCCTTGTGCTCGGCATTAATATGATAGGGCAATGACTGGGTAGTTCAGGGTCAGGATAATGTGATGGAATGGGATATCGGATCATGGTCCCAGTGGCTTGATTTCCCAGTAGGGCAGCACTATAAAGTCACCATGAGTGTGCACTGTCACAAGTCGGTGCAGGTCCTGATATTACCTTAGATGTTGCTAGGACGTAAAACAACAAAGACAACAAATCTTGTCACAGGGCCGCTGACCAACCCAGTAGAACATCTTTTGGAAAGTTGCGTTATGGATCTAACTCCATGAATTTGGATTCAAATATGCTACACATATTGTTCCATGGCTTAGCTCTGACAACTCGAATTAAAATTGTACCACACCCCGAAACAAACACACTTCTATGTTTGATTGATCTGATTGCATGCATGTGTTTGGATGTTCAGGTCTCTCCAACGTTCCTCGAATAAGTTTATATGCGGAGAGTAGAAAACTGACAAGAATACATAATAATATAGATATATTCAAACTGAAGTGATACAGGACTGTGGCACTACACCTCGCCTAATGTTGTCATAATGTGTTCCATTATTACCCATAATGTGACTAGGTGGGTTACAGGGTGATGGTGCTGATGGCATGGTCTGGGACCCAGTAGGGCAGCACTATGAAATCACCCGAGTTTTCACTGTCAGAAGTCTATTCTGAGTTGGCCTTATACGTTTCTATGACGCGAAACCCCAGTAAGTAAACAAACTGACCCAAAATGGACGATCCTTATGGAATAATATTCTAATTCAATAAAAAAATACTTTTCCAACACACAGCACAAAAACAACACATTTCGGTTTGGAAAGCGTCTTAGGTGAGATTTGCTTATCTGTGGCATAACTTGAAAACAAATAAATGGATCACATATTTTGATGGCTCGATCTTGATATATATGTATTAGAACTGCAATTTCCTCAATGTCCTCCCAAAAGTAGTCGGTGACATATTGTTTGATTAGTAAGGTCTCTATGGACTACGCAAAAACTCGCGACTGCATATTTTACAATCCCTGAAGACTTAGAAAATTGGAGTGGTGTAAATGTATTCTGTTTTTTCCCCTGGTTTCTTCACGACTTAACTGCGAAATACTTGTCCAATGACACCACGCCCCCCCCCCCCCCCCCCCCCCCCCCCCCCCCCCCCCCCCACAGCTGTAGCCAGATCCCCAGTGAGGGGGTGAATCAGACTGCAGATCCTCAGATTGATTGATCCACTGACATGCATGAATTGCTATTTTACTGCCTAGCCTCCCCACTTTCACCACTATGGCAGTCTACTTCTACTGCAGTGACCTCCCCACTTTCACTACTATGGCAGTCTACTTTACCCATGACCTCCACTTTCACATAGGCAGTCTACTTATACCGCAGTGACCTCCCCACTTTCACTACTATGGCAGTCTACTTCTACCAGGACCTCCACTTTCACACTAGGCAGTCTACTTATACGCAGGACCTCCCCACTTTCAACTAAGCGTCTACTTCTACTGCAGTACCTCCACTTTCACCACTATGGCAGTCTACTTATCGCAGTGACCTCCCCACTTTCACTACTATGGCAGTCTACTTTACTGCAGTGACCTCCCCACTTTCACCACTATGGCAGTACTTATACCGCAACCCCACCACACTATGGCAGCTACCTACGCATGACCTCCCCACTTTCACCACTATGGCAGTCTACTTATACCGCAGTGACCTCCCCACTTTCACTACTATGGCAGTCTACTTCTACCGCAGTGACCTCCCCACTTTCACCACTAAGGCAGTCTACTTATACCGCAGTGACCTCCCCACTCTCACTACTATGGCAGTCTACTTCTACCGCAGTGACCTCCCCACTTTCACCACTATGGCAGTCTACTTATACCGCAGTGACCTCCCCACTTTCACTACTATGGCAGTCTACTTCTACTGCAGTGACCTCCCCACTTTCACCACTATGGCAGTCTACTTATACTGCAGTGACCTCCCCACTTTCACTACTAAGGCAGTCTACTTCTACTGCAGTGACCTCCCCACTTTCACCACTATGGCAGTCTACTTCTACCGCAGTGACCTCCCCACTTTCATCACTAAGCATGCATAAATGTTAATAAATACTTTCTAATTCCAATTATCGATGAAGTGTCCGTAACACATCGCCCTTTTTGCAATAGACCAGAGGGCTTAGACACTTGCTAATGGACGCAGGCAATGGGACCTCTCTATGCTGAACTCATGTCCTGACAAGTAAAATACCAGCGCCCTCTGGTGACAAGAATTTGATCGACCATCTGCGCACAATCCGCGTACATCAGCCATCTTTATGTTGGTCTATTCTGGGTGACTTTCCCCCCAAAAATGAGGTTTCAAATTGATATTGTTTTTTTCTGTGGGTGTGTAGTTATTGATATTCCTTTTTGTACATTAGTTTTAAGCAGGGGAAATTGTCTTGGCGGACAATTGGTCTTCCTGATTCCACCGTCCCTTGCGCTATCATAATAAGGCCGAAACTAAGGTTAGCTTAACGTGAGTTGAGTTTTCATGACCCAAAAACATGTAGTATGCTAACTCTAAATGCTTTCTCCAAGGGCAGATCTTTCAGCCGAGCAATCAATGCTACATCAACTGAGCATGGTCTGCTAAAAACCTATTTACAACCTATTTACATAGTCTTTAAAAATCTCAACCAGATGGGATGGCTGAATGAGTTAGAGCGCCTGTCTCCCGTGTTGGTAGAATGTGGGATTGTGGGTTTGAATCCTGGTCGAGTCAAACCAATGACTCAAAAATTGATACTTATGGCGACCTAGCCAGATGCTTGACATTACTAGGATAGGGCAAGGAGCAGTGGAATCAGAAAGACCAGTCGTCTATGACTGAAATTTCCCCTGCTTAAACAACTAATGTACCAACAAAATGTTCCATCAAATTAATATGTCAGCCCAATTTACATACATGATTGTTATTAAAGGCATTTGTATTGTTAGAATGCAAGACTACCTGTCGCTATAATGTTGATACACCGACCTACGCGGATTGTATTTATTCTCACCTCATTACCTACGGCTGGTATTCCTATAACTCAAAACTGTATGAGACGACACAATTTGCACAGATCAGATTTGTAGAATGAACGCATGTAGCTACTGTACCAACAGAAGTAATCCCAATCTTCCCATCGAAGGCGTTGATTTGGCTAATTCTGCTCACTTACTTACTCACCCACTATTAAGATGGAACCTACCTCTTACTGAATGCCTTCCTTATGTCAGCTGAATGTGGGTATCTATGTGTGAGTCAGTAATGCAGCTACTCATTTGGTGAATACACTGGACATTTCGAAAACACCTGCGAAAATACGAGATGACGCCGTCTCATGATCCGCGGCCAAATTAAGCCACTCAAGGTACACCCAACCCGAAACCCACTCAGGCGTTTGCAGTATCGTGTGTGTGATAGTTTGTTTATTCTGCTCATAACGCTTAAGCGCATGCACTTGTTTTCACTGCTGTGCAGTAGTGATGATAATCCATACAGATTGATTTCCATTTCCAATTTGTTTCGTTTTCGACGGTTTTGAGTTTCTGTCATTTTCTGAGATAAATATACTAGGTTAATCATTATAATCTACCTTATTTTAGTTTGAAGTAACTTTCATATAAAATAGCTAACTTTTGAGATATCTGAAGCGCAACCAAGCAAAATTAATGTTGGCAAGCATGCCAACATTCTGACACCATAGGGTTCTGCAGTAACAGATTCTATTAAATTGTGCCAGTGTTCCCTTCTATGTGGTGACAAATGTTTTATAAGTGCACCAGTATCTAAGGTAAATACGTAGAATCAAATCCAGGTAATTGTCTTGGTTTTGAAAATTTGATGTTTTCATCGGACTATGCAGCTTTAACATTTGTAATAGCTTGTACCCATGCAATTAGTATTTTAATCTAGATATACTATCTTAGTTTGTTTGATTTTGTCACACCTTTGAACGTTAGGTTTGTGTATAATTTTCAGATATGCTGTAATAGACTGCCCTGACCTATCAGGAAATGGGCAACATATACACATAAATACATGCCGGTGTAAAATAGGGCACCCTAGGTAGTGTAATGGTTAGCATGCTAGCCTCGAAATGGCAAGAAGTGGGGGTTCGAATCCTCCCCTAGTTGCAAAATTAAACCACTCAACGTACACCCGACCCGAAACCATCTCAGGCGTTTAGAGTAAATACTGAAGTAGACTGCACTGAGCTTTCAGGCAATGAGCCACATAATATATACATATACACATGTACACCCGCACATACGATGATTGCATTAGATAACCTAGATAGTGTAGTGGTTAGCATGTTAGTCCCGGAATGGCAACAAGTGTGGGTTCGAATCCTGGTCTAGTTGTACAAATTAAGCCACTTAGCACATATACACATATATACAGGTAAACCTGTACATAGAGTGATTGCATCAGATAGCCTATGTAATGATCATGAACCGACTCTACACAACGACGTCTAGTTTCATAATGCTTTATTTGGGTTCCGCGCAGACGGCGCTGCCGGCCCGATCAGGGTTTCGGTTTCGGGTGCTCGCGTCGTACATACACTACATCTCCCTTTTATACATTTTGCATTGTAATGAAAGCACAGTAAGCTACCGATGATTTTACCCTCTCTCTGTGTATGGCTTCCGAGGATCGCAAGTAACATTCAGTCGTGACGTCATTCATTTCTGTGACCTTATGTTTCTTACATCATTTACGACTTACCGCGTTGTGGCTGGCATGCAAGCACAGCCCTGTTTCCTTCCGAAGGTAGCCCCTAAACCGGCTTGTTAATTTTTTATTATTTTTTTTATATATAGTTTTGACCTTACACTATGGTCTTTTTGGACTTGTGTCATTTCGTGGATACTTATACTTATTTCTAACATTTAGCGCATGCACATTTATAACATTGTATATATTGGTATGTAATAATGTTTGACTTTGTGTCTGTACGTACCAACCGTGTGACCTTGTGCATTCATTTGCACACATGTGCATCTCGTCGTAGATGTGGGTCGCTGTCGCGTTGCCGATACGCGTGACATGTTTATTACCTACTGATACGCTAGCCTTTGTGGCGGTTTTACTTTTCGTCCGTATCTCGTTGTGTATGGGCTTTGTGACGCGTTCTCACTGGCTTTATCAGTTTGGGACCCGTGTTGTGTGTGCGGGTTGAGTTGTTCAATGTTCTGATTATTTTCCTTTGTCTGGAATATATGTTTTCGGTTTCGTACTAGGTTATGATTTGTGTTGTTGCGTACAACGTATTTTCTTGTCTCGTTGTCGCCCGCCTTTTCTATCACCCCTTGGGCCCATTTCCCTTTGTGGGTTAGATACTGCACGTATTGTCCGGCCTGTATGATGTTGTGATTCTTCCCTGCATGGCGGTCGTAGCGTTGTTTTTGTTTAATTTGTACATTTCTGATTTGTTGTTTTGCTACTCTAGTTACTTTGGGTTTTAATTGTTGTGCTGTTGTTGGCAGTTTCGAACGTAGCTTTCTACTCATTAGCATTTGCGCTGGCGATGCGTCTATGTCTGCCAGCGGAGTGTTTCTGTAGTTTAGCAGGAACAGGTTGTAGTCTTTTGACTCTGTCATGGCCTTTTTTTATCATTTTCTTTACTGTTTGGATATGCCTTTCGGCCTGCCCGTTGCTTTGTGGAAAGTGCGGACTCGAAAACGTGATTTTGAATCCGTATTGTTCTGCGAATTTGTTATATTCCTCCCCTGCGAATTGTGGACCATTGTCAGACACTACATTCTCTGGAATGCCGTGCCGACCAAATATTTGCTTCATTGCTTTTATCACTGCACTGCTTGTTGTTGTCTGTAGCTCTACTACTTCTGGATATTTCGACCAGTAATCTATGATTAGTAAGTATGTTTGATTTTCTATTTGGAACAGATCGGCCCCTATTTTGTTGAACGGTGAGCATGGTATTTCATGTGACGTTAATGGTTTACTGTGTTGTTTGTTCCTGTACTGTTGGCATAACATGCATCTTTTAATTTTGTCTTCTAGTTGTGTTTGCATACCTGGCCAAAAAACGTGTTCTCTTGCTAGTCGCTTACTTTTGATTATTCCCTGGTGTGTTTCGTGTAATCTTGTTAACATTTCCTTTTGCAGTTCTGAGGGTATTATTATTCTGTTACCTTTTAGCAATACTCCGTTGGCCCTGGTTATTTCGTGCCGGAACGTATGGAATGGCGTCACACATTTCGGTACTGAGTTTTTATCCTCTGGCCATCCGTTCTCAACCATTTTGATTACTTCCGTTAGCACTTTATCTTTGTTTGTTTCTTTTGCGATGTCATTAAGGCCCCCTTGTACTAAGTGTATTGCTGCTAATGTGATGTCTGTGTCGAACAGCTGCTCAGGTCCTGTCTTGTCGCTGTGGTCTCTGGACAACGGATCTGCAACATACATATTACAACCCTTTATGTGGACCAGTTTTAGGTTGTAATTCAATAAGCGCATCCTCATGCGTTGCATGCGTGCGGACAGTTGGTACATTGGTTTATTTACAATTGCTACCAGTGGTTTATGATCTGTTTCGACCCGTACCTTCTTTCCGAATATGTAGTTATGGAACTTCGTGCAACCGAAACAGATTGCTAAGAGTTCTTTTTCGATCACCGCATAGCTGCTTTGGGTCTCGTCAAGCGCTTTGCCATTGCTATTGGCCTGCCTTCTTGCAACAGTGCCGCCCCGAGCCCTGACTTTGAGGCATCAACTTGGAGAGTTATCTCTTTAGTTACGTCATAGAATCTGAGGACAGGTGCTTTTGTGATCATTTTTTTTAGATTATCGAATGCATTTTGTTGCGATTCTTGCCAATGCCATGCCGTTTCCTTTACTGTTAGAATGCGTAATGGTTTTGTTAGTTCTGCGAGGTTGGGCATGAATTTAGCTACATAGGCTACCATGCCCAAGAATCTTTGTACCAACTGTTTGTTGGTGGGTGTGGGCATGTCTGTTATTGCTTGTACTCTCTCATTGCTTGGTTTCACCCCTTCTTCCGAAATGACGTGGCCTACGTAATTGACACTTGTTTTACCAATGCTAGATTTGTCAGGATTGAGGGTTGATCCAACCTCTCGTGCCCGTTCTAGGACAGCGTTGAGATTCGCGTTGTGCTCGGTTATTGTTTTCCCCGTACACCAAAATGTCATCTGTAATTACGTTAACTCCTTTCAAATCATGCAGAATTTTATTCATTTCGTAGATGAAGATGTCCCCGGCGGTTTTAATGCCAAACGGTAGCCTTGTGTATCTATATCTGCCCCAGGGGGTGTTAAACGTGCATAGTTTTGAGCTGTCTATGTCTAGTTGAATTTGCCAATAACCATTTTTTGCGTCAAGGACTGAAAAGTATTTTGCATCGTCTAACTTTGCTATGACCTCCTCTACCGTACGTGTCGGGTCTGGGCCCCTTAGGATTGCTTTGTTTAGTCTGGTTGGGTCTAAGCACACTCTGATTTTGTCTTTTTTCCTGACCACCGTTATTGAACTGACCCACGGCGTCGGTTCTGTCTCTTCTACTATTACCCCCAGTTTCAGCATTCGGTCTAATTCTGCCTTTACCTTGTTTTCAATGGCATGCGGTACCCGTCTGGGCGAGTCAATGACTGGTTGCACTGTACTGTCTGTGTATATCTTAGCATTTATTTTAATCGTGCCTAGACCCGTGAACACATCGTTAAATGTTTTTACCGTGTTCTGTGAATCACTGATGTCTCTGTTTTCCTCCGTCTGGACACTGTCGATGCGCGATAGCATGCGTAGTCGGACGCACGCCTCCTTGCCGAGGATGGGGCATCCTGTCTCTGTCACTTGGAATCGTAGCCACTGATCCCGCACTAGCAGCGATGTTTCTCCTCTCGGCACTATCTTTTCCCCCGAGTACGTGACGAGTCGACATCTTGATGTTTTTAATTCCGCGTTGTTGATTCTGCTGAATAAGTTCATTGGAATTATGTTTGCTTCAGAGCCCGTATCCAATTTGAATTTTATATTGACGGGGCCCACAGGTATTTCGGCAAACCACAAATCGCTTGTCTTGCTGTCATCTCTCTCGATGGCTCCCACGAACAGGTCGAATTCCGGGTTTTCGAATTCCTTCTCGTCGTCTTCATCGTGTTCGTTTAGGACTATCTCGTTTATGCTTGTGGTTTTGCCCCGGCACACTTTCGCGAAATGTCCTATCTTTTTGCACACCGAGCACGATTTGCCTTTTGCGGGGTATGCGTCGCGACCGTTTCGGTGAGTGTACCCGCACCATGAACAATTTGCGCGCACATCTCCGGGTCTGCTGTCTTGATCCTGGCTCCCTCTGGCAGCCGGCCGTTGCCTCTGCTGCTGCCTGGAGTCGTACGTTCGTGGTGTTTGATGGGCCATATCCTCACGTCGTACGTAATCCACCGCATGTTCGCCGCTTGTCGCCCCTGCCAACTGTCGTCCTGTGTGTTCGCTCAGGCGGCATATTTCCTCGCACATCTTGAGAGACAGTTTCTGCGTTCTTAAGAGCCGATCGTGTAGCTCATTGCATTTGACACCGCTCACTAGTCTGTCGCACATCAATGATTCTTCTAGGCCTTCGTATTGACAGTGTCCGATTCGGTGTCACACTTCTCTTATGTATGTGTCCATCGTCTCTTGGCCCTGGTTATACGAGTTAAACTTGTACCGAGTCACAGTCAAGTTTGTTCGTCCTTCACAGTATATCCGGAACGCTTCCCGGAGTGGTTCGATTTTGTCTATTTCGGCGGCTGTGAATGTCATTGCTTGATGCACTTTTTGCGCTTCTGCTCCTGCCACGTGTAAAAACATGCAGCACTGCACCTTCTCGCTCCTACTCAGCACTCCGGCTGCTGTGGCGTAGATCTGGTAGGAATGGCTCCAGGCTTTCCAGTTAGCCACCAAGTCCTCGTTCAAATTCAGTGCGGCGGGGGGTTTCAACCCGGAAAGAGCCATTTTGCTTCAGTTTCCCGCTTCTGACACCATGTAATGATCATGAACCGACTCTACACAACGACGTCTAGTTTCATAATGCTTTATTTGGGTTCTGCGCAGACGGCGCTGCCGGCCCGATCAGGGTTTCGGTTTCGGGTGCTCGCGTCATACATACACTACAGCCTAGATAGTGTAATGGTTCGGATGTTAGTCCTGGAATGTAAAAAAAGTGTGGGTTTGAATCCTGGTCATACACACATATAAGCAGTTCTACAAAGAGACAAGACAATACGGATTGGTCTGAGGTCTTTTATGTAACACTCTGGCAAGAAACAGCCTTGCCTTAATCAATACAAAATTTGTTCGTGGTGAAAGTGTGGCGAACCGGCGCAGAACATCGAATATATATCAGCGGCGGCAGCGCGCCGGCACCAGCTGAGCCGGCCAACGCGCATGCGCGCAGCTATGGTCCGAACTCATACAAACTTCTCCGATACCTATATATATATAATGTTATTATATAATTTATAGAGAGGTAAACCCGAACATAGGGTGATTGCATCAGATAGCCTAGATAGTGTAATGGTTAGCATGTTAGTCCTGGAATGTAAAAAAAGTGTGGGTTCGAATCCTGGTCTAGTTGTACAAATTAAGCCACTTAGCAGATATCCGACCCGTAGTAAACTGCACTGATCTCTCAGGTAACGGGCTACATATAACTATGGGCGTGGGTAGGTTGATTTCATCTGGGAGCCTAGGTAGTAACACAATTAGCATGCTAGCACTGGAATAACAAGAAGTGTGCTTTTGAGTTCTGCTCTATGGTCAATACTTCCCATTTCCATCACGTCTACAACATTGGTTGTCATGACCTGGATCCCATACCAGCTATGCACTGTATGCTTGTTGAACCTCTCATTTGTATCTATGGATTAGTGATAAACCCTTTCCCACGTGTAATACTCTCTGCAGTGTTGTTGTTGTTTTACGTCCTAGCAACATCTAAGGTCATATCAGGACGGGTACCGACTTGTGACAGTGCGCACTCATGGCGATTTTATAGTGCTGTCCCACTGGGAAACCAGGCCGCCGGCACCATGACCTGATATCCCACTCAGTCACATTATCCTGACACAGAGCACACCAGTCCTTGCCCTGTCCTAATAATGCCGAGCGCCTGGCTAGGAACCAACACCGAAGACACTATAACACTAAAATGGCTCACTCCCTATCTCTTCCGTGGTAATGTAAATTTCGCAGTGCCACCTTGTGGTGGGTTTGATCAGCACGGCTGCTGGTTGGTGTTTCACTTGTAAACACATACAATATATTATACATGAGATAGGTAAGTATGAATACACATCAATATCAAATTGCTATGAACAAATACACATCATCATCATCAGCATCATCATCAGCATCACCATCATCACACATCTTTCACATTCATATGTACATTTATACATATAATATAACACCTGTTTAACCAAGAGAACAGCCAGCGCACCAAGTCGTGGGTTTGATCATTTTGATTACACAAAACAGGCTGAGTGACCTGTCTTAGTATTATAAGGTCTTTGCCAACAGGTATCAATTTTTAAGTCAGTGGTTTGACTCGACGAGAGTTCGAACCCACGACCTCACGATCTACCAGCATGGGAGACGGACGCTGTAACTCATTCGGCCATCCCGCCTGGTCATGGAGCTTAGACACTGAAATGGTTAGTACGCTACCCCGGAGTGGCAAGAAGTATGTGTTTGAATCCTGCTCTAACTTCTAAGCACATTCTTTCCCAGTTCCCCCCAAGAGAATACATAAGCCATAGGGTGTGAAATGCCCTTTCCAGGCATTCAGGGCGGTTACATATTGTTGTTGTTTTGGTTGTGGAGAGAGGAGGGAACACTATCCCCTGCTTCCCTTTAGCTATGGCCCGAAGGCTATAAGAAAATCAACTTATTTAATTAAACTCTGCAGCTTCTCTGCCTTTTATAATCTCATATTGCAATTACCAGCAGCCTGTAGTAGCCTACTTTTACCATTGTAACCTCTCCACTTTTGTCACTGTAGCAGCCTACTTTTACCACTGTAACCTCCCCAGTTTTACCCTTGTGACTAGCCCATATTTACCACTGTGACAGCCTACTTTTACCATCGTACCCGCCCCACCTTTAGAACTGCGGCCACCTAATTTTCCCATCGTGAGCTTCCCACTTTGCACACTGTAGCAGCCTACTTTTAGCATTGGAACCTCCCCAATTTTTCCACTGTGGCACACTACTTTTACCATAGTGACCTCTCCAATTTTACCACTGTGGCAGCCCACTTTTACCACCGTGATCTCCCCACTTTTATCAGAATGGCTGCTGGCCAGTTTTACCCTCTTATACCCTCCCCACTTTCACACACTGTGGTCACCTAATCTTACCATCGTGACCTCCACAATTTTACTAATGTGGCAGCCTACTTTTACCATTGTAACCGCCCCACTTTTAGCGCAATGGCTGGGTACTTTTACCTTTGTGACCTCTCCAATTTTACTACTGTGGCACCCTACCCTATACCACTGTAATCCGCCCACTTTGACCAGGCTAGACGCCTACTTTGATCATCATGACTTCCCCTAGATAAAGGATTCACCCGGTACTTCACCCATGTACTCGCAGTACATGGGTGAAGACCAGCCTTATATAAAAACGGTCGAAAAATCAGGCTAATGAAATGGGTCTTTATGAGAGCCTAATTTCACAATCTAAGAAGCAACATTTATTCGTTGTATATGTCTTCATGTTTACCCGCTACTTCTGAGTTGGAAAATATAATAAAACATATACTTTAATGCAATTTAAAAGTGAAATCGACGGCGTTCTTTGGCCGCCATCTTGTCTTTTTGCATTCTCGCTCATAAGACTCATTTCATTAGCCTGCTTTTTCGACTGTTTGTATTTAAGGCTGGTTTTCACCACTGTACTGGAAGTACGGGGTGCATCTTTTATCTAGTCTACACCCTACATATACCCCTCTCCTCTCCTTTATTCACGCCTGTGTGAGGTGGGAGAGAGGGAGGTGGGTGTAGAATGGCACCGGTAGAGAGAGAGAGAGAGTGATGCCAGAGCCTATTCCACCCGCTGAGCGTTTTGTGGACAAGGTGGTAGGTAGCTAAGACTTGAGCTTTATCAGGAAATCTCTGCACACCGATCACAGTAGTCGATATATTTCCATTGCGCCCATTGGGAATCGTTCTATGCAGAGATATATATCACGCTTACAAACTAACCCTGCTTTTAACCCCATAAGCCTACTAGGCTTAGCTATTGTCGTTGGGGTTAATGAAAAGAAGAAATAATGACACTAGAGGAGGATTCGAACCCATACTTCTGGGCCAATTAGAATCTGTTAAACCTGTTACTGCGGAAGCCTATGTTGATCAGAGTTTTGCCATGCTTGCCGAAATTGATTGTGTACGCTTAAACACTTCCAATATCCCAAAAGTTAGCAATTTAAAATATAACTTTCATCAAACTAAAAGTAAGTTAGATTATAATCATGGACCTAATGTATTTATCTCAGAAAATGACAAAACTTCAAAATCATCGAACTATGCAACTTTAGATTAAGAATATATTTAGTAATTTCCTTTACCAATCCTCGCAACACTTTTTTCTATTTAGTTGTTCAGCAGCCCTGTTTGAGCAACAGGGATGCTTACTTAGCAAGTCACTACCGACCCTAATGTACAGTCATCCTAGGATAATCCAAGGAATCGTAGAACTAGATATATAAATCGCCCACAATTGAAAGTTCCCTTTCTGAATCAACGAATCTAACCAAAGATAACTACTGACTACACTCTCCAATTAAATCAAATGATTCCAATCCTCGACGTTGATTCAAAATATCAAACAGAAACAACATTCATACATGAACCGCTTAGCCGTCAGCAGCCGACGCCATGGAAAACCGGAGTGGTGACGTCACAATTCCCAGCACCGTGCGCAATTGTCGCCTGCCATTGTTGCGATTATCCACGGATCACGTGACCCGGCCGTCAATCTGGTAAGTCGTTATTCCTGGCGGGGCTGGCCGGAAATTGACCCCGGAGCGACTAGTCTGTTGTCCCCCTCCCCCTCCGCAGCTCCCGCCCCCTCCCCCCCCTACATATATCCTACCCCAGCAAATCCTTCTCAGTGGATTGATTTGCAGCTTGGGCTATTTTCCGTTCCAAACACTGGTGCACAACTGGTTCATCAAAGGCTGTAGTGAGTGCTGTTCTGTATGTGGGAAAGTGCATATAAAAGACTCCTTGCTGCTTATCGGAAAGATTATCCTATGTGGCAGGGGTGGGTTTCCTCCAAAGAAATATGTCAGAATGAGCATATGAAGAGTTCATGTGCGAAACCCTGTAAATTCCAATCTAAAAATTGACCTAAACATTGCCATGAAACATTCAACAATTATCTTTGTTTTAATTCCTACTTTGTTGTTCATTGCTCCATAATCATGTGAATATAAGAAAAGTGGAATTAGTGAGAATCAAAATTATTCTGAGGTAAAAATCTTTTATTTAAACTACATTTCTGGATTGATGTTTTCTGGGATTTGCGCTTGAATTCTTTGCACGATTGATTTCCCATAGCTGATAATACAAATCAATGTGCTCTAGAGGCGTTGTTAAATAAAACAAGTTTTACTTTTTTCCTACGCAGCAATTGTGATTTTCCCTACGGCGCGCACGTGACATTTGCCACCAGTGCCAGCAAGCAAAAAGAACTGTAGTTATCTGTTCTGTCAACCATCGACTGAGGGTCACGTAGCGTCGTGATTATACTAAAGATAATTGTAGAGCCAAATATGCTTTATTTATTGGGTGTGGGTGTAGGTGTGGTGTGGGTGTAGCTGGATATTCTGATACAAGCATCATATCTTCTAAGCCGAAGAACTTAGCTAGATTTCATTCAGGATATTTAACTTACCGTGTATGTGCCAATAGACGTGCATTGCGCGAGTGCAGGCACATGGATGCACGTCTATTACAAGTTAAAGAATTTCATGGATTTGTTTGTGTTGTGCCTCAGAAATAAAGTGGGATTGTCTTATTTTATGTGCATTCAGTCTGAATATGATCATCAATTTTGATATGTTTTTGTCATGCCTCCGAAATAAAGTGAGATTGTCTTATTTTATGTGCATTCAGTCTGAATATGATCGTAAATGTGTGCGTGCTTTCAATCTTGAAATGGGCAGTGTGCTTCTATGGGGACCTTTCATGAGCCAGTTCTCTCACTTTACACTTGGTGGCAGCACCCGTTCCCGGTCCAAGTGGGCCATCATGGTTGGATACAAGGGTGGAGGTGTGTGTGTGTTGGTAGGGGTGTAGGTATGTGTGTGGTGGGGGTGTAGGTGTGTTGGGTGTGTGGTGAGGGTTTAGGGGTGTGGTGGGGTGTAGGTGTGTGGTGGGGGTTTAGGGATGTGGTGTGTGTGTGGTTAGGGTGTAGGTGTGTGGTGAGGGTCTAGGGGTGTGGTGGAGGTGTAGGTGTGTGGTGTGGTTGTGTGGTGGGGGCGTAGGTGTGTGGTGATGGCTTAGGGGTGTGGTGGGGGTGTAGGTGTGTGGTGTAGGTGTGTGGTGGGGGTTTAGGTGTGTGGTGAGGGCTTAGGGATGTGCTGGAGGTGTAGGAGTGTGGTCTGTGTGGTGGTGTATGTGTGTGGTGGTGGTGTAGGGGTGTGGTGGTGTAGGGGTGTGGTGTGGGTGTGGGGTGGGGTATAGGTTTGTGGTGGAGGTGTTGGTGGAGGTGTATGGTGTGGATGGGAGGTTTGTGGGTAGGTGTTGTGGTGAGGGTTTAGGTGTGAGAGGTTTTGGTGGTGTAGGTGTGGTCGGGTGTTTGGTGGCGAGTGTTGGTGGGGTGTAGGTGTGTGTTGGGTGTGTCGTGAGGGTTTAGGGTGTAGTGGGGGTGTAAGTCTGGTGGGGGCGTGGGTGTGTGGTGGGGTTTAGGGATGTGGTGGTGTGTAGGTGCGTGTGGTGGGGGTGAGGGTTTAGAGTGTGGTGGAGGTGTAGGTGTGTGGTGAGGGTTTCGGATGTGGTGGGGTGTAGGTGTGTGTGGAGTGTAGGTGTGTGGTGGGGGCCTAGGTTGTGGTGGGGGTTTAGGGATGTGGTTGTGAGTGTGTGGTGGGTGTGGGTGTGTGGTGGGTGTGGTTAGGGTTTGTGGAGTAGGGGTGTATGTGTTGTGGGGGATTAGGGATGTGGTGGGAGTGTAGGTGTGTGTGTTTGGTGGTGTAGGTGTGTGCTGGGGGTTTAGGGATGTGGTGGGGTTGTAGGTATGTGTGTGCTGGGGGTGTAGGTGTGTTGGGTGTATGGTGTGTAGATGTATGGTGGGGGTGTAGGTGTGTGGTGGTGTAGGTGTGTGATGGGGTGTAGGTGGGTTGTGTGGGTGTAGGTGTGTGGTGGGGTATATGTGTGTGGTGGGGGTGTAGGTGTGTGGTGAGGGTTTAGGTGTGTGGTATGTGTTTTGGTGGTGGTGTTTGGTGGGGTGTAGGTGTGTGTGATTGAGGTGTAGGTGTGTGGTGAGGGTGTATGTGTGTGTGGTGGTGGTGTAGGTGTCATGTGTGTGTGGTGAGGGTGTAGGTGTGTGGTGGGGGTGTAAGTGTGTGGTGGGGATTTAGGTGTGTGGTTGGGGTGGAAGGGGTACCAACCAAAGCATTATACCTACACCGGCATGAGTCACCATCTGACGAGAGACTCGTGCAAACTGAAAGGTCCTCATTGGGTAGCATGCTTCTATTCGGACAAATAGCATAGTAACTAGTTTATGCACCATTTCAGGGAATAGCTAAGTTAATAGAAAGAGTTAGTGCTGAATTAATTGAAACAGTTAATGCTGAATTCGATGGCGTCAGGCTTTGGATAGATGCCTGCCACAACTAATTTAGTAGATTATCACTCCAACTGTAGTTTTTAAAGTAGAATCTACTTACAAATAATGTCAAGTACATGATAACTCAGAAACAGGGGACCATTCACATTAATACAGAAGCATTGATCCACACGTTAAGCACATTTTCGATCGAGCCATGTACATTTTAATTGTGTGTTACATGAGGTGCGAGGGATACCAACAGTTAAAATGGCGCTCCTGTAACCCTGACACGCTCTGGCTGGCATCTGGCTAACTGGTGGTGGCGCCATGATAGCGCAGCGGGTTCCGGCCCGCAGCAAATAGCACGATAAAAATAGACCATTATTAATAAATAGCCGAATTAAATGCAAGGATCCTAAGCCCATATAGGATAGAAGGTCCGCCCTTTTATATTCATAGTAATAAATTATATATCATATATAATGACATATACTCTCTCCCCATATATATATATTATTGTATTTGTCTTTACAACCCCATGCCCACGGTGCATAAGCCAATGAACTGTAATATATATTATTAGTTTTTATTTTCATAGAAATCTAGTCCCTTAGCAGCTTGACTACATGGTTGCTTTAAAGCTGCATATTCCGGTGAAAATATCAGATTTTCAAAACCAAGACAATTATCAAGATCTGATTCTACATATCCAACTTAGATTTGGATGCACATTTTAAACGTTTGTCGCCACGTAGAAGGGAATAAACTAGTTCACCTATTAAACATTTGTTGCCACATACAATGGAATATTGAAGCAATTTAATAGAACATGTTACTGAATACGCCTTCAGTGGAGGAGATATGTCATGCTTGCCAACATTAATTTAGCATTTTTGCGGGTCAATTGGGTATAATGCTCGCATTGCGGTTGATTCGCGAAGGAGGAGGACGACCGCCCCAACCCCCTTGCCCGCCTGGTGATAGAGTTACGGGTTACGTCACCATCCCCCGCCACGAGTACCTCGGGAAGCCGCACATCTACAGGCTTCCCTGCGTTGCGGACATGGGATGCCACCTCTTCCGGGAGGGGGTTGGCGCTTACATATGGACGGCCAACATCTCCAGGGCCTATGGATAGCTGCGAGCCAACCCCCTTGCCTGCCCCCTCAACCGCATCACCCTGGAGAGTGTCACCTACGTGGACCTCACCCTCCACTTCGGCTGTTCCTCGTGGGCCGCATGCGTCCGGGTTACCGCAGCCATCGCATGGATCCTCCAGCGCAAGGTCTTCCACACCCTCATGTATGTGGATGATTACGTCAGCTGAGAGCGGACCTACCTGCGTGCCGGCCAGGCATTCGACGCCTTCATCAACCTGGTGGCCACCCTCGGACTCGAGGTCGTCCCCGGGAAGTGTCACCCCCCGGCGGTACGCCCTGCCTGGCTCAGCTTTGCCCTCGATAGTGAGGCCATGACTATCCGCATCGCGTCCAACAAGGTTGAGGCCCTCGGCACCGACTGCGAGGCCCGGATCGACCATTGCAGCCTGGGGTGCCGCAAGCTTCAGAGCATCCTCGGGTGCCTCAATCACGTCGGCAGCTGCATCCTCCCCATGAGGAAGTTCATGGCCTGCCTCCTCGCTGTCCTCTGCAGCTGCTATGGGGCCACCTCCCTCAGCCTCGGGGATGAGGCCCGCCACAAACTCCAGTGGTTCGAACGGCTTACACCTTCTCCACGGTCCCGAGGCCCGCTTCCTGGTGACAGAGTGCAACTACTGCCTCACTGGGGGTGGGGCCTACTCCCCTACCAGATGCTACACGCAGGAGTACTCTGAGACGTTTCGCTCCCGCTTCCCAATCATCCACAAGCTGGAGGTGGTCAACCTGGTGGTGGCCCTCCGGGCCCTCCTCCTCCAAGGATGTTGCAGGCTCCACCATTGTTGTTAACACAGACAACATGGCCTCCACCGCCTCGCGAGAGTCCGGGTGCGCCCGCGAAGCCAAGCTCGGGACTTGCGCCGGGGACCTCTGGCTCTTGGCTGCGGCGGGCTCTGTTGCGATCTCCGTGGTACACAAGCCCGGCGTCGCCCTTGTGCTCGCCGATGCCCTCAGCCGGGCCCACCTCACCGGCCCCTGGGCTGGGGTGGGCCAGGCTGAGGTCACCGGCCTCGGGTTGTTGTATGTGGCCCCCCGCCACAACGACTTACCCTTTAATCCTGGACTTTAATTCCAGGTTTCTCTGCCCTGGTCGATGGGCTCTGCCTTGCCTCCCATGAACCCTCTACCTGGAGGAACAGGCGCCGGCAGGCCGTGGCATATGTCACGTATATGTGTGCCCACGGCCTGGATGCCCTCGCCCCTTCCGACTTCGAGGTAGCAGCCTACACTGCCTTCCTCTAGGCCACCGCCGTCGTGCCGGCCTCCATCCAGAATGCCCTCTCAGGAGTCCACTCCTGGGTCAAGGCCATGGGGGGGAGCCCTAGGCCTTCGGCTCCCGCCTCGCATGAGACATCTGCGGCGGGGGTGACCGGGCCTTGACGCATAGGCCGTGCCCTGCACCCCCACACACCCCGGAGCATCTCTCCACCATCGCCACCTCCCTCGCCTCCATGGGACCCTCGGGCATGGTGCCCCGGGTGGCCCTTCTCCCCGGGTGGCCCTTCTCCTATGGGATGCTGTGGCATTCCAGCCTGCTGTATCCTCCACGCCGTGCTCAGCGCCATATCGGTGCCTGCCCCAGACTCCTTCAGGCAGCACAGTCTCCGCTGAGGCGCCGCTCAGGCCTGCCAGCGCGCCGGCATACCCCTGCAGGACATTATGGCCCAGGGGACCTGTACCTCCGAGGAGGTGCATGCCTACTTGCCCCGCCTCGCGCCACCTGCTGCCCCTAGCTCCCTCTCCTCGCCTTTGGTGGAGGGTTCTTCGGGGCTTCTCCCTCCCCACTGAGTCTCCCTGGCCTCACCACGCCGGCCGGTCCTGTCCTGGAGTGTGATTAGCATGTTGTTTAAATGCCTATGTTCCTCTTATTGTCATTTCATTACCTTTTGATTATCAGATATTACCATGATACATTGTTCCTCCTTTTCTCTCATTGTCATTGCCCTCATTTTATTATTGAATACAATGTTTTTCTCCACCCACGCCTCTGTTCCTCCTTTGTTGCGTATCGGTAGTAATGCGGTTTATTCGCAGCGGAGGAGGACGATCCCCCTCTGCCCACCTGATGATAGAGTTATGGGTTACGTCACCCCCCCCCCCGGCTCTGCCCTTATAACCACGCCTGCCACTGCCTTCAGCCACTCCGCCTCCTGCCCTCCTCCAGCAGCCTCACTTGTTCCACCCACTCACCCATGCTTTTTCTTTTCTCTTTTTCTCTACTCTTCTTCTGTTCCTAGGGAGGAGGGCTCTTTGGGGCTCCTCCCTCCCCAATGACTCTCCCTGGCCTCACCACGCCGGCAGGTCCTGTCTTGGAGTGTGATTACCATGGCTATGTCTCCTCTCATTGTCATTTTATTACCTCTCGATTATCAGATATTACTATGTTTACATTGTTCCTCCTTTTCTCTCATTGTCATTGCCTTCATTTTATTATTGAATAACATGTTTTTCTCCACCCCGCCTCTGTTCCTCCTTTGTTGCGTATCACCTCTAAATTAGCCATTTAAAATAAAAGTTACTTCAAACTAAAGGAAGGGGGAGTATAACAATCAATCTAATATATAGAAAATTACAGAAACTGAAAACCATCGGACTATGCAGCTTTAATGTATACTCCTCTGATATTGTGATGCCAGTGAATAATAACAACAACACAATTAAAGAAAATAAATAACAGACGTCCCGAAAATATCGATTTGCAGTAAGGAGATTCCCATTTCGGTCCGAACAGTGTGGGTGGAACGAACAAATGTCAACAATCTTCACAGGTCAATGATCAGCAGCTGGAAAGGAAACGATCTATCTTTATCTGTCAGTTGTTGTTCCTGCTTCCGATGGTTATAATTAACTCATCATTCTTCACTGAAGAAACAGAAGACGTTAGAATAGCATTACCTTTGTCCTCTTAAATATCTTATGGAAATTGCTAACCATTCCACCGCATAGACCATACAACGGAATATTGAAGCAATTTAATAGAACATGTTACTGAATACGCCTTCAGTGGAGGAGATATGTCATGCTTGCCAACATTAATTTAGCATTTTTGCGGTTCAATTGGGTATAATGCTCACATTGCGGTTGATTCTCAGCGGAGGAGGACGACCGCCCCCAATGCCCTTGCCCGCCTGGTGATAGAGTTATGGGTTACGTCACCATCCCCCGCCGCGAGTACTTCGGGAAGCCCCACACCTACAGGCTTCCCTGCGTTGCAGACATGGGATGCCACCTCCTCTGGGAGGGAGTTGGTGCTTACATATGGACGGCTGACATGTGGAAGTTATGGCCGGACTGTGCGCAGGCTGGACTATGCGGCTCCTTCTCTGAGAGATCAGTGCAGACTACTACATTATCAATTAAGCATAGTTTTTTCTCCGTCGATTGACTTCATGTCAATTTGACTAGCCTAGGTGGGGGAATGGCATGCTTGGAATCCAGCAAAGGACATGTTACTATGCCTCATGCAGCTGGGCATGTAGAACAACGTCTACCATTATCCAATATGTAATGAACCATGGTAACTCCTCCTTCAGTGGGATACATGTTTGTGCTACTTGTGGAAAGGTACTTAGACGTCCAGGCTAGGGCTGTGGATTCAAGATCCTTTGCAATATTCTACGTGGGGCTAGACATGACAAGCTGATTGGTTGTCAGATTGGTTGATGCTTTAAGCCACGTCAGCAGCGATGGCCATGCTCACAGCTAGAAGTGTTCAACTGTTATTCTCATGACTAGAAGTGTTCAACTGTTATTCTCATGACTAGAAGTGTTCAACTTTTATTCTCACGACTAGAAGTGTTCAACATTTATTCTCACGACTAGAAGTGTTCAACTTTTATTCTCACGACTAGAAGTGTTCAACTGTTATTCTCATGACTAGAAGTGTCCAACTTTTATTCTCACGACTAGAAGTGTTCAACTTTTATTCTCACGACTATAAGTGTTCAACTTTTATTCTCACAACCATAACTGTTAAACTTTTATTCTCACGACTAGAATTGTTAAACTTTTATTCTCACGACTAGAAGTGTTCACATTTTATTCTCATGGCTAGAAATGTTTAGCTTCTATGCTGTGGCTAGAAGTGTTTTATTGTCATGACTAGAAGTGTTTCACTTGTATATTTCTGTATTAGAACTATTAAACTTTTAGTACCACGGCTAGAAATGTTAAACGTTTATATCCTCACAACTAGAAGTGTTCAATTATTATTCTCATAGCAAGACATGTTGAAATGTTAGTATGCCTTTGTGTTATCATGGAGGGGATAGCATTGGGAAATATTGTACCTGGGGCAAGTTTCCCAACCCATAATTGTTACCATTCTGGGGCTAGCATGCTAAGTATTACACTACCTTAATTCCCTGATGCAATCAGCATATCCATGCCAACCTGGATATGCGGTTCCTTGCCTCGAAAGGCAGGGGATACTACTACACTAATTTCCCTGAGATTGTAAGTTATTTTAAAATGGTTTACTTCCTTAAGTGCTTACAATTTACTATAGAGGCAGTACACTTACATTAACATCTACCAGGTAGATCCAAGAACCAATCAACACGTGACTTTGACAGTGTCCTGGCCATGGCCATCAGTGTGCGGTGATGATGAAGGGACATATTGTGTCTCAAGCAGGATTCAAACACACAGGTGTTGGCATTATGGGACTAACCAGCCATTACATGCGCTAAGCTCCTTGATGCGGTCACCCTATCCATGCCTACTTGTGTATGTGGTTCCTTGCCTGACAGGTCAGTGCAGAATACTACAGTACCATTAAACCATCGTTTTTACACAATTAGTCAAATCATACAATCCATTATTCATTGAAATCATATTTTTGATGAAAGCTGAAACTCACAACCATAAAGATTGAGACAAAGGAGAACAACATTCTACGTAAATTTCACTGGTCTCATTTAAAAAGAAACAATTTGCTTTGTTTACTATGACCAACATCTTGGGGAACTATAGATTTGAATGAACATTCTAATGTTTGTGACTTTACCGTCAGCTCAGAGGTTTGCGTATTGCCAGCCAACGTCATCACAATAACATTCATTCAGTTGTATACCAACTGTCAACTCCTTGTTGTTCAATGGCACGCCAAGCAGTGTACACTGCTTAAAACTAACACGGGCATGTAAATTAGGCCCAATATTTCATTTAAATTAGCATCATTGATTAAGTGCCATCTCCTTTCAACTGCCAAACTGCCTGGATCCTCTCAATTCAAAAACCGTCCACGACTCAAATCACAGAGCAGGGCCAGTTAAATTTCAAATTTAGACTCCGGTTTTCATACTTTTTTTGTGTTTTGTTCCGTTCTCTCAGCCTTCAATTTCCATTGTGAAAAGCTTTCCTTTGTGATGATTTATCGAATCTGTTCAGTGTATTTTCCACCTGGATGAATTGATTAACTTGGAGGCATTGATTTCTATTTTCGAGTAACTCTGCACAACTTTATTAACCAGTAATAGATTTTCATTGCCAGTGGTTGCTTCTTAGAGTCCTGGCAACATCTAAGGTCATATCAGGACGGGCCCCGACTTGTGACCATCCACACCCATGACAACGTTATAGTGCTGCCACAATGGGATACCAGACCACCAGCAATATGACCTGATATCCCACTCAGTCACATCATCCTGACACTGAGCCAACCAGTCCATACCCTATCCGAATAATGCTGAGTGCCTGGCTAGGAATTTATTAATTCATCGGTTTAACAGTGTTTAAAACCATGATCTCCCAAAGCGAGAGACGGATGCTCAACTCATTCGGAGATCCCATCTGGTACCATTGAAAGTGTTTTCAATTTGAATTGGCATGGGGACAGAAAACAAACGGGAAAGCAGTAAAAGGACGAAAGGTCACTTCATTTCTAGGAACAGTCAGATAGCCAGAGTCGGATCTAGGTATTAGTTTTTATTTTCCGCTGAAAGCATCACATCTTCAAAATAATTAAAACAATTACCTAGATTTAATCATATCTATCCAACTTAAATACTGGTGGAATTGTCCATGCTGATAACAGCGTAGGTAATTGAGCGCGCAAGACCAACACACACTCAGTAAATATGGACGCATCTCTGGCGCCCCCTACCGGTGTTTCAGTAACTAATACATGGTTGCCACTCCATGCGCCATCTAGCGTAATTCTCATTAACAAGTCGTGACGTATTACACATCTACACACATTGACCAGAGCGTTTCAATCGATCGGACGTGTTTCTCCAGCTTACATTCACCGTCCCACCCAATGAAACTACTGCAAGAACTGTCTCTATAGGGTTAAGTACCTGGAAACCTCAAACTCTAAATCTCATATAATGACTCTAACTGTAATAACCTGACTATGAAGAATAAAAGCCACTATATACTGTACTGGTCTTGTGTCGATCAATAATACGCGTCCTGCTCCACAAAAAAGAACAGTAAATCTGTTTAATAGAACCTTGTAGTGCTGAACGCTATGGCATGCAATATTTTAATGTACACGCCATTATTAATTTGGCATATTTCCAATTCAAATAGCTCCGTTGGAATAGGTCTCAGCTATTCTTATTGAATCATCAATAGCAGCAGCCATCCAACTGATTTGCAGCGGAGGAGGACGACCCCCCCCCCCCCCCCCCCCCCCCCCTTGCCCAACAGTAAACAAACTACCAACTCGATGATCTTATACCCCTGTCACACTATGACGTAACGAGCGAACGTGAGTCTAACGTGGTCATTTTTCGTCATTAGGTTGACATACGTTGGGTTACGTTATGATGACGTCAGAATGATGTTAGACTGACATCGAGCTACGTCACATTACGTCGTGTTACGTCGAGTTATGTCAAGGTTTTGGACAAACTTTCGACGTACCTCAAACGTAAGGGTTTACATTCGCCGTACGTTCTGTACACGTTAAGCGAACGTCAATGACGTTAAACTGACGTTAGTCAAACGCTGCTCAATACGTTCAACTACGTTCCACTACATTGACCCACATTAAACCGGGTGGAAATGTCCACGCGGCGTAATGGGAACATCAGGAGAACGTCAGGAGAACGTCAGGAGAACATCAGGAGAACGTACGTTCAACGTACGTTCCACGTTTTGCCACCGTGTCATGACGTATGTAACGTCATGTAACGTTCTTCTGCCAATGGAATAACGTTCATAGCGTTCCGTGAGCGTAATGATGCTGTCCTCTCTCGTTGAATGACGGTATCACTACGCTTTACCGACGTTACGCTCTAGTCCACTACGCTGCATCCACGTTCAACTTGTGCCCAAATTTGCATACTATGCCAAGAAGTTCAAAGTTGTTCACGTTCTCCCTACACTGACATCGTCATGTCGTAGTGTGACAGCCCCATTAGACATGGTTATTTGATGCAAAATTAGATTGCACCACAACCCTATAAGACTATCCCCATTTTTAATTGCCACCCATTGTGCACATTATCACATGGACACGTGCTGTCTACATTTTCTTTTCTTACAGTTACTGCGACCGATCAGCAACCATTCGATGACTCAGGGCGATCATTTTGGTGATTGATTGATTGGTGGTTCCTTTATGGCGTGTCGGCACCATAGGCCATATTCACCGCGGGTGTTGCCAAGGGATACAGAAAACACAAAATGCTACAACTACAACTCTCACATGTATTTCTGGATTGGATGAACTATCTTGGTTCCATTACGAAGAAAATCTAAATCCACATTTTAGCGGAGATGCTGTGCTAATTCACTAGAGAGATATTCTATACTGAAATAAATATCATAACTGTTTCATTTACTATCTAGAAATACGCGAAATAATTACATATTTTCATATCTAATGCAATGTACAATTTTTTTAAATTAAAACTACCATCTACTGATTGGCCAATGCAATATCATCGGGAAACCCTGTTGCATTTAAATATCTATTAAACATATTTTGTTGTTTGCATGAATTTATGTTAAGAAACTATTGCAATTCTAAGAAATATTACCTGTGGCATATTACACTTCGAACTAGTAAGATTGGTTGATTGTTGGCGTTTTACGTCCTGGTAACATCTAAGGTAATATCCGGACGGGTACCGACTTGTGATAGAGCGCACTCGTGACGACTTTATAGTACTGCCCCACTGGGAAATCAGGCTGCCTGCACATTCACCCGATATCTCACTCAGTTACATTATTCTTACACTGAACCAACTAGACCTTGCATTATCCTACTAATGCCAAACATCAAACTAAGAACCGACAAGAATCAACTTTGTCAGTCCTTGGTTTGACTCTAGAGGGAATTGAACTCCTGATATCCTGAACACTGTGGAATGTTAGAAGAGTGTTGGCTCGGAAAGGGGGGGTTCGGCTAATTTGCATATTACCTACTTGGCCACCTCACTGTGGAGTGTTAGAAGAGTGTTGGCTGGGGAAGGGGGGGTTCGGCTAATTTGCATATTGCCTACTTGGCCCCATCAGTGTGGAGTGTTAGAAGAGTGTTGGTTGGGGAAGGGCCGGCTTCAGCTAATTTGCATATTGCCTACTTGGCCACGTCATTGTGGAATGTTAGAAGAGCTTTAGCTGGGGAAGGCCCGGCTTCAGCTAATTTGCATATTGCCTACCTGGCCACGTCACTCTGGAGTGTTAGAAGAGTGTTGGCTGGGGAAGGGCCGACTTCAGCTAATTTGCATATTGCCTACTTGGCCACATCATTGTGGAATGTTAGAAGAGCGTTGGCCGGGGAAGGCCCGGCTTCAGCTAATTTGCATATTGCCTACTTGGCGACGTCACTCTGGAGTGTTAGAAGAGTGTTGGCTGGGGAAGGCCCGGTGTAGTAAGTTCAAAACACTACCCCACAAAAACACTACGGTAGTGTGTTCAACCTAGGTTCAACACACTATGGTAGTGTTTTCAACCTAGCTGAAGGTAGGTTCAAAACACTACTGTGGCCACGCTCAAAACACTCCTCAAGTTCAACACACTACATTTAAGTTCAAAACACTACAGTGTAGTATGTAGTAAGGTGGGGCAGTAGGGGTTGTTTTTAGTGGTTATTGTTTTACATCCTAGCAACATGGAAGGTCATATCAGGATGGGTACTGACTTGTGACAGTGCACACTCCTGACAAATCTATAGTCAACTACTGTTGGCTGGGGAAGGGCCGGCTTCAGCTAATTTGCATATTGCCTACTTGGCCAGGTCACTGTGGAATGTTAGAAGAGTGTTGGCTGTGGAAGGGCCGGCTTCAGCTAATTTGCATATTGCCTATTTGGCCCCGTCATTGTGGAATGTTAGAAGAGTGTTGGCTGGGGAAGGGCCAGCTTCAGCTACTTTGCATATTGCCTACTTGGCCATGTCACTGTGGAATGTTAGAAGAGTGTTGGCTGGGGAAGGGCCGGCTTCAGCTAATTTGCATATTTCCTACTTGGCCCCATCACTGTGGAGTGTTAGAAGAGTGTTGGCTGGGGAAGGGGGGGTTCAGCTAATTTGCATATTTCCTATTTGGCCCCGTCCCTGTGGAATGTTAGAAGAGTGTTGGCTGGGGAAGGGCTGGCTTCAGGTAATTTGCATATTGCCTACTTGGCCACGTCACTGTGGAGTGTTAGAAGAGTGTTGGCTGGGGAAGGGGGGGTTTGGCTAATTTGCATATTGCCTACTTGGCCATGTCACTGTGGAGTGTTAGAAGAGTGTTGGCTGGGGAAGGGCCAGCTTCAGCTAATTTGCATATTGCCTACTTGGCCCCGTTACTGTGGACGGTTCGAAGAGTGTTGGCTGGGGAAGGGCCGGCTTCAGCTAATTTGCATATTGCCTACTTGGCCCCGTCACTGTGGAATGTTAGAAGAATATTGGCTGGGGAAGGGCTGGCTTCAGGTAATTTGCATATTGCCTACTTGGCCACATCACTGTGGAGTGTTAAAAGAGTGTTGGCTGGGGAAGGGGGGGTTCGGCTAATTTGCATATTGCCTACTCGGCCCCATCACTGTGGACTGTTAGAAGAGTGTTGGCTGGGGAAGGGCTGGCTTCAGGTAATTTGCATATTGCCTACTTGGCCACGTCACTGTGGAGTGTTAGAAGAGTGTTGGCTGGGGAAGAGGGGTTTCAGCGAATTTGCATACTGCCTACTTGGCCCCGTCAATGTGGAATGTTAGAAGAGCGTTGGCTGGGGAAGAGCCGGATTCAGCTAATTTGCATATTGCCTACTTGGCCTTGTCACTGTGGAATGTTAGAACAATGCTGGCTGGGGAAAGGCCGGTGTCCGCTATTATAGTAAAGCTGCATAGTCCGATGAAAATATCAAATTTTCAAAACCAAGGCAATTACCTAGATTTGATTATACATATCTAACTTATACACTGTTGTAGTTATTATACATTTGCCACCACATAGAATGGAATATTGAGGCAATTTCATAGAATCTGTTACTACAGAAGCCTATAGTGTCAGAGTTGTTGCATGCTTGCCAACATTAATTTGGCATGTTTGCATTTCAAATATCTCAAAAGTTAGCATTTAAAATATAAGTTACTTCAAACAAAAGTAACGTAGAGGATAACGATCAACCTCATGTATTTATCTCAGAAAATGGTAGAAACTCAAAACCATCGGACTATGCAACTTTAAGATCAAGTATGCCTCAGGCACAGGAAATGGGCATTCAACCCAAGTGGTCACCCGGCCAGGTAAAATATTCATGGTCGAAGCAATACACGCTAATTACACTCATAAATATTTCAAGACATTAAAAATGTTAACTAAGCGCGAGGTCAACAAGAGTTATTGGATTACAATCATCATCATCATCATGCTGTCGGTCACGATGCGACAAAGACTGCTTTCATTACTTGACTGCAGCTCTCCATTTAGCTCTCTGCTGTGAGAGTGATGTCCATGAGTCAGTCTTAATGTCTACATTTCATGAAAGCTTCCTGCAAAAGTGTTGAAGTGCTGCTGGCTTTTGCAAGTTACCAGCAGAACTCTCTCGGGGAGCAAATAAAGGCTTCACACCGGCAAGAACATGTCCATAGAGGCGCAAAACTATCTGTCCCTGCAGTGGCTGGTCGGAAGATGTTGGGAGTTCCATACATACACTGCCCTTGATGCTGCCACAGTGAAATGGTTTTCTGTTCAGGGTTTGCTCCCTTAGCCTTCGGTTCTGTCAAGAACCTGTACCACAAGGCAGTGGTTTACAACTCTGCAGGGCCGGGTCATCAAACTCCCTGGGGTATTGCAATACCTGCATACCATTGGGCTATATAGGATTACCATAGATATAATTAACTCTGCAGAGAGCTTTCCCCCTTAGCATCAGAGCATATCCTGACCGGAATGGGGAGTGCGCAGAAGGTGCAGTATGGGGTGGGGAGGGGATGAAATGGGAGTTACTGGGCTGAGTAGGTAGGGGGAGGAGCGGGAGGTGGGGAAGGGGAGGGGAGGGGGGGGGGGGTTACCGTAATCTGTATGTCTGCATCTTTAAGAATTATTGTATCTTCATTGCACCAATTAAATGAATATCAGAGACATTTGGTGTTTTATTTAAGAGTAAATCAGGATTGAATTTACATTAAAATAGAAGGTTTATCTATTGAACCTCATATAATTGTGGTGTTGTTAAACGGGCAAATACTATTTATATTATTAAAGGAAACATTTGCAGGTTTTATATTTATGTGTTCAGGGAAATGAGCTGGTGTTTGTGTTCTAGTAAAATACCCCTTAATTATTGTAACTGCTGCCTTGTGACATTGTCTGAGAATGAGTGAGGCATGGGTGTGAGGAGGGGTATATGTGTATGGGAGGGGGACGAGATGCTGGTGTCAGTGTCAGTGTGTGGGGGTTGAGGGCCATCCGCCTTCAGGCTGCTTCTGACAACGCGCACCCTCTCCTCCCACCCCCACCCCACGCCCACACACACTGCTCCTACTGAGGAGGGCATCACACCTCCTACATGTGTGTTCAACCCCCTCATCTGTACTAACTTTGGTCACCCACACCCTGTCTTCATGGCCCTCTAATCCCTCCATATATATGTATAAATATATATGTGTATATGTGTATATGTGTATATGTGTATATGTGTATATGTGTATATATGCATATATGCATACACCTATAATTGCATACATGTATAGATATATACATGGGACTGATTTTAAATGGTCCATTTAGAGAGGTGGTCATGTAGGGATTTTTTTGTTATCATTACAATTGTATTGTATGCGCGATCGTTTGGGACATAGAAAAAGTGATTGATATAGGGGGCCCCCTCCCTTCACCCCCCACCAAACAAACGCCCACCTCTTACAGAGAACCTTTTTGGTGTGACTTGTCTTCCTGTGTATGTGTGCGGATGGGGGTGGAGTAGGAGCACGTAACAAACGCAAACATTGATACGATACCACCAAAGCTGATAGAAACGGTAAAAAAAACACTGAATCGGATGCCAAGGCATTTGATTCCATTAAGCCCCCCCCCACACACACACACACACACTAACACTGACACCGGCTTCAATCCTCCCTACCCTCCATACACCCCTCCATCTGGACATCAGAGTTGCACCCCATGCATCAGCCCCCCCCCCCCCCCGCCCCCCTCGACACGTGCCCACTCAGTCACTGGGTAGAGGTGAGTGTGGCTGTGGGTGGGGGTGCGGGTGGAGTTGGGGGTGGGGGGAGGGCAGATGACTCTTACCAGCTGGATGAACCTGATTGCATCTGAGAGTGTGACAGGAATTGAAATATGTTGTACCAATTAAATGACTATCAGCCACATTTGGTGTTTCATTTAATTTACATTAAAACAGAAGGATTGTTATGTATTGGATCTTATATTATGGTTGTATTGTTACACTGGGAAATACTATTTATCTTATTAAAACAAGCATTTGAATATTTTATATTTATGTGATCAGGGAAATGATATGGTGTTTGTATTCTAGCAAAGTACCCCTTAATAATAGCAACTGCCTTGTGACATTGGGTGGGAATGACTGTGTTCACACTGTGTGTCGGTATCTCCCAGACTTAATCCCTGGTCAGGCCTCCAGCACCAGACCACCCCCCCCCCCCCAGACACACAGTGGACTTGTGAGCAGCAGAGTGTTCCCTGCTGCTTTCAAACAGGAGTGGGTGGGGGTTACCATGGTTAGTAATGAGGGAAGGATGTGAGTGACCACAAGTTAGCACAGGATGAAGGAGTTGGTGAAGAACACACATTGCTGGAAGTGCCATTTGATTTAATTACAATATTTATTAGGACAATTTGGTGGTGAATGATGGGGTTGAGGTTTATGTGTGCATGTCTGTATGTATGTATGTATGCATGTATGTATGTATCCACGGATGGATGGGTGGATGTATGGCTGTGTATTGATGTATGTAATGATGTGTATGCATACATGCATGCATGTGTATCCATTCCTCTGCACCCCACCACCATCATTCACCTCCAAATATTGAAAATAAATAAAATATCACTTGCTACATGTGTGTTCTTCAACCCCCTCATCTGTGCTAACTTCAATCACCAGACACCCTGTCTTAATTAGTGACCATAGTAACCCCTGCCACCCTTGTTTTCAAGCAGACGGTGGGGGGGGGGGTGCTCTGTTGCACACCAGGGCATGGTGTGTGTGTTGGGGGGGGTGTGGGAGAGGCTGTGGTGGCACAGGGGGTGGAGATGGGGGGAGGAGCATGCGCTCCGGTCCGGTCTGGTCCGGGAGGGCTGATCAGGGGTTCATTGACAGACAGACAGCACACAGTGCACACACACTCATTCTCAGCAATGCCCTGCTGCGACTGTTGCCACATCAATCTTATAAGGGGTATTTTGCTTGAACACAATCACCAGATCATCTCACTGATCACATAAAAATAAAACCAGCAGATGCTTTCTTTAATGACATAATATTATTTGCCAGTTGAACAATACCACCATGATATGAGATGCAATAGATACAAATCGTTCTATTTTAATGTAAATTCAATCCTTAATTATTCTTAAATGAAACACCAACTGTGGTTGATAGTGATTTAATTGATGCAACAGGTGTGTCTCTTTCTAGTAATATAACTATTTATTGCCAGTTGAAACAATTTACTGGATGTAGGTTATAACACATTTTCATATAGTGAAGCCTACCAATTAACATACTGAAATACATCAATGATACAGATTGCATCAACAGGCCCTCATTCCATGTGTGTCCTCAACCTGTTTAGGGCATGCTACATTAGACAAAAAGAGGCGATCGATTTGATCATATCATTAAATGTGTTTAATGATATGTTCAAATAATGTATGACCTGTGTAAATATTTTATATTTGATGATACCATCAAATGCATTCGATGATATGTGTAATTGGTGGAATCTGATTGGATCCACCATCCTGAGGTGTGACCCCGAGGTGTGACCCTAACCATATGCCTAACTCTAAGCATAATCCTAAGCCTTTACTCTAAGCCTAAGGCTAACTTTAAGCCTAAGCATATGCATAACCCTAAGTCTAACCCTGAGCCGACCCTACGCATGAGCCAAACCCTAAGCATACCTCGACCCCTGACCATCATGCTAAGCCTAACTCAAAGCTTAAGCCTAACCCTAAACCTAACCCTAGCCTGACCCTAAGTCTAACTGTAACGTTAACCTTAACTCTAAGACGAACGAAGCCTAACCATATGCCTAATGCTAAGCCTAACCTTAAGGCTAACCCTAAGGCTACCCTAAGCCTAACTCCAACCGTAACCCTAGAGCTAAGCCTAGACCTAAGCCCATCTGACTCGACTCTACCCGACTCGACTTGACTCTACCGGACTGGATTCTACCCGACTCGACTCGAGGTGGTATAAAAAGGGTGGTGATACAAGGCTTGTAATGGCCAGTTAGATTAGGTGGTGTAACGCGATTGTGATATCATCCTCATTCTGGCGTCAATATTTACAGTCCCCTAATCGCCGGTTACATTAGGTGATGTAGCTAGATTGTGATACCACCCTCGTTCTGGTATCAATGTTAACATCCCCCTAATGACTGGTTAGATTAGGTGCTATATCTAGCGTGTGATACCAGCCTCATTCTGGAATCAATATTAACAGTCTCTAATGGCCAGTTAGAATTTGTGGTCTATCTAGCTTGTGATACCAGCCTCATTCTGGTATCAATATTAACAGCCCCTTAATGACTGATTAGATTAGGTGGTGTATCTAGCTTGTGATACCAGCCTCATTCTGGTATCAATATTAACAGCCCCTCTACTCAGGGATGAAAGTGGTCTCTGGGAAAAAAAGCGGAAATGCTGATACTCTCCCATAGGTTTAACATTGTCAGGGAATCGCGGAAAATCCCCGGAAGTCCGGTTTTAAATATATTGGTATACACTGAAAGTGCTGCACCGTTTGAAGCATGTATTAGTAGTGTATGCTGATAGTGCTGCAATGCTTGGAGCATTTATTAATATTAGTAGTGTATGCTGATAGTGCTGTGGCATCAGCACCATCAAAGAAGAGGATAATAATAATAATAATAATTAGTATATGCTGATGGTGCTGCGGGATTGAAAAATCCCGGAAATCTGTGGAAATCGCAGAGAATCGCAGAGATCTTGCATCCCTGCTTAATGACTGATTAGATTAGGTGGTGTAGCTAGATTATGGTACCAGCCTCATTCTGGTATCAATATTAACAGCCCCTTAATGACTGATTAGATTAATTGGTGTAGCTAGATTGTGATACCAGCCTCATTCTGGTATCAATTTGAACAGCCCCTTAATGACTGATTAGATTAAGTGGTGTAGCTAGATTGGGAAACCAGCCTCATTCTGGTATCAATATTAAGAGCCCCTTAATGCCTGATTAGATTAATTGGTGTAGCTAGATTGTGATACCAGCCTCATTCTGGTATAAATATTAACAGCCCCTTAATGACTAATTAGATGAGGTGGTGTATCTAGCTTGTGATGCCAGCCTCATTCTGGTATCAATATCCCCTAATGGCCGGTTAGATTAGGTGGTGTAGCTAGTTTGTGATACCAGCCTCGTTCTGGCTATCAACCCCCCCCCCCCACCCCTATACTGAGTGACTGCTTGGCGTAATGAGAGGAGAAAGGCCTAGTGCTAAGGCAGGCTAAACACCCGGGCATCCCCTACGCCTAGGTGGGTAATGAGGACTGAACACCCGGAACCAGCACCGGGAATGTCCTTCCCCGCCACCAGTTTGCAGTTCACCCAGCCCAACGTCGACAGATGTCGGTTCTCCTCCCCGACGAGGAAGTGCGTGACTTGGGCGCGAGATGGGGAGATTTGCAGAGTCAATCCGCGTGTGGGAGGGATATCGGGCGTTCTGTTCCCGTTCGAGTCAAATCAACCACTTTTAGCATTTATACTTGTCGCTTCCTAGCCTGGCGCTTTGCATTGATAGGACCTTAGATGTTTCTAGGACGTAAACCTCAAACCAATCCACGGGATGCCGGTTCTCATCCCCGACGAGGAAGTGCGTGACTTGGGGAGAGATTGGGCTGATTTGCAGCGCGACTACCATTGGAAGTGAGACCGGGTGAACTGGTGCACTGAAACTGCTCAAAGCAGCGTAGGCATGCATAGATCGGTTGTTGGAGTTTTATGTCCTGGCAACATCTCAGGTCATCAGGACGGGTACCGATTTTGTGACAGTGCTAACTGATGGTGGCTTTATAGTGATAACCCACTGGGATATCAGGCCACCAGCACCATGACCTGATATCCCACTCAGTCACATTATCCTGACACCGAGCCTACGAGTTATTGCCCATCGTAATAATGCAGAGCACCTGGCTAGGAAGCGACACATATCAATTTTTAAGTCATTGGTTTGACTCGACCAGGGTTCAAACCGATAAGTTTGAATCCCACGATCTACCAAACCGGAAGACGCTCAACTCATGCAGGCATCCCGTCTGGTCTGCCTACGTATACACGAGGTCAGGTCATTCGGATGATGGGTGCAGCACTTACCTGATAATGCTCCATATGCAGGGAGACATCCCTGGATATTCCTCCTGTTGTCATTTTGTTGTTGTTAAAGAACATTGCCTTGCACAGGTATTTGACTTGATATTATCTTTTTGTCTGCACACCAAAACATTGATGAGTGCACACTGTCACAAGTCGGTACCCGTCCTGATATGACCTTGCATGTTGCCAGGACGTAAAATACCAACAAACAAATAATCCAAACGCCGGAGGTAAACTTAATTTGGCTATTGTCATGCATAGCAGCATAACACAGCACTACCGACCTGCAAACACCAACAAAGAAGTGGTTGTTGGTTTGTTGTTGTCTTACGTCCAAAAGTCATATCAGGACGGCCAGCATACAAGAAAACCTTAATTAATACACCAGTATCTAACTTTTATAGATAGCATGAAATCTGAATTTTTTTTTATCAGGCGGGGGTGGGGATTCGAAAACCAACAATTTTCGTCAGATTAAAGTATCATGGTTTTGGATTTTGACAGTTGATACTGGTCTTGGGGGAGTCCGGCAAGGAGAACGCGCGAAAAGCAGGAAGCTGGGTGAACTAACCAAATACCGCGCAACACTGACCACCACCAACTTCATTCACTGGGTCAACTCCACGCACAGCTGACTCAGGACAAAATAAAAAGAGGAAGACTTACCAAACAAATCCCCCAAAAATAACATAGATCACTAACCACAAACCATAATCTTAAGAAACACAGACCGATAACTGCCCAGCATTGAAAACAAGCTCGATCATCCGAGCTTATATGCTATGGACAGCATAAACACCCCATACAAAATAAAAGAATATATATATATATTAAATTGATTGTTATAATCTACCTTACTTTAGTTTGTGGTAACGTTGATTTTAAATGGCTAACTTTGGGGATACTTAAAGATCAAACATGCAAGATAAATGTTGGCAAACACGCCAACACTCTGACACCATAGGCTTAGGCAGTCACAGGCTTATTAAATTGAGTCAATGTGCTCTCTCTTTCTATGTGGCAACACATGCTTAATAACTGCATCAGTATCTAACTAAGTTAGATATGTAGAATCAAATTTAGGTGAGTGTTTTGGTTTTAAATTGATTATGAGTAATTGTACTATCCAACTTTAAGCACAGCACATTGGGACTTTTTTCGGACGCGGTGCCCTAATCGGTAGAGCGCGGGCCTCACACGCGGAAGGTCGGGAGTTCTGATCCCAGTCAAGCCACATCAATGATATGGGATAGGGATAAATGTGACTGAGTGGGATATTGGGTTATTTCCCAGTGGCGCAGCACTATACAATCGAGATGAATGCGCACGGTCACCAGTCGGTACCCGTCCTGATATGACCTGAGATGTTGCCAGGAGGTAAACCATCAACAAACAAACATTAGGAAATGGAATATTGCCACCATAGATTATTCGCAGTCAGCAACGTTGGAGACTGAGGTACGCATGCATAGTGACGGGGACAGAGTGGAAAATGTAATTACAAATGGAAATGCAATATATTACCTGAGAGAATGTGGATGAGAAATGGACAGTGGCCAACAGAAGGGGAGCGGTCGTGAACCACATCCAATTACCAGCACTAGTGGTGACATTCCCAGAGAGGTCCTGTCTAATTTGATTGGCTGATTGTGAATTAGTCTTTACCATGTCATATACCCCCCCCCCCCCCCCCCCCCCCCCCCCCCCAAATGTGTTGCCAATGTCATAGGCCCCCCCAATGTGTTGCTACGTTGCCGTGATGGGGAAGCTTGTGTGCCTCCATGACCAGGAGAGCTATACCGGCAGGGGCTAGCCCCCTGGCAGGTTTAACCAAGCCGGGCAGGACTCACAGACTAAGAGCAGGACAGACTAAGAGCAGCAACTGCTCCTCCAAGTTGGGGGTTGGGCATGGGGCCAACAACCCCACCCCGGAAAAAACGAACAATGTTACAGAATCACGAAAAAGAAACTCAAGGCCCAGAACCAGGAAAACTGGCGAGCCCTTGTTTGTGGCCTATGCCCAAAGTTGGGTGGTAGGCAACACATTCATCTACGACACGGCTGAGGTGTTTGTGTGGGTAGGTGCGGACGCCTCAATGGGAGAAGAAGAAGAAGAATAAGAATGTCATAGACTCTTTAATGCATATCAGATTAGAAAAGACGTAGAGCTGTACAATAGTCCATGCCTTAGATGTTCGGCAAACCGTTAGCTTGTCAATGACCACACTGTACAAGTCTTGCATTTAATTGACCTCTCCCCTATGCTAAGACACCTGCTCTATTAGGACAACATTGGTCTGATTGCACCACTGGGTGTCTCACTTCAAACACTGAGACGATTCCATTTAGAACATATTGGCTACCCCATTTTTAATGGGTATCCCACTTTTATTTACCATTGTATCCCACTTTTATTTACCAGTAAACTTGTAACAGCAAGGTGGGACCCAATTTTAACACTGTGACTGCCCTACTTGTAACACTGTGGCTGCCCCATTTTTCACATTATGGCTGTCACATTTTTCACATTATGGCTGTCCTACTTTTATCACTGTCACCGCCAAATATTTGACACTGTGACAGTCCTGCTTTGACAACTGTGACTGCCCTATTTTAAACACTGTGGCTGCCCCTATTTTAACATTATGGCTGTCCTACTTTTAACACTGTTACTACTCGAAATTTGACATTGTGACATTCCTACTTTGACCACTGTGACCGCCCTATTGTTAACACTGTTGCTGCCCCACTTTTAACATTATGGCTGGCCTACTTTTAACACTATTACCACCCCAAGTCTGTCACTCTGACAGTCCTACTTTGACCACTGTGGCTGCCCTACCTGTAACTATGTGGCTGCCCCATTTTTAGCGTTATGGCTGCCCTACTTTTAACACTGTTAGCACCCCAATGTGACACTGTGACAGTCCTCCTTTAACCACTGCGGCTGCCCTATTTTTTACAATGTGGCTGCCCCACTTTTAACTTCATGGCTGCCCTACTTGTAACAGCGTTACCACCCCAATCTTTAACACTGTGGCTGGCCTAAAGTGAAAAACAATACAGACGGAGAGAAAGAGACAAAGTGAAGCAAAAGTAAGAGTATAAAGGCCCTGTCACACTATGACGTAACAACGTCAGCGTAGGGAGAACGTGAAAAACGTTGAACTTCTTGGGGTAGTATGCAAATTTGGGCACAAGTTGAACGTGGGTGCAGCATAGTTGACGAGAGCATAATGTCGGTAAAGCGTAGTGATAGCGTCATTCAATGAGAGAGGACAATGTAATTACGCTCACGGAACGTTTTATACGTTATTCCATCACCAGAACTACATTGCGTTATGCTACGTGATGTTACATACGTCATGACACGGTGGCGAAATGCTGAACGTATGTTGGACATACGTTTGGCATACGTTCTACTGACGTTCCCATTACACCCCGTGGATGTTTCCACCGGCTTTAATGTGGGTCAATGTAGTGCAACGTAGTGCAACATAGTGCAACGTAGTGAGCAGCGTTTGACGTCTAACGTCATTGACATGTACAGAACGTATGGTGAACATCAACCCTTATGTTGGAGTTACATCAAAAGTTTTGAACAGGTTCAAAACCTTGATGCGCGCAGACGTAACATGACGTAACGTGACATAGCTCGACATCAGTCCAACGTCATCCTGACATCATCATAACGTAACCCAACATACATCAACGTAATGACAAAACGTGAGCACGTCAGGCTTACGTTGCCTCGTTACGTTGTAGTGTGACAGGGGTATAAGAGAGAGTCCAAGCCCCTCTGGTTTATTATATATAGTACACATATTTATGGTATAGGATCATGCCATTCATTCAACCAATATGGAAGCAGCATTCCAAGTTCCTCCAATAGGGACTCAGCATTCCAGGTTACCATGACCACCAGTGGTCTGCCGACCACCAGAGCTGGTTGATCTGTCACCACCACCAACCCTGACCCCTATGTGCATTGACCCCTACCTTAGCAGAGAGTCAGGCCCTGAGTGCACTCACCCATACCTGCAAACCATCCCTAATTCTATAATGACCTGCCCTCAAGCCATATATATACACAACATACATATACACGCACTCTTGGCCGGCCACACAGAACAATAATATAGGATTTCCATTTCCCCCCTCTGCCGATTATCGGAATATTTTACAATTGTGGCTGCTCTATTTTTAAGACTGGGGCTTCCCCACTTTTGTAGATCGCTAATTCCAACGATTTATATTGACAATAACCGAAGAAAACAGTTCAGGATTTGTAACTACCACCTCTATTTGCCTAATGTTTGAGCGATTACATACATCAATATGCGCGAATTGATTAATAACTGCAGTGGGGATGAATCAGTTCTTAAATTAGAAAATTACTTCGTCGTTATGTCGGTTTAGCTGCATGGTGAGCTACGATATAACAACCACATCCGAAGAGACATATTGTATATATGGACGGTCGATTCTCGCTGTTTCTCTATATATATATATATATATATATATTCATGCTTGCCACACAGAAAAACACTATCATGTACCTGTCGATATACATAACTATCTTATCATATCCCGAGGCGTTTCTGCTAAAATGAAAGGCACTTTATGGGATTATGGAACGAAACAGGATCCATACATATAGATATATATATATATAGATATATATATATATATACATATATATCTATACATAATCAAATGTCCCAGCATGACCAGAGGTCGTATGCATATCTATGGGTTACATTTTCGTAAAGCCCCTGTCACACCTCGGTGGATTGAGGAAACGGAAAGAAACTGAACAAAGTCTGTTGATATCTGGCAAAGTCTGGTTTGTGTACATTGCATATCCATTGCAATTCCATTGATATCCGGCCCGATCCGTTACAAGTTTTGAACATGCACAAAACTTGGAACAGATGCCACTGGATTGACGTCTACGGTTCTTGTCTGGTGTGAGTTTACTTCGTCCATTGGCTATCCGTTTCATGTCCGTTTCATGTCCGTTTCATGTCCGTTTCATGTCCGTTTTATGTCCGTTTCATGTCCGTTTGTCCGACGGCCGTTGACCCGATATCGCAACATCTTGACACATTTTAATACATTTGATACTTATCACGCCCGAACACCACGGGACTAGACAATTCTGTCCGTTTCTCAATCCGGCGAGGTGTGACAGGGGCCTAAGATGCACAAAATCACTACACCGAGGGAGCATCAGCAAGTTTCTGAGTCAGAACTGGAGCTGCAACCTGGCGTGTTTACATTCCGGTTGTAGCGGGGTGGTGTGTCCTCAACCCTCACCTTTCTTGCATTTCCTATATATATAAGCTGAATTTTATCTTAGAGTTGCTATATTTAAGCTGACTTATATTTGTATAGCGAATAATCAAAATTGTTCCTACTCAGTCAATTCGGTAGTTTTCTGCTCCTAGACTAATTTTTGTTCACGATGTGGATTGTAGTGACGTGTTGTAATCGCAAGCAAATATCCTGTATTAAATATCACACCACCTTCTCTGTGAATTCACCCTCATTCTCTTATAATGTCATAAGCTAAATACCCATACTAATGACAATATAATATACTGTCCTTGCAAATGGGATTGATTCTAAAAGGGTTGTAGAAGATCGTGGCAATGGAATGCTGACCATGAATAGCCATGCCATCGACCTCCAAGAGTAACCATGGTAATGCCCCACCTACTTAAGCACTTCCCCACAATGCCATTGTGTAGCGACCAGTGCAGTACACATCTATGTATATATGTCATGGAGGTGTCGTGAATTATTGTTCCTAGAGCATGATTCAAGCACACACATCTTGCCTTTCCCGGTGTTGCTATTTCCGTGGCACACCAGTTTGCGAGGGACACATCGCTTCTGCGCATGCTTCAAAATCGAACAGCATCATCACTAAACTTTTAAATTTAATATAATGTTTTTGCTAAACATGTTTGCTATATGTCTACCAAACGATTTGTTTCTAGGTGGTGTGGTTTTAGAGATATTTAACTTTTTCTGTATTTTCTGTATGAAGATTGCTCACGACCATTGACAATGCCTTGAGTTTGACGATCCCCGCAGTGCAAAGCATTAGTTTTATTCAAAATTAATAGAAGTGCAGAAGCCTAACCTTATAAATTTAACATAATCTATTCATTGAATATGTTTTCTATATGTCTTCCAAGTGGGTTGCTTCTAGGTGGTGTAATTTGAGAGATGTTTCACTTTTTCTGTATTCATTGAATATGTTTTCTATATGTCTTCCAAGTGGGTTGCTTCTAGGTGGTGTAATTTGAGAGATATTTCACTTTTTCTGTATGAAGATTTGCTCACGGCCATTTGAATGTATGTGTCCCTCGCAAAATGGTGTGCCGCGGAAACTGCAATACCGGGCTAGTGTGGTAACCATTACACTACATAGCCTCCCTGATGCGATCACCATATCAACGCATACGTGTATACATGGATCCTTGAGTTAGAAGGTCATGCAGCCTACGAAATATATATATATATATTTTTTTATAAATATTTATAAATATATAATATATATATGATGCATAACGCATTACACAAGTATAAATTGTAGGGGAACATTTACTTTATTATTATTCCCCCATATTTGCTCCGGGGGAGTGCCCCCCCCCCCCATCCATCAGTCGGAGTAATGTATATGGGTGCCTCACACGCAGTGGGGGGTTGTTATTGACAATTTACCTCATAGTTCTTTCCGCCCTGTTCCACATATTAGTAACATCGCCATATATGATGGATTCTAGTTCCCACTTTTGCCACTCGGCGCCACTTACTTCTGGTCAATCAGCACTTTTGCGTGGACATAGTCGTGTGTTCTCTTGTCTACTTCTCTGTTTATTACCAACCCAGTTGGCTTTATGTGCTGTGTAATAATGTTATGGTAATATGTGGATATGTTCTCATTGCAGCTATACCGAGAACTACCTATGTATTTAACTTACTACATTAAATGTTAACCCTTGTTTAGTTCCTTTTTTAGTTTACCCCTGCATCAAATTTATGCGTGCTATACTCAAGGAGTGTCTAAGGACATTTCCCGCTCCTCCTCCCCCATCCATGATTCCGACCAGCCGGGATGACCAAATGAGTTGAGCGTCCGGGTCCCGCTTTACTAGATCGTCAAACCCTGGTTGAGTCAAACCAATGTCTTAAAAATTGATACTTGTTGTTTCCTAGCCAGGCGCTCAGCATTATTAGGATTGGGCAAGGACTGATTAAAGTGGTTGGGGTAATAAAGGTGATTTTCTGTGATATATACATATATATATATATATTTATCTGTGTTAAAGGTGCTTGCGCACAGAAAAGAAGTTCTATATGGTACCTGCCATATATTACTGTGAACAAAAGAGTACCAAGCAGAAGTAAACTAAATCACATTACCAAGGACCTCTATAAATGGGGATGTAGATCAAATGATCATATTGTATAGAGAGACAACCTGCAATGGTATGGCCATATTTCCCAATTCATGAATTCTGATCAAAACCATTTTCCAAGGCAGAGTGAAAGAAGGGGGAAGAATACAAGGCCGACTAAAGGATGGGTGGGAGGACAACATCATATAATGGACAGGGCTGGAGTTTGTTGTTGTTGTTGAAGATTTATACTGCCTATCATGGATAAGTCTGAATAGACTTGTATTCACCATTAGACAGTTCATCGATAGAAAATCCGAGCCTACACTTTTACCGACCCAAGGGATTTTTAACCTCCCACGCCACATAGACATGGTATGACTATGAGAGCAACTGGCCTTTGATGACGCTGTAAGTTCCACACAGCGGTGGAAATGCAAAGTGGCAGAGGTGGGGGCATGGGGAATCGAACCACTGACCTTCAGATTAGGAGTCCGACCTAGAAAAAAGTCAGACACTCTAACCACTCCACCACATAGAACACCACAGTTTGCAAGACGATAGTGCCAAAGGGCAGTCAAGAATGGGGTAACATGGAGCAAAGTTGCAACGTCGTCTGTGGCGCCCCACCGACCTTTACAGTTAAGGGATTGCTGAAGGTGATGATGATGATGATGATGATGATTAGGATGATGACAAAGTGGCATTGCCGTCCAGTGCCATTGCTCTAACCTATATATTATAACAGCAATGTTGCACCAGCAGCACCTGGTGTTGCTTCTAAATAGAAGAGACTAAAGCCCTGGTCACATATCCGTTAGTGAACATAGTTGAACGTAGGTGAACGTAGTGGAGGCTAACGTGGGTCAAATGTGGTGTAAGTTTGTTAAACTACATTGAAATATGTTAAGGTAGGCACCTTTTTCCACCAAATGATACAGATAAATATGTTATGGCACGGATGCTGGTAGATTCAACTACGTTCAACTAGTTTCAACTATGTTAGCCTCCACTAGGTTCAGCTACGTTCAGCTACGTTCAACTACGTCCACTAACGGCCATGTGACCACGGCATGTGCGACATGGAACAGCCATGGTTTTATGTGGGTCAAAGTCTGCTAGTGTATGTTAGACAACTTAGAATATGCTCTGCCCTGCTCTGCCCTGCTCTGCCCTTTTTTTTTCTTGAAGATTTATACTGCCTATTATAGATAAGCCTGAATAGACTTGTTTTCAACATTAGACAGTTTGTCGATAGAAAGCCCAAGCCTACACTTTTACCGACCCAAGGGATTTTTAACCTCCCACACCACATAGACATGGTATGAGAGCAACTGGCCTTTGATGACGCTGTCAGTTATCCACAGCGGTGGAAATCCAAATTGGCAGAGGTGGGGGCATGGGGAATCGAACCACCGACCTTCAGATTAGGAGTATGACCTAGAAAAAAGTCAGACACTCTAACCACTCCGCCACAGAGAACACCACGCTCTGGCCTGCTCTTGCCTGCTCTGGCCTGCTCTGGCCTGCTCTGGCCTGCTCTGGCCTGCTCTGGCCTGCTCTGGCCTGCTCTGCCCTGCTCTGCCCTGCTCTGGCCTGCTCTGCCCTGCTCTGCCCTGCTCTGCTCTGCTCTGCCCTGCTCTGCCCTGCTCTGCCCTGCTCTGCCCTGCTCTGCCCTGCTCTGCCCTGCTCTGCCCTGCTCTGCCCTGCTCTGCCCTGCTCTGCCCTGCTCTGCCCTGCTCTGCCCTGCTCTGCCCTGCTCTGCCCTGCTCTGCCCTGCTCTTCCATGCTCTGCCATGCTCTGCCATGCTCTGCCATGCTCTGCCCTGCTCTGCCCTGCTCTGCCCTGCTCTGCCATGCTCTGCCATGCTCTGCCATGCTCTGCCATGCTCTGCCATGCTCTGCCATGCTCTGCCATGCTCTGCCATGCTCTGCCATGCTCTGCCATGCTCTGCCATGCTCTGCCATGCTCTGCCATGCTCTGCTCTGCCTGCCCTGCTCTGCTTTTGCGGGGGGTTCGTTAAACAAACAAACAAAGTGACAAGTATTAATTTTGTAAGCCAGTGGTTTGACTCGACCGGCAAGATAACTCCCGTTCTGCATGGGAGGCCCTGGACTCTACCAATTCGCCACCGTATCCTTTTTTTGTTTTGTTGTTGTTTTACGTCCTAGCAACATCTAAGGTTATATCAGGACGGGTACCGACTTGTGACAGTGCGCACTCATGGCGACTTTATATCCAGTTGTTGTTCTATGTTTCTAATAGTGTAATAGTTCAGTCCGGCAGCACTATAAAGCCATAGTCATGTCAGGAATGGATACTCCAACAAATGTACCCATTCTGATATGACAATTATTTTTTGCTATACATCAAATTTGATTTTTAAAACGTACATATATATATATATATATATATATTTATACATATATATTGTTTACAGTACTACATGTACATAGCTGTTTCATCAATATATTCACGAACCACTTCCATCGAGGCATGATGACATTTCTCAAGCCTTCCTCACCTACAACCAGTTAGAGATGATGTATTTGGAAAGGAGGATGTGATGGAGTTATTCCAAACACACCTTCAACTCATTATTACATTTTTTAGGGAAACTGGTATTGACAAACAATTCATTTTCAATTGCTACCTTGAAACTTTATGTCCTGTTGATTTTATTCATCATGTACCACATGTGATTTTACCACAGATGTATGCTCTTTCAGCATGCATTTCTGTGCTCTATTCACCCCCGTCCTGATATGACCTTAGATGTTGCTAGGACGTAAAACAACAACAAACAAACAAACAATCTCCCGTTTGAAAAGTAATTCTTTACTCACATATGTTTACCCACTTTTTACCCCACAATAGCCGATGTTAACCAAACAAACAAACTGGTAATTAACACTGGATAAGAACAAAACAGACAGGAAAAAGTTTCCTTTCGTCTTTCCCCTGTTGGCAAACAGATTGAGCTCCGTGCAGCAGCTTGACATATCAATATACACCCCACCCCCACACACACCCACCGGGCGAACCTCGCTCTGGGGCTTGCACGGTCACGTGACTAGGAACGCCTGACATATGGGGACGTCACTTCGCGGTGAGCCTATCAGGAATAACATGCACGCGCTTGTTTCCCCGCCGAAAATCACCAAGGCAATATAAACATGACTGAAGTACGAGGGGGGAATAACCGGCACAGTGGCCAGGGATCGAACCCTCGACCTCGTTTGCATGGTGACATTGTAAAGTCCAATGATCGAATATGTGGCTGTGTAGGCAGGCTAGGGTGAAATCAATGCAGACAAAGAGGAAGGAAGAGTATAAAGTGTAAAGAAAAAGAGAGAGTCCGGCCCTCTGGATTATTATTATTATTATTATTAATAAGGTTACATAGGTTCATTGTAGAGTATCACCGCACCCCTTTCCCCCAATGGGAAACAAGCATTCATGGCCCTCCCAATAGGGATCCAGCATTCCTGGTCCCCATGTATACCAGTGGTCTGCCCACCACCACCAAGCTGTATGACCCTATGGCCACCACTAACCTTGACCTTTGAGTGTGGTTATCCCTATCCCACTAGAGGGGGAGGGCCTGAGTGCACTCATGCCCAGACATGCCAGCACCACTATGTCTATTTACATCCCACTCAGGCACCACCAACCCATACATATATATATACACATGCGCCTGGTCACATACATCGGTCAGTAATAGAACATTTACATTCCCCCCTATGCTGAATATCGGAATATTTGACAAAATGTTGTATCGTGATATGCAATTCGGGGAGAGGAGGAAATGGTGAGTACATGGATGGGTAATGGTGGGGGTATTTTTTTCTTTCTTGAAGATTTATACTGCCTATCATGGATAAGTTTGAATATACTTGTTTTCACCATTAGATAGTTTGTCGATAGAACGCCCCAGCCTACACTTGTACCAACCCAAGGGATGTTTAACCTCCCACACCGCATATACATGGTATGTATGAGAGCAACTGGCCTTTGGTGACACTGTAAGTCATACACAGCAGTGGAAATCCAAATTGGCAGAGGTGGGGGCATGAGGAATCAAACCACTGACCTTCAGATTAGGAGTCTGACCTAGACTCTAACCACTCCGCCAGAGAGAACACTTAGCTTTGATTTAAAGTTTGTTGTGTGTTTGTTGTTGTTTTATGTCCTAGCAACATCTCATGTCATATCAGGACGTGTACCGGCTTGTGACAATTTTATAGTGCTGCCCCACTGGCAAATCAGGCCACCGGCACCATGACCCAATATCCCACTCAGTCACATTATCCTGACAATGAGCTAACCAGTCATTGCCCTATCCTAATAATGCTGAGCACCAGGCTAGGAAGTGACAAATATCAATTGTTAAGTCATTGGTTTGACTCGACCGGGAACCGAACTCGCAAACTCCCGATCTTCCGGGCGCGAGGCCTGTGCTCTACCAATTCGGCCACCGCGCGCGGTTGATTGTTTTAAAGCTCACAGACCGGGATGTGAGGGTGTGCGGGGAAGGGGGTTATTTGTTAGTGTGCATGGACGTTTACGTTCTGACCACATACAAAGGCAACTTTATAGTCCTGCCCCACTGGGATACCATACCCCAGCATCATATCCTGAATACCCACTCAGTCACATTATCTTACACTGAGCCAACCAGTCATTGGGACTGGATAGGAGTGGGGGTGTATTTTGAAAAGCAAGCCATTGGTTTGATTCGACCAGTGTTCGAACCTGTGGGTTCGAATCCCACGATCTACCAACAGGGGAGATGGACGCTAAATTAATTCGGCCATCCCATCTAGTGATGGTTTAGTGGTTAGAGTGATTGTCTCCTATGCGGAAGATGTTTTAATGTGGTTCTGCTGGGAGTATTTGAGACAAAGTTCTCATACTGTGGGGGTTTGGGGTAGAATATTTACCTGCTATACGGGAGGTACTGTATATTCTGATATTTACTTTGTGGAGATTGGAATTCATATTTAAACTGATACCAAGAGCGACAGCAGGGCCCGTATGCATGAAGAATTATTTATCGGCTCTGGTGGTAAGGACCGAGTTTGGGGTAGCTATAGCCGGTGGTGAGAAATGGGTTACAGGGTATGCGCAGAGCCAAAGCGCGGAGGCGTTAGCTACCCTAGCAGTCATTGAATAGATTTGGGCATAAACCATTGCCGCTGGCATTATGCCAGTATGGATATCGACGTTGCGGTGGCGGCGGCGATTTGTTTACTTTACATTCGTCGATTCGACACTATTAATATCGCCGCCAATGCAGTGGTAGCCTTAATAACGGTTCGAATTTAGGGTTAAATTGATCAAATTTCGCTTATTGCGTATGTAATTCTGTTAAATATGATCGCATTCAATAGATTTGGCCTGAGTCGGTCCCTACCACCACCCTTATACCTGCTATGGAGTGGGGGTAGCTTACCCGACTTTTAACTCCCAGGGTTTCCATACCCCGGCCACATGGATACATACTTTTTGCCGCTATCCCGGATATCGCCTCTACCCACAGGTTTAGAGCACTACCACCACCCCATGCATACAGCCCCTGAGGTAACCATAAAAGGGCAAGGTGGTTTTCTTTATTCCTTGTGTTGAATAGTGGCCCTGCCACCATCTAGTGGTCGCTGTGCATTTACAATGTTCCATGATGTATCCAGTCACTAACAGAGGCAAGTGTCACTGAGTATATACATAGTGTAGTAGTCTGCACTGAACTCTCGGGCAAGGATGCGCATAACCAGGTTGGCATGGGAAATGTGGTGACACCAGGGAGCCTAGGTGGTGTAATGGTTAGCACACCGGCCTGGAATGCAAAGAGATGTGGGTAGGAGTCCTGCTCTAGGCACAATATTTCCCATTTTCATCACTCCCATGAGACTGGTTGCCGTGGCGATGACCCTGTACAAGCTATGTGCTGTATAGTTGTTGAACCAACCCTGTGTATATATATATATATATTTGTAAGTGCATTGCCTGTGTGTATTATTAGGTACTCCAAAGTGATTTTTTTCCCCAACAGGTCAGTATTACAAGTTATATATCTGTACAGATCTTATAAATCGGATCTCAATGATATTAAAATCATTTAGATCGATTGAATAGCTGCAAAGTTATGAGTGTTTAAAGATTGACTTTTTAAGCCCGATTTGTGCACATTTCCAAATTAGCCAAATCTAGGTTTTTAGGGTCCCACCTGGAAGCTATTTTGCATATGATCTGTCCAATATTAAAAAATCTCATTCTCAAATAAGAAGCTCAATTTTTTACAGACGATCACTGTTAGTATTCTTTCTGAAATTTCATGTCAAACTTGCTAAATTCCTTAATTTCCATCAACCACCAATAATAAATTGAGTAAAATTAAGAAAAATAGCATAACTCCCATTCTAATTGTCCTATCCCTACAATCTTTATACCAGAATAACCAGAATTACAAGCTCTACATGATGACATACTTTACTAGCTGATCAGAGAAAGAAAGACAACATTCCCTTTTAGGCATCACGAGCTGACAATAGCCACATTCTTGCAGCAGTCCCTTCTCAGACCAAACTTGATGAGCATGATATAAATCTCAACCAAATATTGTTCTGCTTATGTAGAGGAAGACTTGAGCTTTCTGATGATATCATTTTCAGAACGATCCTGATCAATTTTCAAGGAGGATTGATGTCTTAATGTTTTCACTCCTTCAGTTCAATCAAATTTCCCACTTAAAAACAATCATGCTTGATATGCTAATGAAGCCTAGTTTCTTCTCTGTCTTTCATTGGTGGTTATTTTTAGCTCAGGTCAATGCGCTCACCAAGGCATCAATTTTAGGGAAGGGAGTAGCTCAGACTGGATGAAAACAAACTCGGTGAGCATGCACAGAGCTGCCGATGGTACCCCCTAACAAGTGTCCATTGACTATAATTTATTTCATAAACACTAGCCTGCTGGCCTACACCTTTGTGAACATTATTTATACGCTTTACTCAATAATACAATTGAGTTTATTAGCTTTAATTAGTCTATTTCCTCAGGTAATACAACCTAAGTCATTTTCTAATATACTATTCATTACGTATGTGCAGGGACTATCATAATCAATTATTATGTATTAAATGTCATTACTTATATGCAGGTCATTTCAGTCATTGTATATTTTCATACTACTATATGATATAGCTAGAAGTTTTCTCTATTCATTTCTGTAATGAAAGCTTGAAACAGAAGACATGATGAAGCAGCTACAGTAGATCACGGTCACACCCACAGCTCACATCTGGCACACTCAACCACATTTTTACACTTTCACCTCTCACATCAACATTCATTAAATTTCACAATTGGATCATCATCTATCAGCTCTCAAGCATGAAGGCTTGACTGGCTGATGGGTGGGTGGGCTGGACAAAATTACACTGCAGTGTCAACACTCCGTATATGACAGCGGCCAGGTAAGAACTGAACTGTGCTCGCATTCTCTACCGGAAGTTAACTCGGTCCATAGCAACGCATGCTCCGAACGGTATCTATGGTATCGATCATATCAAGCCCGTAGTCAGGTATTTTTAATTATGCATGTTTCCGGCAACATGGACAATTCAAAACCAGACACAGATATACTTTTTTGGGCTAATAAATTTATTAATCAGGCTTAATACATTTTTACACTAGCCTGTTGGCCTACACCTTTGTGAAGATTATTTATACGCTTTACTCAATAATACAATTGAGTTTATTAGCTTTAATTAGTCTATTTCCTCAGGTAATACAACCTAAGTCATTTTCTAATATACTATTCATTACTTATGTGCAGGGACTATCAGAATCAATTATTATGTATTAAATGTCATTACTTATATGCAGGTCATTTCAGTCATTGTATCTTTTCATACTACTATATGATATAGCTAGAAGTTTTCTCTATTCATTTCTGTAATGAAAGCTTGAAACAGAAGACATGATTAAGCAGCTACAGTAGATCACGGTCACACCCACAGCTCACATCTGGCACACTCAACCACATTTTTGCACTTTCACCTCTCACAGCAACATTCATTACATTTCACAATTGGATCATCATCTCTCAGCCAAATTTGGAACAGGAGGGATGATGATCCTACATACACTCATGTTTATTTACATAATTAAACACAATATTGGATTTCCAGCCCCCAAGTGTCTTTATGCAATCAATGGGCATGCCAAGTCGTGCATACTCCTGGGCTCCCCCTCGTCGTAGACTGTGACCCGTCACCAATGGCCACCAGGGACGTCTGCTTGCCTTCAATGCTAATTGCATGCATTTGGTGAACGCTACGGCCGTCAGTGGCTCGCCGTTTGTCATCATGAAGGGTGGGGCCTCCTCATGTGCAGGTGTCAAGCGAATGTACTTGGACCAATTACGTACTGGGCAGTAGTCTCGACTTGTCCCAGTAGGAATTTCAATGCTGTTTACATCCTCTGGTCTATGAGTAGTTTTAGTGCTCCTAACTGTTATAGTTAGGTGTGTTGCGTGTGCCGTGATGTCCTTTCTGAGCAGCATATGACCGCCATCTCCGGATGCCTCGGAATAAAATAAATTAGATTGTCTTAATAAACAAAGATAACCTATTAGTAATGCAACAGTCAACACAAGTCCATCATCTTTAATTTTCTTAAATTTTTTGATCATCATTTTAATATGCTTAATCTTCAATGGATACGCTCTATTTACAGTATTATTTTTTAATTTACATATTCCAGCTTTAATTAATGTCATAGCGTAACAGTCGAAAGAGTCTGTGCTTCCTCTCATTAACCTTATCCAAGTCCTTGCTCCGCTCATATAATTTTTTACTGCACCTTCCGACTTTAATCTATCATTTAAATACAAAGCATATAACATTACCGTCTTCAGTTTGGGTTTCTTAGGACTGTCTCCAATATTATTGCAAAACATTAGATACTCCCTAAATTGTACCCTTTTATTTCTCCAAGTCCCCTCCGCTAGTCCTGCCGAGAAGTACACACTTATCCTATGTACTAATGCCCGCCTACACTCTGCAAGTTGATAAAGCCAAAAAAGAAAATTATCAACCTGCAGACATCAGTTATAAAGACACATCTAACACCTGCTCGTCAAAAGAAACATGTATTTTAGTCAACAATTTAGTTTGACACAATTCGTCAGCAATTAATCTAAACTTATTATCAAAAAACAACCTACTTAAGGCATCTGCTAGCACCAGGTCTTTTCCCGACTTGTGAACTACCTGTACCACACAAGTATAGGTGGCCGCGAACCTCCAAATCTCGCGGGCACAGGCGCACAAGACAGGATCCTTCCCAGCACCAGTAGACAGCACCTGTTGGGAAGCAGCATTATCAGTATTAATGATAATTTGATAATTATGTGGATCAGGAGGCGAAAGATTTTTCAATGCTACTACTAAATTAATGGCCTCCAATTGAGCTATGTGGAAACCTTGTGACAAAAATTGTGAGGAATACAATTTAGAATAAAAATGTGTTTGACTGAATGCACCTCCACCAATTAATGAAGAATCGCACTCAATGATCCACTTTTTGTCAGGTAAGTGCTGCAACAAAACCAGCCTGTTCTGACCTTCTGAAAAACGTAAAAACCAACATATATCCCTTACCAAATCAACTGTAACCCTGACCTTTCCTATAAATGGTGTACCCCGAAGAAAATCCAAAATTCTGTTCATAAAGACACGTGCAGACATTACACACTTAGAAATAAATTGTAAACGCCCGATTAATCTCTGCACATTTTTCCGAGTAACAGACGCACCCACCCTCCATTTTTTACATTCCAACAAAATGTCTAATAATTTCTCGTCAGGGATACGCACATACAAATTTATTGAATCTATCTCATAACCTAACCAAATCAACTTTTGAGTAGGAGGAACACATTTTTTAGTCGACAATCTAAGGCCTAAACATGTAGTCAATTTAATGATGTAATCATATGCCTTTTGTGCCTTACTTAAAGAACTTTCTACCCCAATAAAATCGTCCAAAAAACATAAAGTAAAAAATCCCATTTTTTTCATTAGATACACTACTGCAGCGGTCGTACGAGCGCAGGCCATACTGGATGTTCTACATCCAAAAGGCAAAGCAATATCAAAATAGTAGCTATCCTGTACTTTAATTCCAAACAAAGGCACACTTAAGGGGCAGGTCCTCAATTGTCTGTACGCCCTTGCGAGGTCAATGGACCACATAAAACAATTTTTTCCAACTTTTGTGACCTCCTTAGCCAATGACATAATCGTCGGCAAATTATATTTATACGGTTCACCCTGATAAAAACCCTTATTAATTCCAGAATTTACACTACGCCCCTTTTTTGGGTAACTAAGATCCACAATTATTCTCCGTTCATCAGTAGATTTCTTGGGGCGGGTCATAATAGGGCTAATCTGCGCCATGGACAAAAAGGAGGATCACTAAAGGGACCTAGCAATGCTTCATGGAGTAATTCAGTCTTTACATAATTATCAATCCAAAACAAATCTTCCTTAGACTGAGCATGGTTAAGCAAAGTTGGAGTCGGTATAAACGAACCCGTAAAATTAGCTGGCCAACCATATTCTAGAAATGGTATTATCTCCCTATCTGTATAATCTACCAATAACGCCTTCCAGTTAGCAATAATCAAACCGGATGGTACAGGAATTTTAGCTGATAAATAATTGGGCAGTCCTGTGGATCTAACTACCTTAAAAATGTTTGCGTAATTGAACTTCATATTACACATAGTATTTAATCGAGGCCATGTACTTAAAACAATATCCCGACATTCGAATGGAGATCTATCATAGAAAGGCTTTTTTACATCATCGATAACAGTTGAATCAATTAAATCGTCGATAACTGTAACTTGCTGTCCAACATGAACTGCATCATCAACATTTAATTTTAAAGATGAAACCACTGGTAAGGGGAAATCAACAGAGGCAACAGGAATAACCTTTGTAATTAATTTCTTAGTGGGGAGACATGTACCAATCTCACTCCCGTCATTAGTAACTAGATAGTTGTGTGGGTTCAACTCGTAACCCCTGGCATGAACAACATTACCATATTCAGTGTTACCAGGAACACAAGGTGGATCTATAAGATCCGAGTTACTAATAGAATGACATCCCTTCTCAACCTTTATCACACCAGTCCGAACAGGTACAACAGGAACATTATAGGACGTGGCAACGTAGAAAGAAAAGATTGAGACGGAATGTCAGAAGAACTATGAACTACGTCAGCGACCGGGCTAACATATGGCTTATTATAACTGCAACAGTCAGATCTATGCACAGAGACACAGTCCATTACATCAATATTCGAGTCAGCCGAGTGGCATTTACCGAATCTGTCCAATATATTCAGTCCATTTTTCAGTTTATCAGACACAGAGACTATTGTATTCTGAGAGCGCGGGGATGTGCCAGTTGTCTTCTGGTCACCATGACAACCGCGTTGATCGAACCCAGCCGGTTTCAAAGACACTGTCAATGGTGTCTGATGTGACGCCGTACCTACATTATTTAAATCGAAATCTCCCATATTCTTATTATCCTTATACGTATTACATACGGACCGCTTTGATAAATTAAACCATTTGTAATGGGAATGTTCCACCAATGGCGAACACTGAACATTAAACTTACCACCCGAAACCATATCACTCCGAAATCGACATGTGGGACCACCTAGCGTAATATTTTGGGACACAAAGTTCGTACACAAAAACCTAGATGGCGTACTCCGCCTTTTTCCCAATTTCGAGCGAACAACCTTAGTATCTTTTACCGGGGGACATTGAAGGACACTTTTTTTACGTCCAGCTTTGACACCAGAAAAGGTGTGACTAATAACATTACAAAACTGATCAGAACGGATTGGGGAACAAGAATTCTGAGAGGATAACGATACATTAGTAGGCCGACACGTCACCATCAAATCAACCGCACCGACCTGTATCTGACCAACTCCGACTGGGGCAGCTTCTGATGACTTGATGGTGGCGCCATCTGTAGAGGTGGGACTGAAGCTCAACGTCGGATCCGCAGCTACACGCACTGTATCCAGGGTATCTGCAGTCACCGGCCAACTGCTGACTAAAAATTCTTTGTACGATTAGTATCATCGTTACCCACATCCTTAGCATGTTGCTTGGTCTTACACTCCATTTCCTTGTGTGAATGCTTTTTCCATAGCTTGAAGGCACAATAAGAGCATATATGGGCAAACTCACTGACACCCTCCCCATGATCCCCAGTGTAACCGCAAGAACCACCTCTGTTCCATATAATACAGGGTCTAGCATCCATCCCTTTTTTATATTCTGTTGCACTTGACCATGAACTTGTTTGTGCAGAGTGCTCTAATCTCTTGCCCAGACCGCAAATATCTCTTCTGACCTCTACAATCTTTCCTTGATCGTCCCATCCATTAGGCAACCGCTTGTCGGCAATCATATTGAATATTTTTTCACTATATTTAAGACATGTCTGCCATGAATAGTTCTGTGCCATATCCAAAATGGTATCCACATGATCATCTAAATGCTGCTCCCATCCTGCTGGTACATCTCCCCGTTTGATCATTCTACGTATTGCTGCTTAGTATTCGAACCATGTAGCTTCACCTTGTTGCACTTTCCCTTTCTTTTCATTACGTATCACGTACTTGTGTGGAACTAATTTAAATGTTTTTGAGCGCCTAACTTTTTGGCCAGCATACCGTATCAAATCACGCATTACGGAATCATCACTATCAGATTCTAAATCAGCATCTGATGCAGTTCTTTTACATACATGACCAGAACAATAAGAATGGCACACTTTACCTTTTGTCGTGCGTATAGTGGACTCAACATTACACGATTTCGCCGGACGAACCGCCAAACTTGTTGAAGTGTGAAGAGCCGTTGCAACCGATTGTCCTGTGACATCATCATTTGAATCATGCGGTCCGTCTGGCTGATCTATATACAGTCCTCCATCGCGATTTGACTGTTCCAGACTCCTGATGCGTTCCAGTAGCGGCTCCTGCGCCGATGCTAGTTTTAAATCCAATAATCCAGCTATATCCTCCAATGTTGGAATTCCAGGTGCTTTTGAAGTCGACGGTAATGGCGAAATGGATTCCAAATCCGCCATCTTCAATTTTGTATTTGAGATCCTACGTGTTACTGGAGTATTGGCATGTACCTCGTCATCCGAACCACATCCTGACGATTCCATTGATCTCAACAAAGCTTTGGAATACCGCCCTACGATACTCTTAACTCTGTGTACCTTTGGCATTGTAAACACAAAATTCCACTGCAGTGTCAACACTCCGTATATGACAGCGGCCAGGTAAGAACTGAACTGTGCTCGCATTCTCTACCGGAAGTTAACTTGGTCCATAGCAACGCATGCTCCGAACGGTATCTATGGTATCGATCATATCAAGCCCGTAGTCAGGTATTTTGAATTATGCATGTTTCCGGCAACATGGACAATGATAATACAAAAATCAAATACCCTAAAAGACAAAATAACAAGCTTTAAGTTCATATAACTTTTATTTCAAACGAAGCAGAATTAGTGCAAATGGAAGTATTTTAAAAAGGGTTAAAATATGTCGGATTTCGCGCTGCGGACACGGTATACGCCCACTTTGGAATACCTAGTATTATAATTGTAAGCATTAACAGATTTACAATTCCAAGGGGACAAGTGTAGTAGTCTACACTGACCTCTCGGGCAAGGAGCCGCATAGACAGGTGGGCGTGAGTAGTGTGGTGACATCAGTGAGCCTAGGTGATTTAATGGTCTGCAGACTGGACCGAAATGCAAAGAGGTGTGGGTTCGAATCCCGCTGTAGGCACAATACTACCCATTTTCATCACCCCCCACGACAATAGCGATGTGTACAAAGAGTACTACTAGTAAGGAAACCCCCCGACCCCAATTATGTATTTGATGGAGATAAGCAACATTACAAAATCTGGCAGGTTGGCCTCATTAAAAGAATGGACGGATGCTTTTCCCATATACCAATTTAATATTCACATCAAATATATCAAACACATAACGGTCCCTTCTGCGATATCCAAACGGCAACTGCTTCTAGTAGACGTTGAGCAGAAAGCCAGGATCCGGAACAAATACAGGTAGTTAACTGGCTTACAAATAGAGAACAGCAGATTTCATATATATCATCCTCAATAAATGTCAGTTAAGTGGCGCCTTCCTGGAACCAACCTGGACAATAGATGAATCAGCAAATGAGATCTGTAGGAATATTCTTGTAATTTCCTCGGTCTTGTCCAACTAGGATTTGATTCAAGACCTGGATTCAGTTCCGATTTTTGATTCATTTGTTAATGGCCCAGTCAGATTGCAACGCATCGCGCAAGCACGTGGCCAACGGGAAAACTCACTTTTTTTCGTCGATATCTGTCAAACTTTTCGGCGCGGGTGGGGGGGGGAGGGGGCAAAGTTGGATGTATACATACTGTGTATACATAATTTGTTGGTTTTGTTATGACCAATGTGGCTAATGTGGCTAACGTGCCTCCTGGCGAAAAACCCTCAAATTTACGCTCGAAGAACGCCCATGAAATTATATACATAACTTGATCGCCAGAACTATGCCTCATACTTTACATACATCAAGACATGGTGGAGAAACACAAAATGTCCGTTAGACGTACGTTAGACATACTTTATCCATACATTGTCAGTACATCATCAATACGTGGACTGTATGTTTCCGCTGCCTTTCTGTCTGACTAATGTAGGTCAATGTAGTGCAATGTAGTGAACAACGTTTGTCTAATATCAATGTACACCTAATGTATATATAACATATGGCTGACGTGACACCCATGCACGTACGTCGACCCCCCTTGACGAACGACGTCGTATCACGACGAACGTCGGCTTACAGTGACGTATACCGACGTGCGCCTAACAAACACTTGTTTTGTTTGTTTGTTTTTTGTTGGTTTACGTCCTAGCAACATCTAAGGTCATATCAGGATGGGTACCGACTTGTGACAGTGTGCACTCATGGTGACTTTATAGTGCTGCCCCACTAGAAGACCAGGCCACCAGCACCATGACCTGATATCCCACTCATTCACATTATCCTGACACTGAGCCAACCAGTCCTTGCCCTATCCTAATAATGGCGAGCGGCAGGCTAGGAAGCGACAAGTATCAATTTTTAAGTCATCGGTTTGACTCGACCAGGGTTCGAACCCACGACTCTATGATCAACCAACACGGGAGATGGACGCTCTAACTCATTCGGCCATCCCGTCTGATCCTTAACGAATGCATAACACATTAAAACGTATCCCGATGTAGCGGCCAACAATCACCTACGTCGGTACACTTGTGCGTGATGCGTCGTAATGTGACAGGGCTATTAGAAGAACAATGAGGGATGTACAGTATCCAGGGCACAATCAAAACCATGCCTCACTTCAGATTTATCTACGACCTTCTACATTCTCTCTATTCGGCCACCTCACCAGGTCGACTTGCAGGTAAAAATCGTATTTTTCTTGTCCTAAGGTACAACCTTAGATGTTGCCAGGGCGTAAACCTCCGACAACCAACCAATCCTGAGGTGGTGACATTGAATGAAGCGTAGATCAGTCAGTGCTCGGATGTAGAGCCTGTGGATGTCGCGCAGTTGACTCAGTGTAGGTAAACTCTAGGTGCGTCTGGTGCTCCACAACAAACCGTCCATTAGTGCGCTTATTGTGTGTGGGGGTGGTTGTGGGGGGGGGGGGAGGGGGGGGGGGAGGGGCGCCTCAGCCATCCCAGGGGTCAATATTGCTCCAAGTCAGGCGAATTCGCTCGCCATGAAACAATTTATTTGCCAGTTCGTTTTCCGATCTTTTTCTCTTCTTGTTGTCAGAAATCGAATCCGCGTTCAAGAAATAACCATTCGGTGACTGGTAATGGTATTTATTATTCACTGCCTTTATATTTTGTATTTTGTTTTATAAGCTGACATGAAGGACAGATGAATGAAAAAGAAAATGGTACAAAGCCAAATTTGCCAATCACCCACACACAAAGACACATCCCGCGGGTGCCGATTCAACTTGACCAACTCTCCACATATTTCACTACCTACACCAAAAAGTAACTATTAACAGACAACATTTGGATACCGGTACAGTCACAAAAACACATGGTGTCTTAGTTGAGTACATTTGCATTTTTTCAATTAAAACAATTAAAATTGTTATTTTATTTTTATTGAGGCTGTGTTTATACTGTCCATATCATATAAGCTTGAGTACTCAGGCTTGTTTTCAATGCTGGCTAGATGTAGTGGTGTAGTTATCTTATCACACAGTAGTAGATGATAAGGTGTTTGATTGCCTGTATTATCTGCATAATCTGTGGGTGTTGAGATGTTCACCTTTTCGGAGTTTGACACATCTCAACGTTTGAAAGTGAGTTTATCCGTTGGCCATGCCCTTGCATGATGCGTCGTCATGAGAGAGGGCCATTAATTGCACATACAGGATCAAATTTAGATAAATGCTTTGGTCTAGAAGATTTTAACCTTTCATCGGACTATGCAGCTTGAACATCTTATTTAAGCCCACCCCCCACTCCCTGACCGCGCCAGGCCTCTCTCCACCACCCTCCCAGCAAAACTCTATTTGTACAGGGGACTCCTAAATAACATGTTCTAAGCGAGCAATTTAATTCGTCGATGACCATTCAGGATATACCCCCCATTCCACCACCCTCCACAAACACACACAAACACACACGCAAACACACACGCAAACACACAGACATACTGACACACCAGAAGCCAGTGTCATGTTGGAATCGACTGAGAGTTGTCACCCGCTAACAGACGGGGAATGCCGGTCGCATCTCAGATGAGACAATACGTGACTCGCGGTGAGTGGCGCCGTCGTGCGGCCTGCTTGGTGGCACTGCGGTGGATCTGACTTGGTGGCTCTGGGGTGGATCCACTTGGGCAGCTGGGTGGCAGCTTGGGCAGCTGAGTGGCACTGCGGTGGATACTGGTGTGTGGCACTGTAGTGGATCCCGCTTGGTGGTGCTGCGGTGGATCCCACTTGATGGCACTGCAGTGGACTGTGCTTGGTGGCGCTGCGATGGATCCTACCTGGTTGTGCTGTGGTGGATCCTGCCTGGTGGCACTGTGGTGGATCCAGCTTGGTGGTGCTATGGTGGATCCCGCTTGGTGGCTCTGCAGTGCATCCCACTTGGTGGCACCCAACCCACAAGGTGGCGATGCAGTGGCAAGCACTTGCTCGTGCTGTGGTGCAGCATACTTGGTGGCACTGTGGTGGATCCCCGTTGGTGGTACTGCGGTGGATACTGCTTTGTGATGCTGTTTGGTTGCACTGTGGTGGATCCTGCTTGGTGGTGCAGCAGTAGATCATGTTTGGTGGCACTGTCGTTGATTCAGCTTGGTGGCACTGTGGTGGATCCTGCTTGGTGCCACTGTGGTGAATCCCGCTTGGTGGTGCTATGGTAGATCCCGCTTGGTGGTGCTGCGTGGATCCAGCGTGGTTGTGCTGTGGTGGATCCCGCTTGATGGCGCTGTGGTGGATCTCACTTGGTGATGCTGCAGTGGATCCCACTTGGTGGCACTGCAGTGGATCCCGCTTGGGGGCACTGCGGTGGATCCTGCTTGGTGGTGCTGCAGAACAACACACATGGTGGTGCTTTAGTGGAAAGCACTTAGTGGTGCAGCACACTTGGTGGCACTGCGGTGGATCCTGCTTGGTGGCGCTGCAGTGGATCCCAATTCTTGGTGCTGTGCTGGATCCTGCTTGGTGGGGCTGTACTGGATCCGCTTGGTATCTCTGCAGTGGATCCCGCTTGGTGGCACTGTGGTGGAACTACTCTTTGATGCTGTCCTGGATCCCGATTGGTGGTTCTGCGGTGGATCCGCTTGGTGGCTCTGTGGTGGATCCTGCTCTGTGGCACTATGGTGGATCCCACTTGGTGGCACTGTGGTGGATACTGCTTTTTGATGCTGTCCTGGATCCCCATTGATGGTGCTGCGGTGGAACCGCTTGGTGGTTCTGTGGTGGATCCTACTTGGTGGCACTGCGGTGGATCCTACTTGCTGGCATTGCAGTGGATCCCACTTGGTGGCACTGCAGCACACCACACATGGTGGCGCTGCAGTGGAAAGCACTTGATGGTGCTGTGGTGTAGCAAACTTGATGGCACTGCGGTGGATCCTGCTTGGTGGCGCTGTGGTGGATCCTGCTTGCTGGTGCTGTAGTGGATACGCTTGGTCGCTCTACAGTGGATCCCAATTGGTGGCACTGTGGTGGATACTGCTTGGTGGCACTCTAGTGAATACTGCTTTTTGATATTGTCCTGGATCCCGAATGGTGGTGCTGCGGTGGATCCGCTTGGTGGCTCTGTAGTGGATACCACTTTGTGGCGCTATGGTGGATCCCGCTTGGTGATGCTGTGGTGGATCCCCCTTGGTGGTGCTGTGGTGGATATCGCTTGGTGGCTCTGCAGTGGATCCTGCTTGGTGGCGCTGCAGTGGATATCACTTGGTGGTGCTGTGGTGCAGAACACTTGGTGGCCCTTCGGTGGATCCTGCTTGGTGGCCCTGCAGTAGATCCTGCTTGGTGGCACTGTGGTGGATCGTGGTGGATCCTGCTTGGTAGCGCTGTGGTGGATCCTGCTTGTTGCCATTGCGGTGGACCCTGCTTGGTGGTGCTGTGGTGGATAGCACTTGGTGGTGCTGTGATGTAGCACAGTTGGTGGCACTGCAGTGGATCCTGCTCATGACCCTTTTGACCTTCAGGCATTTTGAAAGTTAAATGCAGCTTCTGCGCTTCCGGTCCAGCCACATGTAAAAACATGCAGCACTGTATTTTGTCAGTCTTGGTAGGTGCTCCGGTCGCTACGCTGTATATTTCATACGCATGATACCATGCACGCCAGTTCATTGCCAAATTTCCCTCCAAACTTAGCGGCAATGGTGATTTGAGAGCAGATAGGGCCATGTTGACTTAGTGTGTGTCGTCGTTTCAGAAACCGCACATCTGACACCATGTAGTATATGGAAGACATGCAAACACCAAGAAGGCCAGGCAAGGAAGCGACAAGTATACATTTTTAAGTCATTGGTTTGACTCGACCAGGCTTCCAACCCACGACCCCATGATCTACCAACACAGGAGACAGACGCTCTAACTCATTCGGCCATCCCGTCTAGTCGTGAGACCTGTGAGGGGCAGTCGCTGTTGTTAATATATAATGTCGGACCCAGGGCACTGATGGATAATGAACACACATTCCTCATGTGCTGCCGGTTAGAGTATATAACATAGCAATCTTACAGAGCACCACGCATAATTTATGCAATATATATAATTCAGACACTATAATTACACTATATAATATACACTAAATAAGCACTATGTATGCATATGTATAATATCTGCCAATAGTTGCTGATTTTTTTACATCCCCAGGCAATCTATTCCATGAAGTGGGATTTGGGCTCTACCAATTCCGTGCATTTTGTTATATAATATACATCCACTGCATATGCACTATATACATATATATGTAATATATATACACACTATATATGCACTATATATGCACTATATATACACTATATATGCACTAAATACACTATATATGCACTATATATGCACATTACATGGACTATATATACAATGCATATCCAATATATATATATATATATATATATATTTACGATATATATATATATATATATATATATATATATAGGATATATACAATATGTACAATATATACAATATATACAATATATACAATATGTACAATATATACTATATCTACAATATATACAATACATACAATATATACATTATATACAATATGTACAATATGTACACTATATACAATATATACAATATGTACAATCTAGAAAATATTTACAATATATACAATATATACAATATATACAATATGTATATACAATGTATATCATATATACAATATATACAATACATACAATATACACAATATACACATTATATATAATATGTACAATATATGCAATGTATACAATATATACACCGTATAAAATGTATTCAATACATACCATTTATACAATATATACAATACACACATTACATACAATATATACACTATGAGATACATACATAATTACATAGCGTATGCTGTTATTAACGTACACTATACAATGTACACTGTACAATTTACAATGTACAATATACAATATACAATATACAAGAGAAACATTGGAATCCAACCTTCACAAAGTTTATATTTGTAATTCCTACTGTTTCGTGTATTGCTCCATAACCATGTGATCATATGACAAATGGAATTAGTAACTTTTAACTTATTTTCAGGTAAAAATCTTGTATTTACCTGATTTTGCGACTGAACCCTTCATATAGAACAGATAATAATATATACAATTTACAATATGGAATATGCAATATGCAACATGCAATATCCAATATTCAATATACAATATGCAATATGCAATATGCAATAAGCAATATACAATATACAACAAATAATGTAAAATGTACAATATATAATATGTGTAATGCATGTAACGTAGGCATGCATATCTAATTAGCCCACGGACACCGGTATGACGCGCGTCCCGATGAGGGCACCGGGCTAATATCGAAACCTAATAAACACTCATTAACCAGACTCCAACATGTCCACATGATTACATGGTGTCAGATATCAGCCGTCTAACAATGCAACATGGCGTTATCAGGGCTGAAGCTGCCAGCACCACTAAGCTTGCAGGCGAACATTGCCATGAGCTGGAAAACTTGACTAAGCGCATATCAAATATATGCAATAGCCGCAGGTGTGATCAACAACGCTGAGAAGGTACAGTGCTCCATATTTCTACATGTGGTGGGCCCTGAGGCCCAACAAATATACAGAACAATGAAAATCCAGGTAGCGGAACAGGATAAGATAGCGCCCCTCATAAAAGCATTTGAAACATACTGTGAGCACAAGACAAATATTACAGTAGTCCGGTATCAGTTCAATTTGTACAATCAAAGTAATAAGAATATGAACACATTTATATGCAAACTGAAGATCAGAATCAAATATTGTGAATATGGCAACAAGGAAGAGTCCATGCTTTGCAATAGCATTGTGTGCGTTGTGAAAAACAACAAGCTATGGGATCTACTACTACAGACAGCAAAGCTTACACACGATCGCTGCATTGAGACATGCTGACTGAGCGAACATGCTGCCAAACACCTAAACAAAGACAAAGAAGAAGGAGGAGAAGCCCGAGTCGATGACATAGTAAAGCAAAAGTGGAGAAACACAAGAAATTGGACACAGCGTGACACACAAAACAAACAGTCGACACAATGTGGAAAATGGTGATATCTACATGCAATGGGATTGTGTCCTGCAAAAGGAAAAGGGTGTGCAGGATGCAAAAAGATAGGCTACTTCATAAAAGTATGCAGATCAAAAGCTGCCAAACCAAGACCTGTCAACAAAATCACGGTAGACCAGAACAACATCCCTGAAAGCGAAGAAGAAACCTCAACAGACGATGTGTCGGATGGGTGGGACAAGCTCTTCATTGGAGAGATAGCTGAAAACAAACATGCAAGGATGAACCTATGGTACACAGATAACGACATTGGTGGAACCAGCATACACTTCAAACTAGAAACTGGATCTGAGGCCAATATTGTACCCATCGGACTGATAAAAAGGTTGCAGAACATAACAGTACAACCAACAACATGCCACCTCATCACCTACTCAGGCAGGAAGATCAGCCCGGAAGGTGAGGTGGCCATCAAGGTGAATCGCAGGCAACTACGTTCCCAAGTGACGAAAGAGGGCAGCCCCATCGTTGGCAAAGACGCGTGTGTCAAACTCAACCTCATAGCGTGAGTGGACAAAATTGGAGATGCACAAACAGACAATGACAAGGCCAAAGAAATGGTAAATAAATATGAAGATATTTTTAAAGGCCTTGGTACCATGAAAACTAAAGCTAAATTATATGTTGATAATACCATAGCACCTGTCATAGACCCATCAAGGCATGTTCTGCATGCCATCAAAGACAATGTACATAAAGAATTAGATTGATTGATTGATTGATTGGTGGTTGCTTTACGCCGTGTCGGCAGCATAGGCCATATTCACGGCGAGAAATGTTTGTTTTTTGTTCAAACCATCGCTTTTACATGTAAAAGCAGACAATCAATTATGTGCCAATAGACACTAATTAAATTAGAAAGCTCACAATCATATATCTGTGGTCAAGGGAAACAAATTCCCATAGAAAAAGAAAAGTTTCATTAATAATTAATAGAATCCATTTAGTAAACTATATAAGGTGGTACAGTCCAGCTGCCCTCAAAAAGGCTAAAATGTTTTCCTGTTTTACCTTAGTAAAAAGGTCATGCATACTGCCTGCAGTGTAGAACCGTTGGCGCAGGGCCAAAAAATCAACGCAACTTAGTAAAATGTGTTTGAGTGTCAGTGGGGACTGACACCCAATACATTCAGGGGGAGGTTCCCCCTTGAGCAGAAAAGCATGTGTAAGCCACGAGTGGCCAATACGGCAGCGGCTAAGGACCACTTGGTCCCGCCGACCTCCTGCATGAGTCTGTGGTGGCTTTCCCACATATGGTTCAATTTCTTTAAGTTTATTAATGTTTTCATCCCACTCATGTTGCCATTTGGATTTTATGTGGGTGGCTATTAGTGAGGTGGATATAATACCCATCTGTTGTCAGTTGGTTCATTTTATAAATGACCGTTGCTAGAATAGGGTGATTCGTTTTCAGTCCAGCAACAGCCAGGAGGCAAGAGAAGGAATCACTGTATATAACATAGTTAGTATGGTTGGATACCTCGATACACTCCAAAGCGAGAAGGAGTGCTCGGGCCTCTGCAGTGAAAATCGAGCTCTGATCGGGCAAACGTACACCAAATTTTTCCCGTCGGCAGACTGCCGCAGCAGCTACCCGGCTTTGGTCTTTCGAACCATCAGTGTATATGGAGAGGTGGTCTGCAAACTGGCCTTGAATCTCTGCATGCAGTCCTTGGTACTCGAGTGGATGTGTCCCAGATTTCCTCAGTTCCGTGAGTCGGAGGATAACCGATGGCTTTCTCAACGACCACGGGGGATGTTCTGGGACTTTGGCATCCTCCAACACGTCCAAATCCACGCCCAAGGCCTCCAAATGAGGTTTCATTCGGAGCCTCAGTGGCCGGATGTAATTTGGCCTGGCTTCATACCTGGATTCGTCATGTTGCTCGAATAGACAATTGTGTGCAGGATTCAATGCATTAGTTTTTATCTTGACTACATATTGCATGGCCAGTTTGATTCTCCTGTTGTTAAGTGATGGCTCATTGGCTTCAACCGACATAAAGGCTCTGAACTGGATAAAGGCTCTGAAAGAATTAGATGAAATGTTAAAGTTAGGGGTGATTGTGGAGCAATTTGAACCAACTCCTTGGGTCACCTCGATAACTATATTCCGAAAACCAGGAAAGATAAGGATTTGTTTAGAACCCACTAAATTAAATAAAGCAAATCTGAGATGCCCATATCCAACGAGAACCATTGAAGAGGTAACAGCAAAAACACATGGTGCCAAATATTTTTTTTTACTAGACGCAAATAGCGGGAATTGGCAAATCGGTCTCGGTCCTGAAAGCTCTAAACTGTGCACACCCTGGGGTAGATACAGCTACACCAGGCTGCCTCAGCATACAAACGACCAGAGACATTTTCATATATGAAATGAATGAAATTCTAAAAGACATACCGGCGGTCAATGTCATCACAGATGACATTTTAGTATATCGAAATACAGTAGAGGAACATAACAAGAATCTATTACGTGTGCTAGCAGAGCTAGAAAGGTAGATCTACAACTGAATCCAAATATATCCATAATATGTGCAATGCACGTCAACTACGTAGGTCACATCCTAAGGCAAACTGGCCTTAAACTGAACAAACAACTAGTCGAGGCAATTATTGACATGCCCCCACCATTGCAAATCCGCTACAAACCAACAGTTGCTGCTTTTCTTACATCCCCTGACAACCTATTCCATGAAGTGGTGCATTAAATACGAGCCCAGTCTTGTTCTTGTCCAATCACCTGACCTAGATTCCAGGGTGCTGTGCGTCGCGCGTATATTGGCTGCTTATTGGCCGTAGACAGCCTTCTCGGCCAACTTCCTGTTTTCCTGACAACGCGCAATAGGCAATCCTCAGGACTTGATCTGCTTAATGCTGCACAATTCAAAGAAAACAGAACATTTCCAAAACAAAAATATCATTTTAGCTTCGATCCTACAAGTCCAGACCTGGATGGCCGAATGAGTTGAGCATCTGTCTCCTGTTTTGGGAAATTGGGGGACACAAACCCATGGGTTTGTGGGTTTGAACCCTGGTCGAGTCAAACCAATGACTTAAAAATGTATACTTGCCGCTTCCTAATCAGGCACTAAGCATTATTAGGATAGGAAACGGACTGGTTGACTCAGTGTCAGGCTGGTGGCCTGGTCTCTAAGTGGGACAGCACTATAAAGTTGCCAGGAGTGTGCACTGTCACAAATTGGTACCTGTCCTGATATGATCATATATGTTGCTAGGACATAAAACAACAACAAACAAATCGATCCTCTATATCGAATTGGAAAACTGGTACACTAATTTCACATATATTGCTACATGTAATTTCAAGAACCTGTTTCGGCTCAGGTTCATGGTGTCCGACATTTCCATGTGTATACTGACATTAATGTTTACGTTTTCACTTCAATTATCACCGTAATTAAAGTCCTTTTAAATTATATATATATATTCACATTATTGTACAGGTATTCACTTTTATTCTCACTACAATTCAATTGCCTTTTAAATATAATAAATCTAATAAATTACATATATATAATGGGTATGTATTTCTATTTCTTCTAAGGAGAGTACCTGCATATATATTTTCTTACATTTAGGAGCAGTAAGGAAAGTATCTTTAATTATTTCTCGAATTATTGTGCTAAGAAAGATATGGATTTGGTTTTCAACTTGTTCCCTTGAGAAAGCCACAACTAAGTAGGGTAAGAATGAGGTTGTCTTCCTCCTTTTAGTCCCTATCATATTAGTTAAAAGCATGATTACCTTGAAATAGAGAATCCTTTCAATTAACGCTCTGCTTACAATATACTGGACGGGTTGGCCGAATCACTAGAGCGCAGGCTTCCCGTACGGAAGATCGGCAGGTCAATTCCAGGTCGCGTCAAACCAATGACATACAAAATTGATACTTGTCGATTCCTAGCCAGGCACTCAGGATTATTAGGAGAGAGCAGGGACTATTTAGCTCAGTGTCAGGATAATGTGACTGCTTTGGATATCAGATGATGGTGCCAGCAGCCTGGTCTGAGAGTGGGGCAGCACTATAAAGTCGCCATTAGTTTACACTGTCACAAGTCGCCATCCATGCTGATATGAGCAGGATGTAAAACTGCACCAAACAACCAAGTATCTGCTTCTAGTATGGCAGGTACTGGCTGTATACACACCATCATCCTGTGCATAATGTTTTGGGTTTGCACCCTGACAGAGTCAAGGCAATGTCTTACAAGTTGTATACTCGTTACCACCTTGCCTGCTACTCGGCATTATTAGAACAGGGCAAGGTTTCTCAGTATCAGGACAATGTGGAATATATGATAATTGGTGCAGCAGACTAATGGTATCACAGTCGGAGAAGCACTATAGGGCCACGCTGAATGCGCACCGTCACAAACAAGTCTGTATCCATCCTGATATGACCTTATAAGTTAGTAGAATGCCAACTCTCAACAAACAAACCTTTCTTGAAAGACAAATATTCAACGATAAGTTTATTTGTTCTTTGGGGCTTTGCGTCCTGGAAAGATCTATGGTCATATCAGGACGAGTGTTGCCCCACTGGGACACCAGGCTCTCCGGTAACCTAATCCAATTGCCCCCTCAGTCCCATTATCCTGATACTGAGCAAACAGTCACTGCCTTATCGTAGCAATACCGAGCGCCAAGCTAGGTAGCGACAACTATAAATATTCGGACTCATTGGCATGACTCTCCCAATTTTCAAATTCCCGACCTTCGGCATGTGAACAGTGCGCTCTTGCTAATTAGGCCAGTGGACAATATATGAATAATATCAATTCCATTAGCAGTGCACATTGTAACCTCCAGTTTGCCCCTAATATATGCCATATGCAATGGAGGCATTGGAGAGGGTGGTGGCGGGTTATTGGGGGGGGAGGCCTGCTGGATATCTGGGAAGGGGGGGGGGGCAGTGGTTGGAGGGGGGAGCCTGCTGGTTATCTGGGATGGGGAGGGGGCGCTGGTTGGAGGTTGGGGGGAGGCCCGGCTGGATATCGCGGAGGGGATTGGGGAGGGAGAGGCGGAGGGGCCGGGGGCGGGGCTTGTGGGTGGAGGCCGGTTGTATGTCGGGGAGGGGGAGGGCCTGGGGGGGGGGAGGGGAGGGGGACGGGCCGGAGATTGTGAGGGGGGAGGCCGGCTGGATATCGGGGAGCGGGAGGGGGCGGGAGTTTGAGAGGAGGTTGTCTGGATATCGGGGAGGGTTACGGGCTGAGGCTTTTTTTTGGGGGGGAGGCCGGCTGGATATTGGGATGGGGGACTGAGCGGGGGTTGGTGGTTGGGGGTGGGGGGTCGGTTGGGGGGAGGCCGGCTGGACACCTTGCTTGTCTGCTGCTATCTTATCTGCATTAACTGAAAGCGAGGCAGCTGGCAGACGCAGAGGGGAGCGCATGGATCATGATCAATCATCAGTCTGCAGACTGATTGTCGGGATTGATCCGCCTCACCTAGTATCGCTCTATCTTCTATGGAACCTGGATCCTTATGAAGGTAATGAATTGCAATATGAACAATGGATGGAAACTACATGTTGTATATTTTAATTTGTGTATAGTATTGTTCCTTGTTGTTGTTGTTTTACGTCGTAGCATCATTTATGGTCATGACAAGATTGTACCGACTTGTGCACGTTCATGGCGACAGTATAATGCTGCCTCCACTGGGAGACAAGGCACCAGCACCCTAACCTGATATCCCAGTCAGTCACATTATCCTGATGCTATGCTAACCAGTCTTTTGTCCTATCCTATTAATGCCGAGTGCTAGGCAAGGTAGCGACAAGTATCAATTTTATAAGTCATTGGTTTGACTCGACTGGGCTTCGAACTCCCGACCTTCTGAACGGGAAGCCTGCTCTCCACCAATTCGACCACCACGTCTGATCATAAGTATTGTTGTTGTAGCGGTGCTACCTGGTTAGTTCCGTCAGTGGTCACTAACCGGAACTGGCTCCTCCTGTGACATGCATTTCCCTTATGGACCCTCACAACCATCAACATTTTCGCAAGCATAGGAGGAGGTGAGACCAACGATTTCTGGAACTAATCAAAATATCTGTCAAATTAAGCAAGTTTCTAACACACACTTCTTGCCATTCTGGAGCCAGGGTGCTCCCAATGGGGGACATCCGGGGTAGTTCATTTGTTGACACTAGATGGCGCATCGGTACCAGTGGTCCTAAACGGCCATTGACAATGCACTGAGTTCGCCGGTATGCGAGAGTGCAAAACGTTTACTTTATTCAAAATTAATAGAAATTCAGAACCCTAACCTTATAAATTTAATATAGTCTATTCGTTGTATGTTTTCTATATGTATACCAAGCGGTTTGTCTCTAGGTGTTGTGGCTTTAGAGATATTTGACTTCTTCTGTATGAAGTTTGTTCACGGCCATTGACAATGCACTGAGTTTGGCGGTACGCCCAGTGCAAAACGTTTACTTTATTCAAAATTAATAGAAATACAGAACCCTAACCTTATAAATTTAGTATAATCTATTCGTTGTATGTTTTCTATATGTATACCAAGCGATTTGTCTGTAGGTGTTGTGGTTTTAGAGATATTTGACTTCTTCTGTATGAAGATTGCTCATAGCCATTGGGTTTGCAGTGTGACAGTGTGCCGAATAGGCCCACTCGTTCAGTGGAGACGCGAACGGCAGGAATTTGAACTAAAAAGTCGGAGGTCCCCCATTAAACTGCCTAAGCGCTGTCATATAATCACATTTTCCACGCCTATCTGTTAATGTGACTCCTTACCTGAGAGATCACTGTCGAATACTACAATATCGATGATTTTTAGTGTACACTACGCGGCGTCGGTAGTGGCGGACGTAGGGACAAAAGTGGATGTTTTGTACTCTTTTGAAAACGTTAAAGGATCCCAAAGTGGGTGAATCATTTGGAATATATGACAGTTTCATTGCACCTCACTGGCAGCAATATCTATTCTATGCGATAAATACGCAGTCAGGTGACTAGACGGGGTGTCCGAATAAGTTGAGCGTCAGTCTCCCGTTTTGGTAGATCGTCGGATTCGGACTCTAGAGGTTTGAACCATGGTCAACTCAAACCAATGACGTAAAGTTGCATAGTCCGATGCTTTTGAGTTTCTGCCATTTTCTGAGATAAATACATTATGCTGATCGTTATGATCTATTGTATGTTAGTTTGAACTAACTTTGAATTTAAATGGCTAACTTTGGAGGTATTTGACGTTAAAACATGCCAAATTAATTTTGGCAAGCACGCCAAAACTCTAACATCATAGACTTCAGTACTAACAGGTTCTATTAAATTGACTTAGTACGACCTTCTATGCAGCAACAAATGCTTAATAATTGCACCAGTATCTAAGTTAAATATATAGAATAAAATCTAGATAAGTGTTTTAGCTTTGAAAATTTGATGTTTTGCAGGCATTTGGCATCCTGAGGATATGGCAAGGAATGGTTCGCTCAGTGTCAGGATAATGTGCCTGAGTGGGATATCAGGTGGTCTGGTACCCCACTGGAGCGGCACTATAAATTCCCCATGAGTGCCCAATATCAAAAGTCGGTACCGGTCCTGATATGACCTTAGACGTTGCCAGGATGTAAAACTCCAAAATCGAACAAACATCTAAGGTAATTCAAGGGTTGCAGCCGACTTGTTACACTCCACACTTATGGTGACTATATAGTGGTACTCCACAGGGAGACTGGGCTGCCTGCAACATGACCCAATATAACACTCAGTCACATTATTTCCAACAGGAGTGATAACGTTAGTGGTGCTAACGCCGGTGATGCGGATTCCGAGGGACACCAGATTGCCAGGGACACTTCCATTCAAATGCATTGTTAACGGCCGTGAGCAAATCTTCATACAGAAGAAGTCAAATATCTCCCAAATTACACCATCTAGAAACAAATCGCTTGGTACACATATAGAAAACATCTTTACCATAAAGACTATATTAAATTTATAAGGTTAGGGTTCTTGAATTCTATTAACTTTGAATAAAAATAACGTTTTGCACTACGCGTACCGTCAAACTCAAGGTATTGTCAATGGTCGGGAGCAATGTTCATACAGAAAATACAGAAGTCAAATATCTCTCAAATTACACCATCTAGAAACAAATCGTTTGGTACCCATATGGAAAACATTATATTAAATTGATAAGGTTAGTGACAATGCTGTTCGATTTTGACGCATGTGCAGAAGCGATGTATCCCTCGCAAACTGGTGTCCCTGGGAAACCCCAACACCGGCTCGGCGGCTACTCGCGGTGGGTTTGCCTCACTGCGCGCAAACTCAAGTCGCCAATGCCGCTGCCATCAGCGGTTCGGGCAATAGTAGCGTTTGGTGTACGATGCCCTACCTGCACTCCGTTAATAACATTAATATAATGTATTCATATAGCACAATATTGCCGACGGAGAGAATAATGGGCAGAGCGTATTAAACATCTCAAAAGTGCCACTGCTCTGACAGCACTGTCAATGGCAACAATTACAGCCTGGGCCAGATGACAGCGATGTGCCATACCAACCATGCTGCGACCCTGTACTTCCGGACATTGTTCGTGATGCTCAGCAACACGGGTAATTTGGCATTCGATCGCCGCCATAGCTCTACAGCCTTAAGCATAATACAGGTGCTGCCACCTAGCTACTTTCGCCGGTGGTTCTTTCTGACTTATACACCAGCGCCGCCTGGTTTCTTATTTGATCCGTAAATACTTCGAGAATGCTGGCTCTGCCTGTCCGACCTGCCCTCTGCGGTCGTTAGCTCGAACTAGCGGACTAACTGGCTATATAAGGCCCGTCTCAGCGGCAGAGAGCTCACTTCGAAACGGCCACAGGAGGACACTGGCTGGCTCTGAACTGCCATCCCGCCCACCCCTGCTAATTGTGCTTACTAAAATTGACATGTGCTTACTACTTGACTCATTATCGAAGAAAAATAAATCCAACTTTAAACTCATATGCGGTGTCGGTGTCTAATTGAGCCACAGGTACTCAGGTGTCAACCACAATAATGTGACAGCTGGAGTAGAAGTTCTTATTCTCTGTCATAGCAGCATGAGAATGGCCATCATCGAAATTGCAGTAGCTTTTTTCGCCGAGTTAGGTTTTAGCATCCAAATGACGTGGCCTTGTTAAGATTTCCCAGAACAAATCCTTATGATATTATATATACAAGAAAAGTCCAGGCACAACAGAAACACTGACAAATCTATTTGAGTTGTTTTCTGTCTAAAGGCCACAATAGGCAGTGTTAGTGTTGAGGTATTCTTTGCAGGAACTGGAGCACATAATTAATACCACACCAGACGTATGCTGATAAGCATATATCGCACATTATGTTGTTAATATTTCTATAATTAATTGTACATCACACATATTTCGTTCATTTCGTCAGTACATTCGTTTGTCAGCATAGAAACATGGACCTTTCTGTTGTGGAACATTGTCGATTTAGGCTACTGGGTTTGCTGTACGAAATAACAAGTATTTATGCGCTGTGTAAAGCATAATACGAGTATGATAAGGGCAGAATCGACCACCTGCTGTTCAGTCTCTACTCGTTCCTCATTCATATAGTGGTGTGAAATATCCAACCTCAGATCCGTGTGTGGCAACACCTTGCTGCTCAGGCATCAAATCGTTCCGCAACCTATACTCACTGTACCACTGAACATTACCATTCTTGTAGGGGGTGATGAAAATGAGAAATATTGTGCCTAGAGCAGGAGTCGAACCCACATCTCTTTGCATTCCGGGCCAGTGTGCTAACCATTGCACCATCTGGGCTCCCTGAGGCCACCACACTACCCACGCATATCTGGCTATGCGGCTCCTTGCCTGAGAGGTCAGTGCAGACCACTACACTCATCCCCCTGGAATTGTAAGTATTTTAATGCTTACAATAACATACATACAGGCAATGCAGCAACACATACATACCCAGGGTAGGTTCAACAACCATACAGTGCGTCGCTTGTACAGGATCCTGGTCATGGAACCAGTGTCGTGGGGGTGACGAAAATGGGAAATTTTGCGCCTAGAGCGGGACTCAAACCCACATCTCTTTGCATTCCGAGCCAGTGTGCTAACTATTACACCACCTGGGATCCCTGATGTCACCACACTACCCACGCCTACCTGTCTATGCAGCTCCTTGCCTGAGAGGTCAGTGCAGACCAATACACCATCATTGACTATAAATATAAGGTAGGATTAACCATTGATACCAATCGATAACTATATGTGCATGTATATATAGGGTATAGAATTTGAACCCCCAGGTTTGAACCCAGGCCTAGTCAAACCAACGCCTTAACATTTAGTGTGATTCGAACCTGTAGTTTCCAGCCTACCCGCACTGCAGTCTCCACTCACATCCCTCTCTAGCCACCCCTCCTTCAATGTATCACATCTCGCACAGCCTGTCCTGATATTAACTATGAGCATTATAGTGCTCACCGCTGCCACCAGGATCGCTTCACTCACAGACACTTCTCCGATGATGGTGTTCTCTGTGGCAGAGTGGTTAGAGTGTCTGACTTATTTCTAGGTCGGACTCCTAATCTGAAGTTTGGTGGTTCGATTCCCCGTGCCCCTACCTCTGCCAATTTAGATTTCCACCGCTGTGTATAACTTACAGCGTCATCAAAGGCCGGTTACTCTCATACCATGTCTATGTGGTGTGGGAGGTTAAAAATCCCTTCGGTCGGTAAAAGTGTACGCTCGGGCTTTCTATCTACAAACTCTCTAATGGTGAAAACAAGTCTAGTCAGACTTATCCATACTGGGCAGTATAAATCTTCAAGAACAAAAATAATGGATGGGAATGGCGTCCACTAACCCAGCGCTCTCTGCTGTTTGATTCCTCTAATATCGCTCACCGACTTGGGGGCTGTTGGGTGAGAGTAGACACTATGTTCCTGGTAATTTGGGAAGAAGGAGGTAGGAGGGTGGGGAGGGGGAGCTCAAGTCAAAATGAACCTATTAAATACAGCGGGGAAAGGTCGAAGCAAATGGCAGCTCCAATGTAGTTCATTTAGTTGATAGCCTGAATTGTCCCGAGGACAAAGAGTGTAATGAGATTAATTAAATTGATCGAAGTTTCATAATATTTCATTCATAAATCGATCCAATTGCTATAGTGTATCTCCATTACTCATATATATATATCCCTAGGGATATATATATACTTTTTCTTTTTTCTTGAAGATTTATGCTGCCTATTATGGATAAGTCTGAATAGACCTGTTTTCATCATTAGACAGTTTGTCGAAAGAAAGCCCAAACCTACACTTCGAGTGACCCAAGGGATTTTTAACCCCCCACACCACATAGACATGGTATGAGAGCAACTGGCCTTTGATGACACTGTAAGTTATACACAGCGGTGGAGATCCAAATTGGCAGAGGTGAGGGCACAGGGAATCGAACCACCAACCTTCAGATTAGGAATCTGACCTAGAAAAAAGTCAGACACAGAGAACACAGTTGTTTTTATGGTAAACAGACTAACAACAGAATGGAGTGGCTGAGAAAGATTACATATTCTCTGGCAGGAATATATTAAACGAGTAGGTCTGGGTACAGTAGTGACTCTATGCAGCTGGTATCAGGGTAGGAACGAGCCACTCACAGGTGGCGCCGTAGAGGCAGAAGCGGGAACTAACTCCTGTGACAGTAGGATCATTGATAATACCTAATATAGAGAAGGGAACTGATAAGTTCGTATTGTCCCTGGTGATATCCCCATACTAGATTATAGAGCACATAAATGTGATGGTGGTTAGGCTTTAGCATTGTTCTGGTCACTATTTTTGTGTTAATAAACGCTACAAGATACATCATCATACTTCACAGATGCTTTGCCATGTATGGGTTGTTAATAGCATATTATTTGTGCCTTCCAAACATATTTCATATTAATTTTGATGGTTTTTCCTATCTTTGGTCAATTCAACCAGAGTGTCATCCATTTTGAGCCACATAACCTCAAGTGGTGTTAACTCCACCATAAGATAGTGCCACCGTCACTAATGGTACAGAAGGATTCCACCAGATGGCAATGCTATATTGAAAGGGGACCATGTCCAATTCTAGAATATAACAGAGAACGTACATATATACATGTTTTCTGAATATAGTCAGAGACCATGAATACATACATATAATGATAGATCAACAAAATGTAAAATAATTCTGATTTACGGCATAGGGGGAATGTAAATGTTATATTACTGTTCGGTGTATGTGACCAAACACATGACTTTATATATAGGTAAGTGCTGGTGGTGCCTGAGTGGGATGTAAATAAACATAGTGGTGCTGGCAGGTCTGGGTGTGAGGGCACTCAGGGGAAAAGGGGTGGGGTGATAATTTACAATGAACCCATGTAACCATATAAATAATAAACCAGAAGGCTTGACTCTCTCTCCTTCTTTACACTCTATGCTCTTCCTTTCTCTTTGTCTGTATTGATTTCACTATAGCCTGCCTACACAACCGCAGATTCGAGCCTTAGCCTTTACAACAATATTGGTCCAGGGAATGATGCGGAACCTAGATTTAACCTATACACGGCTAGGTAAAAGTTATTATATGTATAAAGTAGGGCTATGTAACAAAGGACGGGACACAGACGAGTTTTGGGTCGGACACTTTATTGAGCATCGTGGCTAGCATAATAACAGGCTAACAGGTAAAAGTTTCAAATCCAATGGCCAAGTGACTGACCTGGCGTGAGCAACAATGGAAACGGCCGTTGGCGGCGCTAGCGGAGGCAACCCGGGCAAATCCAGGCAGGTCAGCGATTGGACATATTATATTTTGCGAATAACGTAATAGCAAATAATAATAATACAGGAATACTCCGCCTATTTATATCTGCATAATTAATTATACATCCTATAATGATCTAACTGCAGCCATTGTTCACCTCAACTAGGGCTGGATACAGTGATTGGGTCGGTGTGCCATACTCCTTCCTGTCTCAATGAATAAAGTTGTTTGTTAAAGTTACTTTTCCTTTCTCATTATATGTACCCATGCAAACGATGTATGGGTTCATATACAGCCATAACTGTCAAGTGGAATTATTTTTAAAGTAGAATTGAATATGTCTGATTCATTCACTTGTAATTTTAAATGAGGGGTTCAGGTGCATCTTTGAATGGCTTCCTCAACAGGCCCCAGTTGAGATGAGCAATTATTAAAGTTGTGTACTAGGCACGATATTTGCCATTGGCGTTACCCTTATGCCACTGTTTGCCGAGGCCAGCCCGTATGCAGAAGTCAGTGTTAGCGGGGTTTGATGTTACAGCCTATTACCGATTAGCTATCGCCGATGTCAGGAACTGTGTCAAGTCGTATGCAGGAGCGCATAACACTTACATTTTAGCTAAACGTGAAATTATTTATAGATTTGGGAAATCCCTCTGCGTCTGTACCCATATTTTAGGCTTATATCTATTAATGCTATCATATTTAACAGAATTAAATACGCAATAAGTGAAATTTATTCAAATTAACCCTAAATTCGAACCCTCCTTAAGGCTACCGCCGCATTGGCGGCGATATTACTAGTTATATTTTCGAATCGACGAACGTAATGTAAACAAATCGCCGCCACCGCTGCGTTCCATACTGGCAGCGGCGGCGATTTGTTTACATTACGTTCGTCGATTCGAAAATATAACTAGTAATATCGCCGCCAATGCGTCGGTAGCCTTAAGGAGGGTTCGAATTTAGGGTTAATTTGAATAAATTTCACTTGTTGCGTATCTAATTCTGTTAAATATGGTCGCATTGAATAGATTTGGGCCTAATAAATTCGCAAAACCTGATATTTTTTAGGGGTAAGGTAACACCGGTTAAGCCTTTGGTGTTAGGCCTAACACTGACTCGTGCATACCATTTTTTCGCGGCTAAACCGGAATTCCCTCCAAACACCGTTTTGCTTCGCTAACACTGACTCCTGCATACGGCCCCTGGATGCTCTACAGGTTTTGCACTGTGTGGTTGTTGAACATACCTGCATATCCACGTGTAAGTGCATAATACCCCTGTCACACTATGACGTAATGAGCGAACGTGAGCCTAACGTGGTGATTTTTCGTCATTATGTTGATGTACATTGGATTACGTTATGATGACGTCATAATGACGTTAGACTGACGTCGAGCTACGTCACATTACGTCGTGTTACGTCGAGTTACGTCAAGGTTTTGGACATGTTAAAAAATTTTGACGTAGCTCGAACGTAAGGGTTTACGTTCGCCGTACGTTCTGTTCACGTTCAGCGAATGTCAATGACGTTAAACGGACGTTAGGCAAACGTTCCTCACTATGTTCCACTACGTTCCACTCGTTGACCCACATTAAAGCCGGTGGAAACGTCCATGCGGCGTAATGGGAAAGTCAGGAGAACGTCAGGAGAACGTCAGGAGAACATCAGGACAACGTCAGGAGAACGTACGTTCAGCGTTTCGCCAACGTTTAATGACATAAGTAACGTAAGGTAACGTAAAGCAACATAGTTCTGGTGATGGAATAACGTTCATAACGTTCCGTGAGCGTCATTACGTTGTCCTCTCTCATTGAATGACGGTATCACTACGCTTTACCGACGTTACGCTCTCGTCCACTACGCTGCATCCACATTCAACTTGTGCCCAAATTTGCATACTACGCCGAGAAGTTCAACATTCTTCACGTTCTCCCTATGTTGACGTTGTTACGTCGTAATGTGACAGGGCCATTAGCTCCATGTATGTAATAATTGTAAGCATTAAATGACTTATGGGCATAATCAATGTAAATGACTTATAATTCTAGAGGTACAAGTGTAGTAGTCTGCACTGACGTCTCAGGCAAGGTGCCACCTATAAAGGTGGGCATGGATAGGGTGATGACATCAGGGAGCCAAGGTGGTGTGATGGTTAGCACACTTGGCCAAAATATAAGTGGTGTGGGTTCGACTCCTGCTATAGGCACAATATTTCCCATTTTCATCGGCAGTTATATTACATATTTCTATAGATATATATATATATGGATAGTGATAAACCCTTTATCGAGGGTAATAAACTCTGTAGTGGTTCCTTCCCCCCCCTCTCATGGGGTGGGGGGGGCTCCCAGCATGCACCTCGCCCCCTCCCCACCTCGGGGGGGTTGCTTTCGCCATTCGGTCGGAAGCAATTTATATATATATATATGCAGATGTATTTAAAGACTAATTACTATTGTCTTGTCTCTTCTTTGTAATGGTCAATAATCTAAATATACTAGAGCTATATATATACAGATATATACAGATTTGAATATGTCTGATTAATTAAATTGTAATATGAATATATGGTACATAATATTTGAATTTCTTGTATATTTCGCAAATGAGCATCTTAGAGCTGATGTGAATAAAACTGTACTGTTGTACTGATGTGAATAAAACTGGTATGTGAGCAATGCATGATATGCAATGCATAATACATGCACCAATAATCTAATGTATGTATTTATATATATATTGTAAGTCTAATCTGCTTAATGCACATTCTTCACAGGAAATAATGATCATGAAGCGATTAACAGATCCACCTGCGCCCGTCATTTCATCTTACAATTTAATGAATAAGACGTTTGTATTTCTACTTTTAGAACCATATCGCGCCACTTTTATGACCAACAATGCAATTCATGGCTATAAGGCATTTCCCAGCAGAGTCATTCGAAGTGTGTATTGTCTAACCAGATGGGATGGGCGGATGAGTTGAGCGTCCGTCTCCTCTTTTGGGAGATCGGGGGATCGGAATCTTCGTGGGTTTGAACCGTGGTCCAATCAAACCAATGACTTAAAAATTGATACTTGTCACTTCGTAACCTGGTGCTCGGCATTATTAGGATCTATTGGCAAGGAATGGTTGGTTCAGTTTCAGGATAATATGACTGAGTGGGATATCCGGTCATGGTATTGGCGGCTGATTTCCCAGTGACCAGGACTATAAAGTCGCTATGAGTGTGCAATGTCACAAGTCGGTAGCCATCTTGATATGACCTTAGATGTTGCTAGGAGGTAAAACAACAAACAAACAAAACAAAGTGTGTATTAAAGCGGCATAATTTGATGAATGAATCAACATCACACCATTACAAGAGACTTATACCCCTGTCACACTACGACGTACCGAGCTAGCGTGAGCCTAACATGGTGATTTTTCGTCATTACGTTGATGTATGTTGGATTACGTTATGATGATGTCATAATGATGTTAGACTGATGTTGAGCTACGTCATATTACGTCATGTTATGTCGAGTTACGTCAAGGTTTTGGACATGTTAAAAAATGTTGACGTAGCTCGAACGTAAGGGTTTACGTTCGCCGTACGTTCTATTCACGTTCAGTGAACGTCTGACGTTAAACGGACATTAGGCAAACGCTGCTCACTACGTTCAACTACGTTCCACTACGTTGACCCACATTAAACCATGGGAAATGCCCATGCGACGTAATGGGAATGTCAGGAGAATGTCAGGAGAATGTCAGGAGAACGTCAGGAGATTGTCAGGAGAATGTACATTCAACACACGTTCAACGTCTTTTGACGTATGTAAAGTCATGTAACATTCTTCTGGCGATGGAATAACATTCATAACGTTCCGCAAGCGTAATGATGTGGTCCTCTCTCGTTGAATGATGGTATCACTACGCTTTACCGATGTTATGCTCTCGTCCACTACGCTGCATCCATGTTCAACTTGTGCCCAAATTTGCATACTATGCCGAGAAGTTCAACGTTCTTCACGTTCTCCCTACGTTGATGTCGTTACGTTGTACTGTGACAGGGCCTTTACATAGATTTGAACCTGCACATTGAACTAGACTACTGATGCACTCATTACACATTTGTAGGAAATACAGTGTAGGAAATACTAAGTGAATTTAATAGAACCTGGTAGTATTGAAGAGAATGATGCCGCAGCTTTGTTATGAAGCTGCCGTATTAATTGTGCATGTTTTTTTGTTTTTTGTTTATTGTTGTTTAAATTTGTATTCCAGTTGAATAACATCTTTTTTCAGCACTAAGGCGCTGGTCTTCCGGCCTTAATAATAATAGCGCATATTAACTATTTATGGATGAGATGATGAGATGGTATGAACAATATATACAATGGTAGGTTAAAATGAGGCATTACAAATATAGTGGGGATCTTATTTTGCACATGTCAACTGGAGAATATCCATTTACCTTTAGACTATACCAGTGATTTGATGATCATACCTGTGCGGAGCCAGTAATATAATGGGCATGACTTGCTGATACAGGTAGTCGTGGATTTTGGATTATGCAAATAATGGTTGCACGACTCATTTAAATTGTCTTGGTAAACTATAGCTTTGTCGGTAGTATATGTTTTATTGGTTTAGTCAGGTGTTATAGGCTGGTGGGTATACTTTGGTAGTTGTTATTTCTTTTACTCTGTTTGCCAGGGGGGTATCTGAGAGAGGGAGAGGGACTATGTATTTATTTCGGTTCTCAACTTCTGTGGTCTATCCAGGTAGGTTTATTAATGTATGTCTGTGTTGGGTACTCAACCTTTAATCTAGATTTAAATTGCAGGTAGGTTGTTGCATTCCTGGCGTTCAGGATATGCATGAGCTCTGGGAATGTCACTTAGATTCAGCTATATCAAATTAACCTTTTTAATTAAAAGATAATCCAAACTAAGTAAAGTACTTTAAAGCCATCAGCTTAACTTGTTTATCTTAAATACATATGACTATGGAGCTTTAAGCACAGGATGTAGGATAATCATGGTTTTTGAAAGGACTACTTTTATTCAAACCTGTTAGTTAAAGTGTGAGAAATTAAGCCTATTCTCGAGAACATTTTGACATCTAGATGCATTCACAAGCATGTCATGGAGGTTGCAGACATAAGCTGTCAATATCAATCAACAATAAATTGTCCAGTTATTTCTCGTTAAAGCCAACATGATTTTGTTGTTGTTGTTTTTCTTGTTATTTGTTTTGTATTCGGGAGAGGGAGGGGAGGGTAACTTCTGACCTTGCTATCCCCATGAGCTACGCTCCTGCTATTTGGAATTCATATTTAGAACTTCATTTCCTGCTAATGCCAGAGCTCATGAATATCCTCAACTCCATGCTGCGTAGGCATATTAACAACAAAAAACTGCCTCAGACTGGTCATGCGCACAGGTGCGTGGCTAACTTCCGGTGAAACAGGCATCAGCATCTTGCTTCCTTTTCCTCCCACACCCAATTCGCCAATCAGACTCAACTATAGTGGCATCCCTCAAGGGGGCGTTTCTCAGGGATAAACCAAAAAATAATGTTAAAGGAAAATGGACGAGAAAAGATCGATGTCATTGTGAATACTGCCTCTGGCATGCTGCAGAGTAGGCGGCATCTTTATGTTACCTGACGTGAGTAGCTGTTAAGTTCCTAGAATTATGGAAGTATTCTGACAGTGGGACTTGTAACGTGGGTCCTAAAGGCCCTGTCACATTACGGCGTATGGCGGGAGCGTATTGAAAACCTACGTACGTCCTGCGCGTGCCGGCCTATCATGACCTATCGGGTGTTTTTGAGCGTATGCGTAACCTATGAGGAGCATACGAGGAGCGTACGAGAGCATACTGTGACCTTTTTTGACGGTTTTGATTGGCATATGGAACCTATGCGTAGCGTATGTTCGTATGCGTAGCATATGCATAGCGTATGCATAGCGTATGTGTAGTGTATGCATAGCATATGCATAGCATATGAGCGTATGAGTAGCGTACGAGTCAAGATTGATGTAGAGACCTATGGCATACGCTTGGAACACACTGTGCATATGCTGTGCATATGCTAGGAGTATGCTCCCATACATAACTCATAGGTTATGTGTATGCTACATACACTAGAGATACACCAGCGACACAAGTTGAGCATATGCATAGCCTACGCTGGCGCACCCCTAGCGTATGAGGAGCATACACCGGTGTACGAGGAGCATACACCGGCGTATGAGTAGCGTATGAGTAGCGTATGCGTAGCGTATGAGTAGCGTATGAACCATATGCTCCCATAGGTCGAGATTTTTTGAGCATGCACAAACAAATTTGGACGGACGGATGGGAGAAAGCGTATGGCGGCGGACAACGGCACACGCCGGCATAGGCCGGCACATGACGGCCTATGCATAGCATATGCGTAGCGTATGGTGGCATATGCCGGTGTATGCCGACGTATATGATGTAATGCTCCTACGCCGCCGTACGCTCCCGCAAAAAAACCTAATGTGACAGCCCCTTAATTGGTTGGGAGGGGCATGCTATAGTGTCGCTTAAAATTGCATAATCCGATGGTTTTGAGTCACTGTATTTTTCTGAGATAAATATAATAAGTAGGTCGGTGGTTATTATCTAGCTTACTTCAGTTTAAAGCGACTTTAATATAAAATGACTAACTTTGGAGATATTTGAAGTGCAAATATGCCAAAACTTTGACATCATAGACTTCAGTGGAAACCGGTTATATTAAACTTTTAAAGTGGCTTAGTGTATACTTCTGGGGCCATATGCAGGAGTCAGTGTTAGCGGCGTTTCGTGTTAGAGCCTATTACTGTTTAGCTATCACCGACATCGGGAAGTGTGTCAAGTCGTATGCAGGAGCGCATAACACATACATTGTAGCTAAACGTGAATTTATTTATAGATTTGGGAAATCCCTCTGCATCTGTACCCATATTTTAGGCTTATATCTATTAAATGCTATCATATTTAACAGAATTAAATACGCAATAAGTGAAATTTGAGGAAATTAACCCTCAATTCGAAGCAATATTAACGCTGCCTCCGTAATGGCGGCGATATTACTATTTATATTTTCGAATCGACGAGCATAAAGTAAACAAATCGCTAATACATTGCCGCCAATGCGACGTCGATGCGGTGGTCGCGACGGCGGCGATTTGTTTACTTTACATTCGTCGATTCGAAAATATACGTATTAATATCGACGCCGTTACGGCGGCAGCGTCAATATTGCTTCGGTTTTAGGGTTAATTTCATGAAATTTCACTTATTGCGTATTTAATTCTGTTAAATATCATAGCATTTAATAGATTTGGCTACAACGTTATGCTAACACCGCCCGTAAACGTCATATGAAACGGGGTTAGTGTCGCAGACCTTATACGCACGGTGTTAGGCCTATCACTGACTCGTGCATACCAACTTTTCGGCGTTAAACCAGAAATCCCCTCTAAACGTGTTTTTGCTCGATAACACTGACTCCTGCATATGGCCCCTGATGAATAAGTGCACTAGTATCAGCAGAGATGTAAAGTACTGCCTTTTTTTTGTTGTAAATATAGTTTATTCATTGAATAAAGTCTTTTGTCAGTGCCGTGGCACTGGTCTTCAAGCCATGTGACAATACAGTTATTTACAATATATGCAGCTAGCCCAAATCAGCTGAAATAACAATACAATACTTACATATGGTATAGTTTGACAATTCACATACAAAAATAGCAGTTATATGTTGTATTCCTACACACTTGATACATACATGTGTATTGATTAGACCATTACATAACGGAGTGGTTAGGTGCATAGTTTTCCTTCATAGGTTTGTATGCCTACTATGTTGTGAATTGCAAAACTATCATGTTGTTGGAGTTAACATTTTAGGATGGAGTGAGTGTTAGTAGAATGGTTTGTTTATTCTGTTAGATAGAGTGTGGTTAGCTTATAGGGTTATGCTTAAAAGGCTAATAAATAATACCTCAGGTGTGTTTTTTGACTACATGAAGTAGTTTGAGTAAGTAGGTTGTTTGTAATGATGGGATAAACAATGCTTGGAGGATTGTATGTTTCAGTTATTTAGTAGTCTAGTACAGACTTTATTAGTGTCTATGTTTGTACAAAGACCCTATAATACCAAGACAGCTCAGGTTCTTGACAGAACCGAAGGCTAAGGGAGCAAACCCTAAACAGAAAACGATGTCACTGTGGCAGCGTTAAGGGTGGTCGATGTATGGAACTCCCAACATCTCCCGACCAGCCACTGCAGGGACAAATAGTTTTGCGCCTGTCTGGAAAATGTTCTTACTGGTGTGAAACCTCTATTTGCTCCCCGAGAGAGTGCCGCCAGCAGCACTTCAACATTTTTGCAGGCAGCTTTCATGAAATGGCTGAAATACAGAGGAGGATGGCCAAGGCTAGCACATCTTTTGGCTGACTATGCCAGAGACTCTGGAACAACCACCATGTGTCCATGCGGGTCAAAGGCAAGATCTACCATGCAATCATGCTATCCACCCTACTATACGGAGCCGAGGCCTGTACAGACAACAGGTGAAAAAGCTGCATGCCTTCATGAACCCTAAACAGAAAACCATGTCACTGTGGCAGCATTAAGGGCGGTCAATGTATGGAACTCCCAACATCTCCCGACCAGCCACTACAGGGACAAATAGTTTTGCACCTGTCTGGACATGTTCTTGCTGGTGTGAAACCTCTATTTGCTCCCAGAGAGAGTGCCGCTAGTAACTTGCAAAAGCCAGCAGCATTTCAACACTTTTGCAGGCAGCTTTCATGAAATGGCTGAAATACAGAGGAGGATGGCCAAGGCTAGCACATCTTTTGGCTGACTAGGCCAGAGACTCTGGAACAACCACCATGTGTCCATGCGGGTCAAAGGCAAAATCTACCATGCAATCATGCTATCCACCTTACTATACAGAGCCGAGGCCTGGACAGTGTAGAGACAACAGGTGAAAAAGCTGAATGCCTTCATGATGCAACATCTGCGTTCAATCATGAGGCTAATCTGGAAGGACAAAGTGACAAATAAGGAAATACTCGAACGGATGGGTCTGTTGTCACTGAATTGACATGTTCCTGATTTCCGTTAAGTAGGAGCGGAGAGTTGTGTATAGGTTTGTTTATTCTTTGTTGTTTATTTGTTGGTCTCCAAAGAAATTCTACTAACTGGACAAGACAGGTCTCGCAGAGACTTACTTGGTTTATTTCTGGTGGTTTTCCATCCTAGCAACATATATGGTCATATCAACATGGATACCCACGTTGTGGCAGTGCACACTCATGACAAATGTATAGTGCTGCCACACTGGGAGAGATCAGACTACCGACACCATGACCAAATTTTCCACCCAATCACATTATCCTGCTAGTAAGCTCGCCAATCTTTGGCCTATCCTAATATGGCCGAGCACCATGCTAGGCAGGGACAAGTATCAATTGTATAAGTCATTGGTTAGACTCTCCTGGGATTCACATAACCTTCATTATTCAGGAGATCGGGAGTTCGATCCCCAGTCGAGTCAAACCAATGACTATCAAATTTATACTTGCTGCTTCCTAGCTTGGCATTCAGCATTAATAGCATAGAACAAGGACTTCTTAGCTCAGTGTCAGAATAATGTGACTGAGTGGGATATCAGGGCATGGTAATGATGGCCTGATTTCCGAGTGTGACAGCACTATGCAATTGACATAAGTGCGCATTGTCACTAGTTGGTACATGTCCTGATATGACCTTAAATGTTGCCAAGACTCGAAGCTCCATGAACCAACCAACCAGGGACAAGTTGTGCGAGAGGAACTAGAAGGTGGTTGGTTACACCATGAATAATTTACAAACGATGCTGCAACTGATACGCCCCCTGTCGCACACTACGCACACGGTTCACTTGACACCCGTGGGGAAGGATAAACAGAGACGACAGGAGGAGACCCATCTTACATAGCCACTGGGTAGAATTAAGCCCCAGTCACACATACCCGGATCAGGGACCGGACAAGCCCCGGACCGCCATCCAGGGTGGTCCGGGGCGATCCGGGGTGATCCGTGGCTCGTCCGTGGCTCGTCCGTGCCAACACCCCCTGATCCGGCCTGATCCATGGCTCGTCCGGCACCGTCCGGGCTCAGCCCCGGATGTTTTAAAATGTTTAAAACATCCGGGGTGGTCTGGGGGATTTTGTGATCCGGGCTCTATCTTGTCTGATCCGGCCTGATCCGGGGGTGGTCCGGGGGTGGTCCGGGGGTGGTCCGGGTATTTCGGGGGTGGTCTGGGGTGGACCGGGCCTGTCCGGGGGTGTTCTGGGGTCATTTTGAGCCATGGTTTGACCCGGACCATCCCCGGACTATCCAGTACTACCCCCTCCCTAGCCACGGACCACTCCCGGACTGCCCCCGCAAGAGCAGGGGTGATCCGGGATAGTCCGGTGGTGATCCGGGATAGTCCGGGGGTGGTCCGGGGCAGTCCGGGGGTGGTCCGGCCGCATCCGGGGCCAGTCCGGCCCAGTCCGGGGGCAGTCCGGGGGTGGTACGGGGCGGTCCGGGGCTCGTCCGGGGCTCGTCCGGGAAAGTGTGACTGCGAGGCAAAAATCGACAAAAACAGTGATTTTATCCATGGCGGTCCGTCACAGTCCGGGCCGTTGATCCGTGGGTGGTCCGGCTCAAAATCCGGGGCTCGTCCGGCTATGTGTGACTGGGGCTTTAACAAGCTCTTCATTAAGGATACAATTTCACAGTAATTCTCCCATTCTTTACACTACTGATATGGTGTGATGTAAACGTAGGTAGCATTAACGAGCACAAGCCTAGCCACCAGTATAAGGTTCAATCCATATACATTATAATCCTGTTAAACCAAACTTGAAGGGACCCTAGACATTTGTTTGGATTAACCGATCATTGGTTTAACCAAGCTTTGGCTTCAACTTTGAGTTTGAGTAAGCATGTATTGCGCATGTAATATACAATGTATGTGGACACTTTGTTATTGTTTTTTTATGTATATACAGTATAACCCCATTAAACGAAGCTCAGTTAAAGCAAACGATCCGTTAATCCAAACATTTGTCCACGGCCTGGCAAAATACTACCATTTATTATATAAAAAAGTTGACTGTGACCTTATACCCACATGAATGTTTGGTTTAACCAAACCGGAAGTGGACTAGAGTCCGACAATTTTGTTTGGATTAACCGATAATTTGGATTAACCGACTTTGGTTTAACCAACTTTTTTATACCATGGTAAATGGTAGTATTTTGCCGGGCCGGTGAAAAAAGTGTGGGTTAACCGATCGTTTGGTTTAGCTCTTGGATTAACCGATCGTTTGGTTGAGCGTTTGTATAGCTCTTGTATTGTCTTCTATTTCCTAATACAACCTTTATATGTTGCTAGGACGTAAAACAACAACACCCATGTATTTCCTATGGAATCACCTGATACTAGGATCCGATTCATAGAGCGCAGGCCTCCTGTGCAAAAGGCCGACAGTTTGATTCCAGGTCGAGTCAAACCATTGACTTACAAAATTGATACTTGTCACTTCCTAGCCACGCGCTCAGCATAATTAGGATAGGGCATGGACTGGCTAGCTCAGTGTCAGGATAATGTGACTGAGTGGGATATCAGGTCATGGCACCGGCGGCCTGGTCTCCCTATGGGGCAGCACTAGAACCTTGCCATGACTGTGCACTGTCACAAGTCGGTGACCATCCTGATATGACCTTAAATGTTGCTATGAGGTAAAACCCAAACAAACAAACAAACTTCAGAAAGTTATCTGACACAAACTGATTGTGAAAAAGATCAAACATTTCTAAAATAATTAAGCAGTATGGATAAGTTTTCGGATATATGACTACTTTTAGTTGTTCTTTGTGGTCGCAATATTAATTTTCAAGCACTGGGTCTTTACCATCTGTTGAGTCTATATTCGTGAATATACCTTCTATTTAAAGTAAAGTTGTAGTCTAAAGCCCTGTTCACACAGGGCAGTTAATTCGAATCATATAAATCGACTTGCCTAGTTCGGCTCACATTTGGCGTGTGAACGCACGGCTGAGGCGGTTTAGCGCTGATTTAACTCATATAAATCGGATTTTATAAACCACCTAAGTAGGTGGTTTATATGAACCAAATTTTATGATTCGACTTATATCGCCCGTGTGAACGCAACCGACTTACTTGATGCGGATTAAGGACGTGACACGCATGCGCAGTCAAGACCTTAGTTTGTTGACTTTCCGGTCGATCAAAAGTGCATATTATATACTTTAGTCTATGAAGCCGCTAGCTGTGCACAGATATTTTTTTCATCATTTATTTTTAGGGTTTCACTGCCCAGCAGAAATGTGGACCCTTCCAAACCAATACGATTCAGTCCATACATATCTAGGTCGAACCCACACTCTCTCGTGGCGACGTCGACTAACCGAAACTGCCGCTGGTTAGTAACGACTTGCTCATGCGCTGATATCGATTTCCGGCCCAAGCACTGTCCATGTGAACGCGAAACACTTTCAAACTAAATCGATTCATATGATTTGCTTTGTCTAAATCGCTTTAAACTTTTCCTGTGTGAACACGGCTTAATACATACGCAGAAGTAGGTATAGGAAAAAAAGAAAAACAAGTGAAGTGGTCTTAACAGAAGAGCTCAACAATATCATTTTAAGCTACTCGATACAAATGGTTATCACACATACATATCAACTCTGGATACATACCTAATCAACACTAGATGGTGATAATTGCCTGCAAAGGAGGTACCGATATGTCTATTTTCAGGGGTGTGGCCCATGGCCTAAGCAGGTCACAAGCTTCAATACCTTTCCAGGAATCAGTAAACAATCATGGTTTCGGAAGAGGTGTATCGGGAATGAAGCTGCCGTATTATCGTCCAGGACGTATATACCTATTTCATATGACGTCAGCATAGGTATCTAGGTCAGTGCGTGTGGCTTTTGGCTGCAGGACGATACACTATCACACTGCAAACTCAATGGCTATGAGCAATCTTCATACAGAAAAAGTGAAATATTTCTAGAACCACACCACCTAGAAACACACCGTTTGGAAAACATATAGAAAACATATTCAACGAATAGATTATCTCAAATTTATAAGGTTAGGGTTCCGCATTTCTATTCATTTTGAATAAATTAGACGTTTTGCACTGCGTGTACCGGCAAACTCAATGCATTGTCAATGGTCATTAGCAATCTTCATACAGAAAAAGTGAAATATCTCTAAAACCACACAACCTAGAACCAAACCGATTGGAACAAATATAGAAAACATATTCAACAAACGGAATATATTAAATTTATACGGTTAGGTTTCTGCATATCTATTAATTTTGAATAAAATAAACGTTTTGCCCTGCGCGTACCGGCAAACTCAATGGCAGTGTGCCTTCGTTCTGCAGCCAAGCTGCGCATGCATACACAATGTTCTGTCTATAAGTGCCGACAGAAAATCGGTCGGGTCATGTGAGGTATGATATATCCATGTCGCCATGGTGTCGTTGTCTGGATGCGAAACGCAGGGCAGTGCCCGAGACGCAGATCCTATCAGCGTACACTTACATAGGAGTAAGCCCCGTCAGCCATGGCGAGAATATGCATTGGGTAACCAGGCAACGGTGGGCGTCACCTGACCGAACTAATGGTTGGTTGTTGGAGTTTTAAGTCATGGCAACATCTAAGGTCATATCAGGATGTATACCGACTTGTGACAGTGCGCACTCATGGTGATTGTATGGTGCTACTCCACTGGGAGACCAGGCTGCCAGCATCATGACCTGATATCCCCATTCAGTCACATTATCCTGACACTGAGCCAACCAGTCCTTGCCTTATCCTAATAATGCTGAGCGCCTGGCTGGGAAGCAAAATGTATCAATTGTTACGGCATCGGTTTGACTTGACCAGTGTTCGAAACCATCGTTAGGAATCCCCCGATCTACAAAAACTGGAAACGGATGCTCAACTCACTCGGCCATCCTGTTTGGTCTCTTAACGTATGTGTTTTGTTTCTTTTGATTATTATAACTTATCAACTTCCTAAATTTGTGGAACTAGTAATTTTCTTTTCAAAATATTTCAATTGCATAACACTGAATAACATTCTCAAAAGAGTAGGTTAGGAGATATCATGTTTATCCCTATAGAAGGATCATCAGGCAATGGATACTTAGTCCGGCCAAGGTTCATATTTGTTCTGAAGAATCTTGGGTCAGTCCAAAGGTACTTGATCTTTCGTCGAGGTCATTTTGCGAACATAAAAAAGGCACATAATTTACCAGACGCGATGGACAAATGAGTTGAGTGTCCACCTCCTGTTCTGGTAGGTCATGGGATTCCAACTCCCCGATTCAAACCCTAGCCGAGTCAAACCAATAACTTAAAAATTTATACTTGTCACTACCTAGATTGGCGCTCCGCATTACTAAGAAGGGGAAAGGAGAAGTGGAATGAGGAAGACCAATTGTCCGTGATTGAAATTTCCCCACTTTAATCAAGTAATATTTCAATTACAAAAAAGATGAACAAGGGGTAAGTCACGACTAGATTCTCATGAGTAAATTTCATTGAGAGTCTGCTATAATGAAATTAGCTGAACTGCCTTGTAGGACTATGTGAGGTTGGGACATTAACAAGTAAAACTTCAGCCAAAATTAGTGTGGATGGTGTAGTAGAACCACCTGTTATCTGAACCACCATATCAGATACAGGCCGCGGGCAATCTGATTTTGAAAGTGAAGCAATCATCGGAGTCATGTATATTGGCCTGCAGCCTCTGAAGTAAATGCCCTCAGGTAGATCAATATACACACCCCGCCCCCTCTCTCTCCGCTGAACCTCCCCCCACCCACCATCAGCCTCCTATACTTCCATGTATGGCCATCACCATATGTGGTAAGTTTTCAGTGCGTAGTATCACAGGGAAACAGCAGCTCTAGGGTTATACATCTTTAACAGTCGGGCTATCCCACCCCCGCTTAAGGCGAGGCTTCGTGTTAATGTTATGTAATTATTTCCTTGTGAATTTCCTTGGCCTTGCCGTGGGCCGCGGCAGCCTCTCGTCCCGTCTGCAGGTCATCAGTCTCCATCGGTGTCCGCCCGGTTCTAAATGTGGCCAGCCAGAGTTTTGTCTAAATACTGGATTTTGCCTTCGCACACATTTATCGGCCTAAAGGATATTTATATTAGGTTATTTCAACTAACTGGCTGTCCCCTCGCCATTCGGGGTATATTAATGTTACTAAATTAATCCAGCTAGTGTTGCTGCTCCTGTCAGGGTTAATCTGCCTAAGTGCATGTCGTTATTTTAGCTAAAAGTAACACTACGTTAATTCTGTTAATATGTCTGTTATTATATTCCAGCAGATGGGTTAATTAACTGCATAAGGCCTATTTAGGCATAAGGCCCTTAATTACATATAAAGCAATCGAATATCAGGGTTTTTCATAGCGGTTAATCTACAATAATACTGGAGGAAAGTAAAGAATGCAAGGAACGTTCGAATTCACCCTTCCAAGAGCTCACCACCGTTTATTCTTACCAAAACTAACAAGATGCCATAGTAGCAGGTTATATTATTATAGATAAATCTCTCCCATGGTTATTTACGTTAAATAAGTTTAGAATTTCAAGAAATAAGGCCTAAATCTCGGCTAACACATCAGAGCGTACAAAAACACGTCTGATGGGTCTGGGTCCGAACGCCCGACCTCCTCTCATTGCTTGGAAAGTCACAATTGACGTATCCAAGCAAGGCACTATGGTCGAGAACCTGCAGCCATGCAAATGTTGGCGATTTGCGCACCCATGAAACCAAGTAGCCCGCATCTCTAGATGCGAGTCACTCGGCACCACTGCGCAAATGCCCAAGGCGAGCAGTCTCGCCCACTTCACATCTCTATATACTACATATATATATATATATATATATATCTAATGTATAACAACAATTGTATGCATATTCTCACAGGGGTTGTGGAAATGGAACATATTGTTCCTTCAGCAGGAATCATCTCCACATTTCTTGGGATTCCAGGGCTAGCATACTAATCATTACAGTACCTAGGCTCCCTTATGCCCTCACCGTATCACCACCTACCTACCTGTCTGTGTGACTCATTGGCTGAAATGTTAATGCAGACTACCACATCAAGTCTTACTTATGTAATTTGCCTGCCTTTTTTTCTGTGTCTTATTCCAGCATTACAAAATTGAGAATCTATTAAATGAAATAAGTATTAATTTTGACATTATTGCAATATCAGAAACATGGCTAGAACTGAAGGACAGTAAAGAGACCCTACTAAAACTAGAGGACAATACATTGAATCATATTGCAAGAGTAAATCGAAAAGGAGGTGGAGTTGCTATATATGTACATAATTCCATAGATTATAAGGTCATCAATGTTATGTCTTTGACTGTTAATGACATAATGGCTAGCATCTCGGTTGAACTCTGTATTAATAACAGAAGAAATGTGATTGTTAATTGTACATATAGAACACCAGGCTCAGATTTAGAAACCTTCATTGACCAAATTGAAATGATAATAAAACATGTAAATAAAAGAAAATCACTCTTTCTGTGCGGTGATCTTAATATTGACCTTCTAAAATATAATGATAATAAAGGAACGACAACATTTGTGGACATGATGTTCAGTGTAGCACTGTATCCATTAATAACTGAAGCAACTAGGATAACAGACCACAGTGCTACCCTAATTGACAACATATTCACTAATGAACTGGATCACAACATTAGCAGTGGATTACTTATAAGTGACATCAGTGACCATTTACCTATATTTGCCATATGTAAATATTTAGATATAAATAGAACTTCTAATAAGAAATATACCCTTACGAGAAAATCAGATGAAAATTGTATTGCTGCATTGAAAAATGATCTATTATTACAAGATTGGAATGGTGTCATGGATACAAATGCTGTAAATAGTGCTTCTGGTAATTTTATAAAAACATTTGTCGACCTATATAATAAATATTGCCCGATCAAAAAAGTGTGTGCTAAAGACTTCAGTAACAAAGCAAAACCATGGATTACTAATGGTCTTCGTAATGCATGTAAAAAAACTAACAACTTATACAGAAAGTATCTACGATGCAGAACAAAGACTGCTGAAAACAAGTATAAAACATATACAAATAAATTGACATCAATTCTAAGAGATAGTGAAAAAAGCTCTTATAATAAGCTATTGGCTCAACAAAGAAATAACATAAAAGGAACTTGGAAAATACTAAATACTGTTATAAGGATAAGACAACAACATTCTCCTTACCCAAATAAGGATAAGTGAAATGGAAAAACTATTACAAATAAAAAGGCCATAGCAAATGGTTTAATGACTTCTTTGTCAATGTAGGCCCAAATTTAGCAAAAAATATTAAAGTGCATAACAAAAATGTAGATGTACTGGACTTCTTAAAAACACAAAATCCTAAATCAATGTTTTTAGCAGGGGTAGAGGAGAATGAGATCATTAAAGTGGTCAATAATTGTAAGACCAAAAAGTCAACAGGATATGATAACATAGATATGAGCATCATTAAACAAGTAATATATTACATTGTCAAACCATTTACCTATATATGTAACAGCTCCTTTAAGAATGGAGTTTTTCAAAATAAAATGAAAGTCGCTAAAGTAATTCACAGTTTTCAAAAATATTAGAAAAACTGTTCAATAGTAGACTGGAAGCACTTATTGATAAACATGATACCTTATGTAGCAGTCAATATGGTTTCAGATCTAAAATGTCTACATCATTGGCATTATTAGAACTGACAGAAGAAATTACCTCAGCTGTGGACAAAAAAAGAAGTACTATTGGTGTATTTATTGACCTTAAAAAGCATTCGACACAATTGACCATAATTTGTTATTAACAAAATTAAATCAGTATGGTATCAGAGGAATTGCCAATAACTGGCTTACTAGTTATCTACAAAATAGACACCAATATGTAAATTTTGATGAAGAGGACTCAGACTTATCAAATGTGGTATGTGGAGTCCATCAGGGCTCAATTCTGGGACCTAAGTTATTCAGTTTATATATAAATGATATTTGTAATGTGACTTCCCTTCTTAAATTCATTCTATTTGCTGATGACACTACTATCTTTAGGTCAGGAAATGACCCAGTTCAACTTGGCACCGATATAAGCAAAGAACTTATTAAATTGAATATATGGTTTGCAACAAACAAGTTATCACTTAATCTAGCAAAAACAAATTTCATGGTGTTTAGTAATCATAAAAAACAATCTAACGTTACTGTACCTATAAATGATATGGATATCGAAATGGTTTATGTCAGTAAATTTCTAGGGGTGCTAATAGATCATAAACTTAATTGGAAAAAGCGTATGATTAAATCTAAATTGTCCAAAACTATTGCAATTATGCACAAGGCAAAATATGTACTTCGCAAAAATGCATGCTTCATATTGTATTATTCATTATTTCTGCCTTATGTATTGTATTGTTGTGAAGTATGGGGAAATACCTATAAAACAATTATGGAGTGTATTTATTTGCTGCAGAAGAAAGCAGTGAGAATTGTTTGCAACTTTGGATATCGAGAGCACACTAATAAGCTGTTCTTTGATCTTCATGTATTAAAATTAATAGACTTGGTTAAGATCAAATCTAGTATGATAATTTACAATGCAAACAAAGGGGTACTGCCAACAAATCGACAGTCTTTATTCAAAATAAGTTCAGATAGTAGCCATGATACAAGGCAAAGTAACAACCTAAGACAAGTATTTGCAAGAACAACTTTAAAATCTCAATGTATATCTATATGTGGTATAAAGATATGGAATTCACTTGACGATAATATCAAATGTTCAAAGAACATCTATGTGTTTCAACAAATGTATAAAAAGAAAATATTTAAGCTTTATCAGAGGGAAAACACATAGTAGTCTAGTACATAAATATTGAGATGTATTTTGCAGTATTGAGGGTAATGTTGATATGCTTTTAACTTTTCCTTTTCTTTTTCTTATTTCTATGGTATAAGCAATGTATCTGAGTTATTTTTAAATGGGGAAAGCACCTCATAAGCATTGTACTTCTGCTTTCTCCTTTTTCATGTGATCAAAATTACTGATATAAATATCAACTTGTGTCTACATTGATCATGTGGAAATAAATATTTTATTATTATTATTATTATTATTATTGTTACACGACCTAGGCTCCCTGATGCAATCACCCATTGCCCAGATATCTGTCGATGTGGCTCCTTGTCTGAGAGGGCAGAGTGCAGGCTCCTACACTCCTCCTCCTGGAAATGTAAGTTTTTTTAAATTGCTTATGTCGATAAGTCGATCCTCACTCTACTACTGGTAGGACGCACAATGATATTAACAGTTTGGTTATTATCGGAATGGTGGTTCCTTCTAGTTAGCTGTAAATGAAGAACTCTTTTCCAGAATGCGATGAGCGCCAATCGAAAAAATCGGTTTGCAATGCCACTGGTAAGTTTGTAGATCATGTTTTGGAAAAGAGGTCTTCATATATATAATATATATATATATGAAGACCTCTTTATATACGAAGACCTTTTTTGCAAAACACAATCCACAAACATGGTATTGGCATTGCAAACCCATTTTTATTATTGGGGCTTTTCATGTTTTGGAAAAAAGCTTCAGTTCCCTATGTAATAGTATATTCACTGTATCCTATCTAACTGGCCCTGTGTAGTTACAGTATTGGCCACACTGGTGCTACATGTGAGGGGCTCTAAGCGCTGTATGCCAGCTGCATCTAGCCGTTATCGCCTATATACCCCCTATGAAGACCTCTTTTCCAAAACACGATCTACAAACTTGGTATTGGCATTGCAAACACCACTTTTTGGATTGGCGCTTATCAGGTTTTGGAACAGAGCTCTTCGAATGCATCTTTTACAAAATGATATCTGAACCTAACCCAGGTGTTTTCTCTATTGATATCATGAGTGGGCTAAGCTGGGGGCTGTGTGTATTGACATACACAAAACTGCCTTGAGGACCCATTCTAGTATGAATATAGCGAGGACGACAGGCGAAATTCCCTGTTTGGAAATCAATAATTAATATGTGAATTGTGTGGCATGACCGTAGGGCGTTCATTTGATGTCAGTGCCGGGGACTCAGAGCTAGGAAAGCACCTGCACCCTGCCAAAATTAACTTCTAAAGCAGGTATATTATATCAGATAGATAAACCCCATTACCACATTGCAAGGACTCTCATCAGTGAATAGGAATATCACCATGACTGTGATATAGAACTGTGCTATAAAGGTAGTGAAGCAATCCAACCACAGGTAGATCTACCCTCAGTTATGTCAGTATCTGGGTCTGCAGTGATAGGTTACTTCTACCGGTGGCAATAAACCGGGGACGACCCGTGGATTGAATGACAATTACCTCTGAGTATCCCTTCTGCCCACTAGGTGGATTACCAGTCCAACCATGCATGCAGTGGTTTTGACAGGGTGCAAAGTATCCTTAAATATAAATTACCTGTAGTAGTAATTATTGTAATAGTGCACATCGATTCTCCATCGATCACAAATATGAAGTAGTCGGATTGCTGGCCCTGAACATGACCAATTTATTTTTATTCTCACAAGCACATATAATGATCCACGTCAGCTGTCCGAATTTACGTTAACACCCAACTAACACCACTAAATAAAATCAACCCTCTGAATAGGCTTGCACATCTTTCTTTTAAATAAGGTAGTGTGTTCTCACAGTTAACACCATGAGGACCAAGCCTACTTGCTTTTTATCATGATCTCCACGGGCATAACTAAGATATGCATACAAATATTGTATTGTGATATTTAAGCATATTTTATAAGTAAGTGTGATGGGCCACGGTCTTCCACACTGCCACGCACTCACAGAAGAACACCAACATTTAGTACAGTACACTTCCAACTGGTTTATTAGCAAAACCTATATGCTCTCCATGGCGTCAACAGTCAACTGACCCGCCCCCTAACTTGCCAGTTCCTCCGTCACCTCAAAAGGTGGGTGGGGGGTGTGCTAGCCACATGCAGTAGGGGGCAGCCCAGTTGGGGCTCTCCCCGGTGGCTAGCATGCCACCACCTAGTGCAGTTCAGTGTAAGTGCGTAGGTGTGCGGCGTAGTGTCTGCCGCCACTGCGTGGTAGTGGGGCTCATGTACAGACTACTACATTATGATAACTTTAAAACATTACCTAAACTTCTAAAGCAGGGAATATTTGAACTGTTATTGACAAAAATCAGATGGATATTACTTAAGACTTAGGAATTCTAGAGGTAGAGCAATCTATAATCATGCCAGCTTGGCAACCCTGCTCAAATAATATAGGTATACTCGAGTGGTGACATGTCACAAAACCCTACTCAATTCCGTCATCCTTACAATGGCTCAAACTGTCATTAGCCTAAAATGACAACTCTTCAGCGAAGTTGGCAAAGTAACTTTTTCGTAGGTCAGTATGGAGTTAGATACACTTGTTATGTATTGATAGCTGGTGGATTGAGCGCCTTGCAATGCCACATGACTGCACCTTCTAATGTGCAATCATTGCGCCCTCTGGTGGATTCAACCAGAAACTCACACTGATGGCGGTGTGTTGGATTGAGTCATCAAACTGCCCCGCTCAGCTTTAGGGGCAGCGTGTGGAGTGCTGGATCGATGGGTAAAACCCTGGTGGGACATTAAGGAACTGCAACAATCACCTTTTGTGTCAGAGGTGACTGGCTCCGATTCACTAATGGGGTTCTTGAGGGGTGTTTGTGGTGTGTGTGGAGTGTAGCACGCGTAGTGACTTGAGTTGAATTCTGGGGTATTTGTAACCTTACGACGGTTACCGGCTGCAGAACTGCAGCATTATAGAGAGGTGCCGATAAATCGGCCCAATCTTTGGTTGAAGATTGATCTTTGGTTGTAGAAGCTGGGTGATGTCCTTACAACGATTAAACGACGAGTCGTTGGGGTTGCCCCGAATCACTCCGGTCCGCCAGTAGCACAGCACTTGTATCCAGCAGACAGCGGCAAGGGTTTACAAGGAAGGGACGGGTAAAGGTGGGTCCAGCGGGTCCAGCAACAAGAACAAAGTGAGAGAAACCCACACAAGAGGGCCCCACACAAGCAAACAATCCCCTTGATCAGGGGGAGAAGTAAGCCTGGGAGAAAAAAAAAGGGGAGAGCATAGGAAAGAGAAATGAGGAGAGTTGAGTCAAAGGACCATGTCTATTTGCTCTATGGTGACCAGCCGGCGCGTGGCATGTGGCGCATGGCGCATGGCACATGGCGCGGGGAGCGGGGCGCGGGGCGCGGATGGTATGGCGCGGGGCATGAAGCTGGAGGTGTGAGGAGTGAGGCATGAGGTGTGGGGCGTGAGGTGTGAGGCGTGAGGGATGGAGCGCGGGGTGCGGGGCGCGCGGTGCCTGAATGCCTATTTTATAGTGTGTTTGCAGTAACAGCCAGAACAGCCATCTTTCGCCTGGGAATACCAATAACCTACAACTAATCATAATACCCTACACAAATTACATTCTATTCTAATGAGTTTTGTAGCTTTGACCCATCTTCATATAAAGAATCTTCCTTTATTTAATTCGAAGTAACTTGTGTTTTGAACTGGTAACGTTAGATGTATTTGACGTCGAAACATGCAAATTAATGTTGGGGAGGGCTACTGAAATGCTTTACATTGGCTCTGTTTATACCAGCATTTGAGAGTAGCAAAGGAGCACCAAACTGCGATGAATGCTTTATGACTACACCTGAGTCAGGTGGGACACAACCTACGCACATGCCAGCTTTGTTCCAGTTGATTGTCGGGGTATGCGTAGCTTATTGAAGGTAACCTTGTTTCTCCAGGGATATTCCTAGAAGTGTTGAATCCTTATATTAATGCATATATACTTTGCATCTGTCTTGTTAAATGGCTATAATATCGAAGCGAAGCCTAATTTACAGGAATTAGCACCGGCCCCTCCCAGCGATACTCTTCTCCACCACCTCCAATATCAGTGGACAAAGATAGGCCAAACCACCGTAAATTATATATATATATATATGTATTAGTAGTTTAGGCGCAAAACCATGTAAACACTTATCCAAAAATGGGGATACACTTTAGAGTCAAACCTTCAAATTATTCAGTTTTTCACGTTCCGATGTTTTGTTCATTACTCTGTAGCCATTTCATCACAAGAAAAGTGGAATTATTGAGAATTAATATCACCTTCAGGTACACACTCTTTTATTTAATTCGAATTTTTGGATTGCCGTTTTACGGGCTTTTGCACCGAAACTCTTGAATTATGGAGTCATATTCCCTCATGTATATATGCTTTGTTTGTTTGTTGTTGTTTGACGTCCTAGCAACATCTAAGGTCATATCAGCACCGGTACCGACTTGTGACACTCATGGCAACTTTATAGTGCTGTCCCACTGGGAAACCTGACACTGAACACACCAGTCCTTGCCCTGTCCTGATGAATGCAATTAGTTAAAGGTACAGCGGTGGCCCATATCAGTATTTATTTAAAATAACACAGACAATAAGAATCTCTAATGGCCCTGTCACACTACGACATAATGACGTCAGCATAGGGAGAACGTGAAGAACGTGAAGAACGTTGAACTTCTCGGCGTAGTATGCAAATTTGGGCACAAGTTGAGTGTAGTGGACGAGAGAGTAACGGCGGTAAAGCGTAGTGATGGCATCATTCAACGAGAGAGGACAACGTAATTATGCTCAGGGAACGTTATGTATGTTATTCCATCGCCGGAACTACATTGCTTTACATTACCTTACATTACTTACATCATTATACATTGGCAAAACGCTGAACGTACGTTCTCCTGACGTTCTCCTGACGTTGTCCTGACGTTCTCCTGACATTCTTCTGATGTTCTCCTGACGTTCTCCTGATGTTCCCATTACGCCGCATGGATGGTTCCACCGGCTTTAATGTGGGTCAACGAGTGGAACGTAGTGGAAAGTAGTGATGAATGTTTGACTAACGTCCGTTTAACGTCATTGACGTTCGCCGAACATGTACAGAATGTACGGCGAACGTAAACCCTTACGTTCGCATCACCTCGAAAGTTTTGAACAGGTTCAAAACATGGATGCGCGCCGACGTAACACAACTTAACGTGACGTAGCTCGACGTCAGTCTAATGTCATTCTGACATCATCATAACATAACCAAACGTACGGCAACGTAATGACGAAAAGTGATCACGTCAGGCTCACGTTGGATCGTTACATGGTAGTGTGACAGGGGTATTACACAATGGAGACCACATGGTATGGCCGGATGAGTTGAGTGTCTGTGTCCTGTTTTAGGAGATCGGGGATCCGAACCAATGGGTTCATCGATTCAAACCCTGGTCGAGTCAAATCAATGACTTAAAAATGTATACTTGTTGCTTTCTAGCCAGGCACTCGGCATTAATAGGATATGACAAGGACATGTCAGGATAATGTGACTGAGTGGGATATCAGGTCATGGTGCCGGTGGCCTGGTCTCTCAGTGAGGCAGCACAGTGAAGTCACCATGAGTGTGCAGTGTCACAAGTCTGTAGCCGTCCAGATATGACCTCATATGTTGTTAGGACATAACACAACAACAAACAAACAAAACTCAGACAATGCCATTCAGACTTATCGCTAGTAACTCTTTTGCCAGATGGCAAACATACCGATCCTGCTATAATTGCATAACAAATAACCTATTTAGGTCACTCTTTGCCAACGATCTATACATATATACATATATATATAAGACAATTATCGACGAAGTAATTAGGATCATCTAAGTAGTTGACCTGATATCTTGGCTCGGCATAGCTCCCTACCAATTAACTGAACAAGCAGGTGTGAATTTCTTGTCTGAGAGGGCAGAGAACAGATGAGTGACACAAATATTAATAATAAAAAGGCAGCTCTCAGGGAAGACACAACCACAATGCACCTTGGAATCAACCAGAGTGTAATGTCTAAACGCCCGGTCACATACACATTACTGGACCTAGTTCAACATACTGGAGGCTAACTTAGTTCAACACAGTTGAACGTACCTGCATCCATACTTCTCCGTCATGCTAACTTGGCGATAATGTGGGTGGGCCGTGAGTTCCGATTTAATCTTTGGACATGTTCAAAAAGAGTGCTATGATAGATGCTGAATTTACATCCGTGATGCTAACATACTCTAGTGTATTCTAGCATACTCTAGCTTACTCTAGCATAATATAGCATACTCTAGCATACTCTAGCATACTCTAGCATACTCTACCATATTCTAGCATAATCTAGCATACTCTACCATACTCTAGCGTACTCTAGCATACTTGGATGAAGCCCTGGTCACATAGCCGTTAGTGGACATAGGTGAATGTAGCGGAGGCTAACATAGTTGAATGTAGTTAAACGTAATTGAACGTACTGGCATCTGTACCGTAACGTATTTCTCCATACCATAACTTATTTATCTGTACTGTAACGTATTTCTCCATACCAAAACCTGCCATAACTTAACATATTTCAACATAGTTTAACATATTTACACCACGTTTGACCCATGTTAGCCTCCAATACATTCACCTACGTTCAACTACGTTTACTAACGTGTATGTGACCGGGGCATGAGGTGACTTAGCCCGGTCAGTGCATGCAGTGCCGCAGCGGGTCCCAGCGTCGCGCAGACATATAATGATTCACCTGCAACACAGCACGGTTGGGTGGTTGTTGTTTTACGTCCTAGCAACATATAAGGTAATATCAGTATAGGTAACGACTTGTGACAGTACACACTCATGTCGACTTTATCGTGCTGCCCCACTGGGAGACCCAGCCGCCGGCACCATGACCCAACATCCCATTTGGTCACATTGTCCTGATATACTGCTAACCAGTCCTTGTCCTATCATATGAATGCCAAGCTAGGCACTTGCGTTGTTCCAGTACTCGCATTCGCTCCTCTAAAATGCGCATCCAATGCACCGCGCACATGCTGTAGGTGGTGCTAACTTGTCAACCAACACATGCTCCGCCTTGACAGGCTTATCCTGTTCAGCCATTGCCTTCTTCTTCCTACTTGAACGTCTTACTTGCTTATTTTGACACTTAGCATTCACAGGAGGTTGGTGAGGGTAACCACAAGGTCCACAATACGATTCCGGCATGTGTCAGATGAGGTGCCGTGATGAGCAAGGCAGAGGCATGACGGTTGAGAAGGAAACATCCAGGAGAAGTTACCCAAGCAGCATCCGAGGGGAAAGTGGGCTTCTGTTAAGGGCCGGAAGTCCGAGATTCGGGAGGCCCATAGGTGCCACCTGATGGAATCGAACCCAACCACAGGGGAGGGAGTAGAGTCTGGCTAACCATAACACCAGGGGGGCCTCTGCTCCCAATCTACACCAGCATATCCACGATAGATGCGTGTATATATATACAGCCTTTATATGTATGTCTGTAGATATATACTTTATGTTTCACATATGTGATGCATAAGCATTATGCGGGTATCAAGGCACGGAAGGGAGTTATTATTATTATTACTATTCTATTTACCACTATTCATTGTATCATTTGGTGTGGAGTACCCCCCTCCCATGTGACCATTGGCGCCCCCATCGCCATCTTGCCTAACCACGGACGCTCAACACTGTCATTCGCGCCCATAATTTAGTATATATGTATAAAGACATAAAGTAATGTCATTACTATTGTTTATTTATTTATTACATTGCTATGCCTGTATTTGCTGCTGGTCAGCAACTACTCGTACAGGCGGTCTAACCATTGCTTACTTCCAGCACCACAGGGTGTTCTTCGCCGCCACTTGATCTATAATTGTAAACTATATATATATATATGTGATGCATAACGCATTGTACAAGTATAAATTCTAGGGATACATATGCATATTATTATTCCTCCATAGACACCATGTTGGAGTTAGTTGCACGTCGCCCCATCTGCTGGGGTAATGTATTCAGGAGGGCTCCTCACCCCGCACCCATAGACATTGTCATAATCATGGAGTAGGGCTGGTGTAGACTGATATCATAATGGCATAATGTAGGTATATGCTAATATATACTACACCATCTTGCTATTCTAATCACACCAACAAAACAAATTATATCCATAAAAAAAACACGCAAATAAGTTCAGTTAAGCTGGCATCAATGTTTGTGCAGAGTCTGCTTCCCCATGGAATCAGGTAATCAGTTTCACCTGATCACCCGTGGCTGAGTGATCAATAATAGACCAGGCGACCGGCCATAGACTGAATCCCCTCAAGTCTGATGCAATCTCCTCGGAGAGATCCAGCCAATATACCGTTTCCGCAGAGACTGCTCAGTTATATAAGCTACCCACAATGTTGGTTCTTGCCACAGTGCCATTAACAATCAAGTATTTTCATATGGGTGTTTTTGTTACATGCCTTGATTTGCTAAGAGCACATTTCACTGGTGGATATTTGAGGTGTTTAGGTGCAAAAAGCGACAAATGGCATTTGGACCGAAATGAAACGTAAGTAGCAATGTACGAGGCTGGGGTAATATACCTTTTCTACCCACAACTTTAGTTCTTTACCTTATCATCAGAGTGGAGGTTGTTGGTGGTGGAAATCCTCTATATGAGACCCTTTTCACATAGCACACTTCAGAAAGAGCTGCTCCTCAGAGCAATAGTTCTTGCCACCGCCGCCAGAGGGCATGTGGGTGGAGGGAAACAATGAAGATGTTCTTTTCCATATAGAACCCTTCAAGAGTAATTCTTGCCACTGCCAACAGAGGGCTGGTTGGTGGTCCAAACTGTCGTATAAGTAAATCCTTTTCACATAGGATACTGCATAGTTCGCTACTTCCCAAAATGAGTAGTTATCACCATTGCCTCCAGAGGACAGGTGTGTGGTGGTAATCCGCTTCAACAGAGCATGCTAGACCTTTTTGTTGTTGCTGTTGTTGGTACATCAGTTGATTAAGTAGGGGAAATTTCAACCACGGATGATTGGTCTTCCTTATTCCACTGCTCCTTGCCCTATCGTAAGAATGCTGAGCGCCTGGCTAAGAAGAAACAACTCTCAATTTTATGTCATTGGATTGGCTCGACCAGGGGACGTATGCAGGAGTCGGTGATAGCGAGGCAAAATGGTGTTTGGCCGGAATTCTCCGGGTAGCGGTGAAAAGTGGTATGCATGAGTCGATGATAGGCCTAACACCAAAAGCTTAGCCGGTCTTACGTTAGCCCTGAAAATTTGCAGGTTTACAGGTGGTGTAAGGTATCAAATCTATTCAATGCTGTCATATTCAACAGAATTACATACGCAATAAGTGAAATTTTATTAAATTAACCCTAAAATCGAAGCGAGATTAACGCTGCTGCCGCAACGGCAGCGATATTAATATTTCGAATCGACGAATGTAAAGTAAACAAATTGCCGCCGCCGCCGCCGCCTCGACGTCGCTTTCCATACTGGCGACGGCGGCGGCGGCGGTTGCTTGCATTCATCCTTTTCGAAAATATTAATATCGCCGCCGTTGCGGTGGCAGCATTAATATTGCTTCAAATTTAGGGTTAATTTCATGAAATGTCACTTATTGTGTATGTAATTCTGTTAAATACGATAGCATTTAATAGATTTGAGCCTAATATATGGCTACAAATGCAGAGTGATTTCCCAAATCTATAAATAACTTCACGTTTAGCTATAATGTAAGTGTTACGCGCTCCTGCATACCACTTGACACAGTTCCTGATATCGGTGATAGCTACACGGTGATACGCGCTAACAACAAAAGCCGCTACCACCGACTCCTGCATACGGGCCCAGGGTTCAAACCCATGATCCCACGATCTACCAACATGTGAGATGGGAGAGAAATGCTGTAACTAATTTGGCCATCCCATCAGCCATTCCATCGATGAGCTCCTACTCACTACATTAGGTCCCGCCACTGCCGTCAGAGCTTGTGTTACTGATGGAATTTGACTGTAATATGGCTGAGCGACTACAGATGTGATTTTATTATCACTTGCTACGCTTTATCTGAACACTTTCTGTGAAGTAAAAATATTATTTATGCAAATATTATTGAGAATGTTGTTGGTTTGTAATCCGATACATATACTCTGATATGTACTATGCTTCGATGATGGAGTTGTTGGAGAAGCCTGGTGAGCCAGGTGTGAGCTGAGAAGTAGGGCAAGTAGGCATGATGGAAGGCAACCAACCAAAATAGTAGAGTGCTGGGGCCGTATGCAGGAGTCAGTGTTAGCAGGGTTTGGTGTTAGAACCTATTACCGTTTAGCTATCACCGACGTCGGGAACTGTGTCAAGTCGTATGCAGGAGCGCGTAACACTTACATTATAGCTAAACCTGAATTCATTCATAGATTTGGGAAATCCCTCTGCGTCTCTACCCATATATTAGGCTTAAATCTATTAAATGCTGTCATATTTAACAGAATTACATACCCAATAAGTGAAATTTGCTCAATTTAACCCTAAATTCAAAGCGTTCTTAAGGCTACCGCCGCATTGGCGGCGATATTAATAGTTATATTTTCGAATCGACGAGCGTAGAGTAAACAAACCGCCGCCACCGCCGCCAGTATGGAAAGCGACGTCGACATGGCGGTTGCGACGGCGGCGATTTGTTTATATTACGTTCGTCGATTAGAAAATATAACTATTAATATCGCCACCAATGCGGCAATAGCCTTAGTAATGCTTTGAATTGAAGGTTAAATTGATAAAATTTCACTTATTGCGTATGTAATTCTGTTAAATATGACAGCATTGAATAGATTTGGGCACAACCTTACGCTAACACCACCGTTAAACGTCCTATGAAACGGGGTTAGTGTCTCAGACCTTAAACGTGCGGTGTTAGGCCTATCACTGACTCGTGCATACCAACTTTTCGGCGCTAAACCAGAAATCCCCTCTAAAAGCGTTTTGGCTCGCTAACACTGACTCCTGCATATGGCCCCTGGTCAGTTGGGAGAATGGCATGCTTTTGTTTTGCCAGCCAGAGATAAGAGCCAATTGTATTTACTCTGTTATGTTCATTGAAGTAACAATATGTCTGGATTTAGTTGTGAAGGAGATGGATCATGAATTCCATTCATCTAGGTAGCTTGGTGTTTGTTTGTGTAACGACCCCCTGGCACAACAAAAGTAAACATCGTCTATTGGGGATAATAGAGTGGTTAAACATATTTGACTAAATAATTACATTTGAAAAAAATTACATTTGAGCGCACATGTAAAATCTGTAGGCCAAAAGAGCATACAAATGTGGTAAAACCATAAGTGGTATGATTATGATGAATACAATCAACAATAAAATACATTTCAAGTTAATAATGGAAAATGAACTTTTGGTAAAAAAACAGTTTCTCTCAAAGATTTAACAATGAGTTGCAGATGGAATCAAAACAACTCCATAACACCCACATTTCCAAATATGTCATCTCTAACTGGGTGTGGGTGAGGACATTTCACCAAAATGAGATGCAGTATCAGTATACACAGGCAGTGCTCACACTGATGCGGACAGTCTCCAGCCAAAATGTCTCAAGAATGTATGACCAATGCGGGAGCGGTAGAGGACAACCTCATCCCATTTCGATGATCTGTAGGAGGCGTACCAATCTCCCAGGACTGGCTTCACAGAGCGAAGTTTGTTCGCTCCCGCATGGTTCCATTCATCTTGCCAGCTAGAAATAATATATTTTCAAGGTGAATTATCTAGATACCAATATCTTAGTTCTTTGATTGTTCACAGAGTCTATCCAGGCCCTAAATTGGGGTTCAGTATTAATAGGATACTACATGGTGCAGTGGAATGAGGAAGACCAATTGTCCGCGTTTGAAAGGTCCCATACTTATTCAACTAAACTACAAAAAGAACCGAACCCCAGCCCCCCCACCCCCACCCCCACCCCCAACGCCAAATAATATTTAAAAACCTAAAAAGCAAACAACAACAAACAACGAAGAAGAAAAAAACAAGGACACAATTAGGTATGGCCCCCCACTTAGTGGATTGTGATATACTGGGTAGTATACCATGGAAGGTGACTTATCCATTGCAGACTTATCGAGCATTGCCCAACCCCTTTCTTGGCATTTTCGTCAATCTGAAAGCAGTCACAGCTAATAGAAGTAATGTAGTATCAATTAGAATACTTCAAATAAGGCTACTAACTTTACTCGTGTAAAACATTATTTGTAAATTGGGGTGAAATTGGTGAGGCAATGCAATTCATACAGGAAATTAACTGTGATTGTATCGGCTTAATCATTTTAGGAGTGTGATTGTGTTCTGAGATTAAGATGATTTCCCCACCACGATACCCTTCGGGAAGAGCATGATGGAGAATTAGCTGCCTAGTCATTAAACTTTATCTGTGTAATACCCCTGTCACACTACAACGTAATGAGCGAACGTGAGCCTAACATGGTGATATTTCGTCATTACGTTGATGGACGTTGGATTACATTATGATGACGTCATAATGACGTTAAAGTGACGTCGAGCTACGTCACATTACGTCGTGTAACGTCGATTAACGTCGAGGTTTTGGACATGTTCAAAAGTGTCGACGTAGGACGAACGTAGGGGTTTACGTTCACCGTACGTTCTGTTCACGTTCAGCGAACATCAATGACGTTAAACGGACGTTATTCCAACGCTCCTCACTACGTTCAACTACGTTCCACTACGTTGACCCCCATTAAACCGAGTGCAAATGCCCACGGGGCGTAATGGGAACGTCAGGAGAACGTCAGGAGAACGTCAGGAGAACGTGCATTCAACATACGTTCAACGTCTCATGACATAGCTAACGTCACGTAACGTTCTTCTGGTGATGGAATAACGTTCGTAACGTTCCGTGAGCGTCATTACGTTGATCTCTCTCGTTGAATGACGGTATCACTACGCTTTACCGACGTTACGCTCTCGTCCACTACGCTGCATCCACGTTCAACTTCTGCCCAAATTTGCATACTACGCCGATAAGTTCAACGTTCTTCGCGTTCTCCCTACGTCGACGTTGTTACGTCGTAGTGTGACAGGGCCATAACTGATTTGATTGAAAGTTGTTATTGTGCAAAGAATGCCCTCGCTCCTCTTAGATGGCATTGGTGATGTTGGCTAGCTAACATCCCTAATTCACTCACGAGACACCAGGGCGGCGTATCAGTCGCTAGCACGCGTGTCATAGTCCGCCGCCCGCCACTGGAGTAAGACGTGGGGAAAAAACTCTCCGTGTTGCTACCTACAATGCCGCCTATACGGAAACGCCGTGGTCGTCCTGCTACGGGTTCGCTACCTCGTCGTCCGGTTCTTCCTCGGCAGGCCTCTGTTCGGTCTCTGGTTCTTCCAGTCTCGTCGTCAGCTGGAGGGTCTTCTCCTTCCCCCTCCTCTGCTGGCAGTGTATCCAGGGCTGTGTTGGCGCGACTTGAAGCTCTAGAGCGATTGGCGGCTGCTCCGGTTGCCCCGGCCGTGTCTCGGCCGTCGTCACCTGCAACTACTGCTGACCATTTAAGTTTGAGATCTCATTCTCCTCGTCAGAGTCGCTCGGCTACTAGAAGGGCTCCTGGGAGGCATCCGCCTTCTGATTCTAGGGCTACAGACGGCTCGTCTGCGTGGAATCTGCATGCCCCTGATGTCACGGGGAGTTCACAGACGCACCCTTCCCATGATCAACAGCGGGTGCCATCTCAGTCTCCGTATGGGAGAGGCTGGCCACCCGTCCGTCCAGGTCAAGGACCTTCATTTCCTCACTCCGCTCAAGTACCTGGTGGTTACTTCCCTCAGTCTTCTATGGCCCCTCCTGTCTTCCAGATGACGCAAACTAGGCTGCCCGTGGCGACCGATTTCCTGATGGACAACGTCCAAGCATTACAAAGGCCTCCAGGTATGAACTGTTTTCCCCATCATTTAATTACAAGGGGGGATGCCTGTAAGAAAATCGCTCTGGGGGAGGCTACGTGGGCGGAATATTTCTTTGCCATTCGTCTCCTCACTGAACAACCTGACTTTCCGGTGGTTTCTATACCGGCGATTTTGCAGCACGAAAAAGACCTTGCGTTAATGGCCGTAACATGGGACTGGTCGACCTGCCGACGGTGGTCGGAACGAGTATTTGCCATGATAGGGGATGGTCGGCTTAGGGACGGTTGGGCGGATCCTGCCGCGATTAAGGATGTCCAGCGCGACATCTGTACTGAAGCGGTCAGGACGCTTCAGTCTAGGGCTGCCTCGTCTCAGTTTGCCTACCCTCGTCCTGCTCCTGCAACGACACAGCGCCCTGCCCAGGTGCCTGCCACTACGGCAGCCTCAACTGGTATTAACCCGTCTCCTGGTACTCAGAGGGAAGACTACACTAGGGAGTCAGAAGGGAAGCCCTGTTATCTATGGAATTGGGGTAAAGACTGTGGATTTACTGCAACACACGGCACCCTCGCTGATCGTTCCCCGCACATATGCGCATGGTGCGCGCACAGGTTTAAGCGCATATTATTTCATCGTGAGCAGGATTGTCTAAAAAAGAGGCGTTTCTTAGACAAGAAATCATCTGAGACTGCAGCTAACAATAACGATGTGAGTTCAATTTCGGTGGTGAATGATAAGCTCATTGTAGTTCATAATGAACCTGACTTTACAACTGTTAAACATGTTTCGCACGCTCTTAGCACTCCTGACCTCGTTACCGCCTTGCCTATATCAACCGCTGATAAGAACGTCAATCACAATTACGACCCGACCTTGCCTGCTCAGTATAACCCTGACTCCCACCCAGTATCTGATAGTGAACTTGAAAGAAAAGATAATGCTGCTATACCTAAAATTGTCGCTGATTTGCCAATAATTGTTGATAATAATAACTCCATTTCCAATGTACAGATAAGCGCACTTCAAACAACCGCTGTAAGTAATGAGATAACCGACTTAGATATGCCAACCTTTGACTGGTTCGATGATCGATTAGAAGTTGAACTGACCTCGCTAGTCCCCACTAGGTCAAATTTTGTCCCTCCGCCCTCCCCCCTACAATATCAGGATACACTATTAGATTTCTGGCCAATTTCGGTAGACCAACCATGGTTCGGCCATGGTATATATCGTGACATATTTGATAAAGTATGTATCACTGGGTTACCTAATTTTATGGGGGCAAAAATCTCGGTCCCGTCTGGTCTCAACATTCCTCGATGGCGAGCGGTTCTGCTAGATTATCCTGATGTCCTGCTAGTTGAGCATTTAGAATTTGGGTGGCCCCTTGATTACACATCAAAGCAGATCCCAGTGCCAACTCTTAGGAATCATGCGAAGTCAGCAAATGCGGATATGCATATTACAAAATTTATCACCACCGAGCTCCACCACGGGGCGCTCCTAGGCCCTTTCTCCTCCCCTCCATTTTCACCTTGGTGTCAGGTCAGTCCGATGATGACCAGACCTAAGAAGGGCTCGACGGACAAAAGAATAATAATTGATCTTAGCTTCCCGAAAGGGAAAAGTGTTAATGCAGGAATTGTCAGAGGTTTCTATTTAGGGCGCCCAGTTAATTTCTGCCTACCCTCAGTATCGACATTATCCGATAGGTTAATTAAGATTGGTCCCAGTGCCTGGATGTGGGGAGGCGATTTAGCCAGAGCATACCGCCAGCTCAGGGTATGTCCCCTTTCTGTCCCGTTATTAGGAATTGCCCTTAACGACAATATTTATATAGATATTGCGCCACCGTTCGGCTGTAGAACTTCAGCCCTTGCTTGCGCGCGCACTACTAGAGCCGTAGTATGGCTACTCAGACGAGCAGGTTTCTTCTCATTATGTTATTTAGATGACTTCATAGGCGTAGAGGCAACAGAACAAAAAGCATGCGAAGCATTTCACTACTTTAATATGTTATCAGCCGATTTAGGTTTGGATTTGGCCATGGAGAAATGCACACCCCCAGTCACTTCAATCTCTTGGTTAGGTTTTCTGGTTGATTCTGTGGCTATGACTGTCACGTTGCCTGAACAAAAAGTAAATGAAGTATTAGAAGAATGCCTACTATGGGAAGGAAAGGTTACAGCATCAAGGAAGCAGTTACAGAGTCTAGCAGGCAAACTACACCACCTATCAAAATGTATTCAGCCAGCGGTTAGATTTACAAATAGAGTTCTGGCCGCGCTTAGAGCGTCACCATATGTCGGTCAACATGTTTTTGATAAAGAATTGTTAAAAGACCTTGAGTGGTTTAAAATATTCGCGAACACTTATAACGGTGTACAGCTATTACCTTCTGCCCCGAGAGAGGAATGGGTTATTGAGTGCGACTCAACACTGAAGGCGGGGGGGGCCTTCTCCCCCACGCACTACTTCAGCGTTGAATACGATTCGGAATTATGTGAACAAAGCCTACTAATTACACAACTTGAGGCACTTAATCTCGTACATGCTGTGACTAATCTGCTCCCTTCGAACCCACATGAATTCACCAGAGTTGTTAATACCGACAATATTGCCTCACAACAAGTTCTAGACTCGGGGCGTGGTAAAGATAAAATTCTCTGCGCATGTGCGAGACAACTATGGTTGATCGCAGCTTCTAGAAATTGCGAACTTGTCATCGTACATAAGCCAGGTAAAGAGCTTGTGTTTGCAGACGCTCTCAGCAGGGCCCCACATGATAAAACCCGTAGACTGTCAGCCATGAATATGTGTAAAACTCGAGGCCTGCAAGAAATTAGTCCATTGATATCCCTTAACATTTTGAAATGCAAACTATGATAGTTAGATTCGGAAGATAGTAATTTTTTGGCTCTATCTTCCAGGATTCTCGATAGTGCACCATCAGAGGCTGCTGGACAGCTATGTCCTCGCCCTGGCACCACGCACGTGGAAGAACAAGGCCGCCCATGTCAAACTCTATATACACTTCTGTACGCAGCATGCTATAGATTGCCACAACCCCTCGGTATATGTGCTATTGTCGTTTCTCATGTTCCTAAATGACCGCCTTAAATCACCTGGTGCTATCATGAACTATTTTTCTTCGGTAAAACTTTGGGTAGCTGCAGGCCCTGGGTGCGCAACTGCGTTTGACGCTCCTGAGATTAAACTATATAAATCAGGTATATTTAAAACTAGCTCCCACACAGTTACGAGAGCTACCCCGATCCCTCCCCCCGAATTCAAGGCGATAATAGAATACCTGCTGAGCTTAACGCCAACTCCTAACGTTATCATTGCAGCCCTCATAATAGGCTACTTTACCTTCGTGAGACAGGGGAATCTGGTTCCCGCGACTGTTGAGCCAAACACTATGACGCATGTCTTAAGGCACAAGGATATTTTTGTGGACGGGAATAGCCTACCGGTAGTACTGAGATCCACCAAAACCCGGCCCGCCTCTGCCCCGCCTATAATATTTCGGCTCCCTGCTCTCCCGCGATCCGTGTGTTGCCCAGTCAGAGCCTGGGAAAGATACGCGATAACACCTGCATACCCTAGTGCTCCTGCATTCATGCTGCCGTCAGGTCTTCCGTTGTCCCTTCCGGTCCTGAAACGGGCCCTCACTATGGCCTCCTTCATGGCGCTAGGCAGAGACACTGGGTTTACTCTCCATGGGCTTCGAAGAGGTGCCGCTCAGGCCTGTCAAGGCGAAGGTTTGAGGCTTGACACGATAATGGCCGCTGGCACCTGGCGTAGTGCTTCCGTAAATGCATACCTAGGGGCCCTTCATGTCAGTGTTGCTCCGGCAGCGCTCGGAAGATTGTTGGGTTGAGCGCTGCCGAGGCGGTCCGATCGTTTGATTACTGTTTACGATATGTTACGACACTATGCTTATATTCCAGATGCGAAACTACAAGGAACTATAAAAAACTCAGTGTAATACTGTTTTCCGAGACTAGAGGCCAATTTGCCTATGTTTGACATATATATCTATACATGATGTTTCACTAGACTTGTGCATGTTTCGATCATGAACGAGGGCCACTGTCGCCACCACGAGTTTGCTGCTCCTTGAGCTACCTTTTTAATTGTTTCAGATAAATAAATCTGTTCCAAATATACATATATCGTGTTGTGTCTCGTGTAGTGAATTGGTGATGTTGGCTAGCTAACATCCCTAATTCACTCACGAGACACCAGGGCGGCGTATCAGTCGCTAGCACGAGTGTCATAGTCCGCCGCCTGCCACTGGAGTAAGACGTGGGGAAAAAACTCCCTCCCACCCACCCTTATCGCTGTGGGGTTGAGCGCTGCCGAGGCGGTCCGATCGTTTGATTACTGTTTACGATATGTTACGAGACTATGCTTATATTCCAGATGCGAAACTACAAGGAACTATAAAAAACTGAGTGTAATACTGTCTTCCGAGACTAGAGGCCAATTTGCCTATGTTTGACATATATATCTATACATGATGTTTCACTAGACTTGTGCATGTTTCGATCATGAGCGAGGGCCACTGTCGCCACCACGAGTTTGCTGCTCCTTGAGCTACCTTTTTAATTGTTTCAGATAAATAAATCTGTTCCAAATATACATATATCGTGTTGTGTCTCGTGTAGTGAATTAGTGGAAGGTATGTCCTAATGCTTGAATGTGTGGATCAGGTTGGTTGATTGTTGGAGTTTTACGTCCTGGCAACATCTAAAGTGTTATCAGGATATGGATCAGGTGTCAGGTACCATTGCTCATACCAACCACCCTACTATCACACAACTAACCAGACCACTTATTCCAAGGTAATCTACCTGATGACTGGGTTTCGGTGCTGACTGTCTTGGCCGATACAAGATCATATCTCTCAGCAGTTATAATGCTGACAAAAAAAGAAGATAAACTGAATATATATTTTCGAGAGAAAAAACAATAATCGGAATACACTAAGTACAATATCACGCTGTTCTTATATCCACGGCTGTTGGATGCATATAACACAGATACACTGACAAACTAGTTGCCATGAAATCTAGAAATGAGTGCATTCAAATGTCAAATGCCTCGGAAATAGTGATAATGTGACTTCCCTGAAAGGAAAAATGGCTCACTGTGCCAATGTCTTAATAACCCAGTTGGAGCATTTCTCTGTCTCTCTCTCTCTATAATGTGTATCTCATATATACATATATACAGTAAAACCTCTCTAACTAACCACTTCCACAGATCGACCACTCTCCTATATCGATCGCTTTATTTGGGCCCCAAAAATCCCATTGTAACCATATTTTAACTCCCTAAGCCAAGCACCTCCCTAAATGGACCACTTAAACTCGGTCCCAAGGTCGGTCGATTTAGAGAGGTTTTACCGTTTGTTGTTGTTGTTTTACGTCCTAGCAACATCTAAGGTACCGACTTGTGACAGTGCACACTCATGGCAACTTTATAGTGCTGCCCCACTGGGAGACCAGGCCACCAGCATGACCTGATATCTCACTCAGTCACATTATCCTGACACTGAGCCGACTAGTCCTTGCCCTGTCCTAATAATGCCAAGCACCTGGCTAGGAAGCAACGATTATAATTTGTTAACTCATTTGTTTGACTCGACCCGGGTTCGAACCCACGATCCCGTGGTCTACCAACACGGGAGACATACGCTCGACGTCTAACTCATTCGGCCATCCCGTCTGATCAGGTTTGACTGTATATATATATATATGCATATATATATATATATCTATATATATATATATCCATATATATATATATATATATATATGTATATATATATATATATATATAGAGAACAATGCCTGACTTCGTGACTTCTCCTCATTGTACTGGACGGCTTTGGGTGGCCGAAAATTGTAGATAAACCTCACCTCGTGGGTTCGGTTCCATGCGCCGAGTGACCGTTGAACCAGGAGGCAGGCTGTGACGTCGGTAATGGTGGACTAATTTGACGCTAGATAGCAGCAGAAGCATCATTGTGAGCTAAATGTATGGAGTGACCTACATCGATAGGTGGCGTCAACAGTGTCAGTCTGGTTAACAACAGTGTCAGTGTGGTTAACAAATAGAGGGTATTCCCGTAACATCATCAACCGGATGCGCGGCCATAGTGGGGATATCACCATTGTCAATGTATTGAGTTTGCCGGTACACGCAGTGCAAAATGTCTATTTTCTGGGGTATAACTAGTTATGCTAATAATATTTAGGCTGTAGGAGGCCCTATCGTGGTACGACTGGCTGGGGGGCTGGTCGCTGTGCCACCTGTACTCGCCCGGCTTTGGTTCGCTGAGTCAGGAGGAAGATCTGCGGGGGAGCCGTTTGCGGGCGGTGGGCTATCCTCCAATCGGGAAGAAGATTCGCGGGGGAAGCAATTTCGGGCTGCGCGACTCCCGAACATATTCCAGTCGGCCGGAAATTTGAGTGTAAACGTGTTAGCTGTTCGGTACAGCTTGGGCAACACGTACGCCGTCGGGCATGTGATTGTTGTTATATTGGTTCTGCCTTTGCCAGAATGGTGGTGGATGTTTGCCAGGCTTGTGGAGATGAGCATGAGCCACCTCGCAGTGCTAAGTGCAAGGTGGTAAAAGCCAAAGCGGCAGAGGCGATGGAGGAGGAGATCGGCGCATGTGAGAGTAGTGAGGACGTTGTGGGGGACGCCATCTTGAAGCTATCACTGGGAGAGGGCAGTGAAGGGATTCCGAAACTAGCATGCACGGCTAGTGAGATCCCACCTGACGAGGAGGAGATCGAGCTTCGCAAAATGTTGGAGGCGCGGGTATTGTCCCGAGGGAAAGAGAGCTGAAGGCTGCGCTGGAGAAGGAGATCACAGCGGAGGAAAATGCGGGCCGGAATGCGAGCTTGGGCCGCAAATCCAGGAATAAGAAGAAAAAATCGAGCAAGAAGAAGGCGTCTACATCGACTGACTCAAACTCAAGTTTGGGGGATTCATCTCCATCATCATCGTCCGGGGACTCGGACATGGACGAGTCGAGGAGTGGAAGCGGAGAGCGCCACAGGAGGAGAAGAAAGAAGAGAAGTAGGTTTGCACTAGACCATTTCACGAAGGGGAGGAAGAGTGTGAATAGACTGACTTTCAGTGAATTGCTGTATGCCACACTAGTGTGGGCCATGAAGCGGGCGGTTAAGGTAGAGATGGACATGGATTCGTTGATAGGTCACTGTGCGTATATGTGGATGCATGCAACGACGAATAATTACATAGACAAAGCTCATAGAGGGTATGATCATGCCATGCACGAGAAGGCTCGAGACAAAGGTCTGAGGGCATTCAAAATGGGGGATAACGGTTTGTCTTTATTGCATTTCAATATGGACAACTCTAGGTCGTATGGAAGTAACAATAAAGCTAGAGTGGCGAGCGGTCAAAGTTCGGTAGATGCTGTGAGTGGTTGGTCGAACAAGGTGAAAGTTGTGTGCTTTGGGCTTAATTATAACAAAGAAGGCTGTACGAGATCAAAGTGTGAGTGGGACCTTCTTTGTTTGCAATGTAAGAGCAAAAATCATGTTGACGACGCTTGTCCAAACAAGAAGTTTTGACTGAGTCAGTGATTGTGCCACCAGTCGCGGGGTGCATACTGGTGGCTCTTCAGAGGGATTAGTAAGTGGGGGGTCTTCACAATCGTGTGATATCGCTGACAATGGGGGGGCAGCTCATGCTGTAACCCTTGTATCCACAGTGGTGGGGGAGTCGCCCCAGCCAGGCGATGCTGGGGGCAGGAGGGATCTCCTGTCTGAGACTGCTCCAGGAGAAAAACTACATGCCCGCATCTCAGGTTGTCGCGGTGTTCCCATTCGTAAGCTAAAAGAACTGAACAGTGACTGGTTCCGCATGATCGGCCATGATCATGGGGGTAATAATAGTGGTGGTTTGTTATGCACATTGTGGGTTGTCGACCGCGAGAGCCAGCACACATGGTGTGAAAGCTACATCAATATATATGACGCTTGTATTTGCGGTTGTTGTAAAAGGAGAAATGAAAGGCTCCGCTATCCTGGGACCAGTCTCCCGTGAGTGCGCCGATCTCTGGCCAAGAATCGCCTCCAACGCCAGTTCTATCCAATAAATGTACGAATAAAAGGAAAAAAATCTACGAACATGGCTTTGTGTTTTTGTGCTCACACCTGATTGGTCACTAACAATCTATGTGAATGTTTCAAGGTGAATAGTCTGAAATCATCCAATTTTTAGAACCAACACCCTTATTTATATTTAATACAAAATTGACCATGGTGCATTTACATTCAAGACTGGATGGCTGAATGAGTTGAGTGTCCATCTCCTGTTTTGGGAGATCGGGGATCCAAACACATGACATAAGGGGACACGGGTGATCGGAACATGAATTTTGGTCAAACTGATGATTTCTGGTTTTTGGTGTATTCATATAGAAAAACTTGTATGTTTTTTGGACAGATAATTACTTGACTGGATATTTGTGTAGATAATATGGGATTCTAGATGATGATACTGGACTTTACCATTTGAAAGAGACACTGAACTTTGAAGCTTGTTTTCTCAGAACTGCTTTTTCCGGGGTTTTGCCAATTTGCCCCCTTTAAAACTTAAGTTATAATTGTAGCCCAGTATGCAGGTATTGCAGGTATAACAATACCTCAGGGAGTTTGACGCCCCTGCCATGCAGAGTTGTAAACCACTGCCTTGTGGTACAGGTTCTTGACAGAACCGAAGGCTAAGGGAGCAAACCCTAAACAGAAAACCATGTCACTGTGGCAGCATTAAGGGCGGTTGACGTATCGAACTCCCAACATCTCCCGACCAGCCACTACAGGGACATATAGTTTTGCGCCTGTCTGGACATGTTCTTGCCGGTGTGAAATCTCTATTTGCTCCCCGAGAGAGTGCCGCTGGTAACTTGCAAAAGCCAGCAGCACTTCAACACTTTTGCAGGCAGCTTTCATGAAATGAGGATGTCATCAGACAGGCTACCAAAGCAGATCCTCTCTTCTCAACTCTCTTCTGGTTACAGACAGAGAGGGCGCCCTCGTCTCTGGTTCAAGGATACCATCAAGAGAAACCTGAAGCTGAGAGACATCAAGACCGTCTCATGGACGCAACTCTCACAGGAGAGAGCTAAATGGAGAGCGGCAGTCAAGTAATGAAAGCAGTCTTTGTCGCATCGCGACCGACAGCATTATGATGATGATGATGATGTAATTGTGTTTTCCTTATAGAAGGTGTCCGAGCTCAGATTAAGCCATGTCGCATCTACTCTGAATGCTATTGCCTATTCCCGAGGTGCATGTTTCGGTTTTAAGGTGATTGACAACAAATGTGATAGTCATTATCAAAAAGAGAATTATGGCTCTATCACAAAAGGTGAGGTGGATGTTGCTATGTCGGGGCGACTGCAGTGTGAAATGGATGACGAAATGATTACTATTGTTGATGAGCCGTGTGCATGTATCCACGCAATGGGCGCCGTGCCAAAAGGGCATGACGATTTCCAGGCCATAGTGGACTGTTCTAGCCCAGCCGGTGAATGCGTGAATGACCATACCCAGGGCTGTCGTGTGAACTTTAGTTGCAACTCTGTTGAATCTGTAACCAAACTCCTGCAGCAGGGGGAGTTCTGTTCTACTGTTGATATTAGCAATGTATACAAGGCCATTAACATCCACCCTGGGTGCAGAGCTAGATAGGGGATTGCTTGGGATTTTGGATGGGCCTCAGTAGCAGTCCTTACCTATTTTCCAAAGTTAGTGACTTTGTTGTGCAGTGCATGGTGCGCGAAGGCCACCATGGGTGCATTAACTATCTAGACAATTTTTGTGTTATGTCCCGCTCAGAGCAAGGGTGCCGGGAAGGGCAGCTCAAGCTGGTGGTGATCCTGCGCCGGCTTGCGTTCTATGCCAGTTTTAAGAAGCTAACCTGCCCAAGCCAGATATGTAGATTTCTTGGGATAGATGTGGACTCCATCAAGATGGAGCTGCGCTTGCCACTTGATAAATTGGCAAAATTGCAGGATCAGTTGTGACTGTTCCTGCGGCGCAGGAAAGCCACAAAACATGAGTTAGAAAGCTTGGCAGGTGTGCTGTCACACTGCTGTAAAGTAATCCGAGGTGGCTGCACCTTCTCACGCTGGGTATACCACCTGGTCGCATCTGCAAAAAAACGCGACCACAAAGTCTGCTCGAACGAGGAATTCTGCCAAGACCTGAAATGGTGGCTGGAATTCGCGGCCACTTTTAACGGAAAAGCCAACATCATTTCGGCCAATGAATGCATCTCCGTCTATAGTGATTCATCGCTATTCGGGTTTGGTGCTATCCCCTCCAATGATTGGATAGCCAGTGCCTTTGAAATCGGGAATGCGAAGGCATTGCAATGTTGGCTAGGGCATCACTTTGAGGAAGCTAAGGTTGTCGGTTGCAGAACGGATAACATTAATGTTTTTGAGCTTTGGCCCATCCTGGTGGCAGTGCGCTGCTGGGGCCAGCTATGGTCCGATAGAACCGTGGTGTTCGTCACAAACAACACTCAGGTCCGTGCCGCTCTCAACTCAGGTAGGAGCAAAAATAAAACCACCATGAAATGGCTACGACTGATATTCTGGATATCTATCCATTATAATTTTGATGTACAATCGGTATATATTAGCACCCATGACAACGTAGTCTGTGACAGCCTGAGCCGGCTTGGCGAATTTAAGAACATTGCTAGGGTGAGAGGCGCAGACATAATGAGGGCCATGTGCTATCATGACCTATTTGATTGTTAATCCAGACTGGGAACGACTCCGGGCGGAATGCGGGGACTTCGAGGAAGCCCATTACGCCACCACTACCAAACTTACCTGGTCGGTCCAGGTGAAAACCTACCTGGAGTTCTGTGAAATTTTTGCGGACAATGTGGTACCATACCCATGCCCACCTGATCAACTGTGTATGTATATGTCATTCCTTGCTAGGAGGATGTGCTTCAGCTCTATAAGACAGTATGTTAGTGCACTGAATAATCACCTTAAAGACTTGGGTTGTGAGCCTATAGATTATACCAATCATAGTATACAAAAGTGTATGTCAGGTATATGCAGGACATTGGGAGAGACCCCCAACCAGGCTCCGCCACTGCTACCATACCAGCTAGTAAGATTGTTCACCGGTATGTTCCTTACACCAGGACATATGGCGCTAGGAGCTGCTGTATTACTATCGTTTAGGGCCTTGCTCAGAAAATGTCATGTGTCAGAGTCGGGGTCCTCACTGCTCAGGTCGGACTTCACCTTCTACAGGTGGGGGATGATGATCCAGGTGCAGTCGTCCAAGACCATACAGTACCATGAGCGAGTTCACCGAATACCAGTGTCGACCGTACCAAACTCGGCCTTGTGCGCGGTTTATTGGGTACGTAGGCATTTTGCAGAAGTGGCAGCCCCGCTTGAGGGACATGCGTTCAGAATACCCAGGCTAGGTGGGTCAATTTCTAGGCCTTACTCCTTTTACTTGTCATCCTTAAAATGCTTGTGTATGCGAGCAGGCCTGCGGCCCGCAAGTTTTACAACCCACAGCCTCCCAAGGGGGGCAGCCACCTTCTTGAGGCTATGTGGGGTCTCAATCCTTGAGTTAAAAGAGAAGGGAGACTGGAAGTCAGACGCTGTGTTCGAGTACTTGAGAGTACCTATGGGACAACGGTTAGCATCTGATATGAATGTGGCTGCTATCCTAGCGAACGACTGAAGATAATCCTGTGTCTGGGTGTGTTTGGGCCTTTAGAGGTACCAGCCAGAGTTTATCTCGTCCAACTACTTGTGTTTCTTGTCTATCCGGAAGATATAAATAATCTGGGGTATAACTAGTTATGCTAATATTATTTAGGCTGTAGGGGGCCCTATCGTGGTGTGACCGGCTGGGGGGGCTGGTCGCTGTGCCGCCTGTACTTGCCCGGCTTTGGTTCGCTGAGTCGGGGACCTCCTCCAATCAGGAGGAAGATTTGCGGGGGAGCCGTTTGCGGGAGGAAGATTCGCGGGGGAAGCAATTTCAGGCTGCGCAACTCCCGAACTGTCTCCAGTCGGCCGGAAATTTGACTTTTGTTGTTTCTGTTTGAATTGTATTTGATATCTGAACTATTGATTAAACGGAGGGGCCTTTAGAGGTACCAGCCAGAGTTTATCTTGTCCAACTACATGTGTGTTTCTTGTCTTGTCTATCCAGAAGATATGAATAATATTCAAAATTAATAGAAATACAGAACCCAAACCTTATAAATTTAATATAATCTGGGCGTTGAATATGTTTTCTATATGTGTTCTAATCGGTTTGCTTCTAGGTGGTGTGGTCTTAGAGATATTTCACTTGTTCTGTATGAAGATTGCGCACGGCCATTGACAATGCATTGAGTTTGCCGGTACACGCAGTGCAAAACATCTATTTATTTTATTCAAAATTAATAGAAATACAGAACCCAAACCTTATAAATTTAATAGGGCTAGTCCTATGATTGAAAGCACCGGGTGCTAGGTGACCCGCCACGGACAGGGCTAGTCTTATGATTGAAATTAATCCACAAACATGTGAGTGGTAGCCACATGAGTGAAGAAGGCCGGCCGTCGTACCAATGTGGTGTCCTGACAATGTATTAGCGGGCGGCATTCTTCCTCATCTGACACCATATGAAAGTACAACGTCTGAACACTTTGACTTCTGGATACTGAATGGTTTATTCACGGCCTAGGGCTCGCTTGACCTGCCGGCTAAACTTTCTATGACGTCATCTCATTAGCATATTCCTTTGTCTCAACTCTGCATATCATTAACATATATTAGCCACACACCTATATGTCTATTACGCATATATCACAGCATCCACTACGTTCACCTACATCCACTAGCGGCTATGTGACCAGGGCTTCGTCCAAGTATGCAAGAGTATGCTAGATTATGCTAGAGTATGCTAGAGCATGCTAGATCACACTAGAGTACAATAGAGTATGCTAGAGTACACTAGAGTATGCTAGAGTATGCAAGAGTATGCTAGAGTACGTTTGCATCATAGATGCAAATTCAGCCACTAATGTGAACATGTCCAAAAATTTAATCGGACATCATGGCTCACCCATGTTTCTACCAAGTTAACATCACAGACAAGTACAGATACCAGTACGTTCAATTACGTTCAACTACGTTCAACTGCGTTCACCTATGTTAGCCTCCACTAACGTGTATTTGACCGGGGCATAAGCCTCTCATAGCCCGGTCACATACACGTTAGTGGATGTAGTTGAACGTAGTTGAATGTAGGATAGATTAACGTGGGTCAAACGTGGTATCACTACGTTAAACTATGTTAAGGTATGGCAGGCTTTGGTTGACGACCAACCTAATAGTACAGATAAATACGTTTCAGTATGGATCCCGGTACATAACGGTATGGATCCTGGTACGTCCAACTATGTTGAACTACATTGAACTACGTTGAACTATGTTGACCTACGTTGAACTATGTGGAACTATGTTGAACTACGGCAGAACGGCCAAGGTTTTGTGCAGGTCAAAGGATGCTAGTGTACGCTAGAGTAGGCCTACACTAGAGTATGCTAGAGTACATTAAGAAGTAAGCTAGAGTATGCTACAATACGCTAGATTACACTAGAGCATGCTAGAGGTCACTAGAGTACGTTATCATCACGGAGGCTACATCTGCCTCAAATGTACCTCTCTTTTGAACATGTCCAAAGCTTAAATCAGAACTCATGGCCCACATACGTTGTTATCACGTTCTAATTACGGAGAAGTATGGATGCCAGTACGTTGCACTATGGTGAACTACATTGAACTATGTTGAACCACGTTGAACTATGTTGAACTACGTCGGGGGAAGAACCTACGTCGACATCACCCTCCCCTTCCGCTGCCGCACTTCAGGTTTTTGTGGATGACAGGGAAGCGGTGTATAATTGTGGACTTGTCATACCCGGCCAGGAAGAGTGCGAACGAATACCTGCGCAGGTATGCCTATGGTTTCCCATTGGTTGCGGACCTCCGCAGGTGACTCACCGATGAGGGAAAAGGGGCCTACAGCTGGTCATCTGACATCTCTCGAGACTACTGGAAGCTCCAAGCTAAGCCCCTCTCTTCCCCCCTCTTCTTTATCATGGTCGGGGGAAGAACCTACGTCGACCTGGCCCTCCCCTTCCGCTGCCGCACTTCGGGCGCTGCCTGCATCAGGGTAATGTTACCCTGGTTTTTGTGGGTGTCTTTGTTGGCTGCGAGGCCTGCTACCTCGCAGCCATGAAGGCGTTCAATGACCTCATACATATCTGCGGGAACCTGGGCCTGGCCCTCGCCCTGGAAAAGTGCTCCCCCCCCCCCAGCTGCAAAGCTAATATGGCTGGGATTTGAGATCTCAAGCCTTGCAATGACTATACACATCCCAGCCACAAGATGAAGGAGGTCCTTGCTGAATGCGACCACTGGTCCTTGCTGAATGCGACCAACCAGAACATGTCTCGGAAGGCGGTCCAAAGACTGGTTGGGAGGCTGCACATGTCAGCTCATGCATTCTGCCAGCCGGGAAGTTCTCGGTGAGTATCTTGAGGAGCCTTTGCGGGCTTCCAGCCCTGGCATAGTCCCCCGTCGATGATGACCTCTGGAGGAATATTGACTTGTTCAGATGATATGCCCGAAGGGGGAATGGGGTCTGCCTCCTTCCCCCGCCCATCAGGCCAACCTGGACCATCGAGTGTGACTGTTGCACTGCTATGTGGAGGAATATGACAATGCCATCATCGAGACCTTCCAAAAGATCCACAGCCTTGAAGGCCTTGTACCCAACAACACCACCGGGATAGATAGTGGTTGTAGTCAATATACAGAATGCCACATCAGCAGCAGCCCTCAAGTCCGGGTGGGCCATGGACATGACACTGCGTGCATGTGCCCTAGAACTCTGGCTGATGCCGGCGCTGGGTTCATAAACCATCACAGATGTCACAAGTCCTGTGTGGACCTGGCGTTTGCTGAAACACTCAGCAGCGCACACTCCTCCCCTGATGCCCTATCCTAGACCTGAACCGAAAGCGCCCAAAGGGGGCTAATCAGAATCTGTGTTCATCACTCCCCTGATGTCTCTACCGATAACCTGTAGCATGCTCTCCTCTCCTGATGAGCCTATACGGGACTGCCCTGGCCCCCGGGACCTGGCAGAATCGCAAGCGGCCTCAACCACCTTGCCCCGTTGGCCTACGATCTAGGGCACTACATTGCCCACGTCCATCTGAGCGGCCAATCTATTAAAGCTCGCGGTCATCAGGGCGCAGGAAACCTGGGAGTGTGATGCTGTATTTGACTATGTTCCCCATTGCACCCCCGTGGAGCCTCCCCCCCCCCCCCCCCCCCCCCCCCAAGCTCTGGCTCGGCTCGGGGGTCATCTTCGGCAGACTTTTTGGTCTCTCGAGATTCGGCTTCCCTAGACATTGAAACAATACGTAAACAACACTCAGGACATATCAACACCAATAATTAATTAAAAATTAACCACTTTCCAAAAACATCACTGCGTTTGGCTCCCTCTGTCCGAATCAGCGCATAATTTCAAATTGTGGTTCATTCGGCGGGGGGAGCCAGCCCGCCTCCCCGTGGACGCATCCTGAATTAGGTCACGTCACACAGCACAAAATTACAGTTGTAGAAGGATTGGCTCGGTTCAGGGATCCTCTTCGGCATACTCCTTGGTCCCTCGAGAGTCAGCTTCCCTGGACATTGAAACGACAGATTAAAAATACTCATGACATATCAATTTGCTCCTGAACTCTTCATATGTTGTGAGAGACTATGACACGCATGGGCTATCCAATGCCCTGGATTATGTAATACATGTTAAATTGTTCATCTTGCATCACTAAAATAAATGTTCTACATTTGCACTTTAAATATCTTCAAAGTTGCACCATGTAAAATAACTGCTACTTCAAACTAATGTAAGCTAGGTAATAATCGTCATTCAACTATTATTTTGTTTAATCTCAAAACACTACAGAAACTCAAAACCATCGGACTATCCCAGTTTCAGTTCTGATTGCCTCAATTTGTGAGAACACCTGGAGGACAATGATGTTTGTGAGTGTCAGTGTTGACCAACAACACTGTCAAGTTGTGTTCTGTGGTATTCAAACAAACACGCAGCACAATAATAAGGCAGCCCAGCCCCACCTCCATTCACATACACAGTGTGAGTGACCTTGACCCGCAACCTTGACTTCACACCATTCAATGCGCTCAAACACGCTACAAGTGACCATTATGATGAGGCCGGCCCGTCGCCATGTTGACATTTGTGTAGTTGCTATGGTTACTCCAGGTCACCGGATGCTGACAGTGACAGAGTGACTCCTTCCTTACTCACCGGCAGCAGTGGCCGAATCGGTAGGTCCAGTGGCCTCCTAAGCGGGAGATCGGGAGTTCAATTCTCAGTTGAATCAAACTGATGACTTATAATAACATTGGTAGTTGTCGCTTCCTAGCTTGGCGCTCGGGATTAATAGAATAGGGAAATTACTGGTTTAGCTCAGTGCCAGGATAATGTGACTGGGTGGGATATCGGGTCATGGTGCTGGCAGCCTGATTTGCCAGTACTGCAGCACTATATCATGATTGCCCACTGTGATAAGTCGGTAGCCGTCCTGACATGACTTCAGATGTTTCTACGACGTAACACTTTCCCACAACAACCTTCTACCCACATTATCTCCCAAGCTACACCCAATCTCGCCCTCCCCTTTCCCCATGACACTGTCACATTTCCCCCGCCCCACTCCAACCGTCCACCTCCATTCAGTATCATGGCAGGACAGCCATTAGGTTATGTTCAAGTCGGCTATGTTGGCACAGTCCCCTGACTCACACAGTGTGACCTGCTTTAGTAATATGTTTGCGTGTTTTACCTTTACACTTTACCTCTCTTTTCATTTTGTCATTCTCTTTAAAACCAGACGCCGTGACCGAATCGATAGAGCACAGGCTTCCATGCGGACCTTATACGTGTTGCTTCCTAGCCTATTGCTCTGCATTACTAGGATAGGCCAAGGAGTGGTTAGCATATATATGTATATGCATATAATTATGTATATATGTATATATGTATATATGTATATATGTATATATGTATATATGTATATATGTATATGCATATAAGAAACCTGAAGCTGAGAGACATTACGAGACACTCATGGACATCACTCTCACAACAGAGAGCTAAATGGAGAGCAGCAGTCGTCAAGTAATGAAAGCAGTCTTTGTTGCATCGCGACCGACAGCATGATGATGATGATGATGATGATGTATATATATGTATATATGTATATATGTATGTGATATATAACGTATTATATGAATATAAAGGGCGGAGCCTTCTTGTGATATTCATTCCTCTATTTATTACGGCCTGCTATTTATTATTCCATACTGCCTGAACAGGCTGTTTGCTGCAGGCCGGTGTCGTATTGTCAGCGCCCGGTCATCGTCAGCGGCCTGTCGTGGCTTCTGCGCATGCGCAGATTTTCGCACGTTGCGGCGATCACTGCTATTTGTTTTGTTTACACTCGGCGATTCGACGCTGATCGAGCTGCTACGTTAATATCGCTTGGAATTTAAGGTTAATTAAATTAAATTTCATTATTTGAGTATGTAATTCTGTTAAATATGATCGCATTCAATAGATTTCGGCCTAATCGGTCCCTAACACAGCCGGGTACCGTGCCTGAGCTTGTAGCCGGCGAGGGAATGGGTCTTTTGCATATGTCTTAAAATCCGCGCATGTGCAGAAGCCACGACAGGCCGCTGACGATGACCGGGCGCTGAGAATACGACACCGGATCCCGCCTTCAGGGCCCTCTGCGCCCTCTGCGCCGACCTGGGTGTCCAGCTGGCGGCCGACAAATGCACACCCCCGGCCGTGAGGCTATCTTGGCTGGGATTCGACATCTGCTCTCAGCGAATGGTCATCCCGATCCCGGAGCTCAAGCTCCACCAGGTCACCCATGAGTGCAACGCTTGGCTCTCCAGGCCCTCTATGTCCAGGAAGGCGCTCCAGCGCCTCATCGGCAAGCTCGCCCAAATCAGCGGCTGCATCCCCTCCGCCCGCAAGTTTATGTGACAAACTTGAGGCGGTCAACCTTGTCCTGGCGGTCAAGGCACTCCGCCCCCTGGTCTCGAGCGGCCTGGAGGTCATCATCAACACCGACAACGCCGCCTCCGCCGCGGCCCTCGACAGCGGCCGCGCCACCGACCCGACTCTGGGGGCCTGCGCCCGCGAGCTATGGCTCGAGGCGGCGCTCGGCTCGTTCACGCTTACCATCAGGCACAAGCCCGGTCTCGACCTCCTCTTGGTCAATGCCCTCAGGCGCAGGGGGCAAAGTTGGATGTATACCGTATACATAGCCTATGGCCGCCCTTGAATATGTTCGTAAATCATGCACTGCGCTTCAACTTGCCCGTGTCCGTGTCCACCACACCCCTGATATCTTCAATCATCACCTATAATTGCAGACATCGACCTCGGGGACCACGACCACCTCATGAGCATCCACCGCGCAGCGCTGGCCCCGGGCACCTGGCGCAACCGTTCCAGACACGCCACACGCTACGTCGAGTTCATGCTCGACCGGGGGGTCGACCACCTGGCCCCCTCCCCCTACGATGTCGGCATGTTCGTCGCGCACCTCCACCGCCTGCTTCCACCCCCCTCCTCGGTGGCCAATGCCTTCTCGGGGGCGCGTTCTTGGGTTCGGGAGGCGGCTGGAGACCTCGCCCCATTCGACGCGCTCTTCCTCGCTCGGGTCCGTCGAGGCGGTGAGAGGCTCTTCCAGGTGCCCGTGAGACGTGCACCATCCATCACGCCGCCCATGATCCGCGTCATCTACCAGCACCTCCGCGCGCAGGGCCACCGCGGGGTGGTCCCTTGGGCGGCTGTCATCATCGGCTTCTTCACCCTGATGCACCAGTCCTGATGCTCCCCCTCCCACGGTGGCTGGGGAGGCCCCCACACCATCCGCCGCGTAGACGTCAACTGAGCTCCGGGGGGGGCTGCGCATCGCCATCTCATCCTCCAAGACCATCAGGGACCCCGCGCAGGCGGTCGCCCTCTTTGTGCGGCCCTTCCCGGGTCCCTCATTTGCCGGTCCGCACCTGGTTCCGAGCAGCAGGTCCCTGCTCCCTCTGATGCCCCAGCCTTCATGTGCCACACAGGCACCCCACTCACCCCCCAGTTACTGACCCCCATGGTGAGGGAGGCGCTCACGGAGGCGGGCGTCCCAGAGGCCTCCCGCTTCACGCTTCATGGCCTCCGGCGGGGGGCCGCCCAGGCCTGCGCTGCGAGGGGCGCCGACCTGGCGGCCATAATGGCCCAGGACACTTGGGAGTCATCGGCTGTGTTCGACTACGTCCCTCGCCTCGCCCCTTCTGAGGCCCCCCGAGCCTTAGCGCTGTGTTTTGGGTCGGCTCCGGCGGCCTCAGAGCCTCTGGCCATCCAAGACGCCCCCATCAACATTGATGAACTCGACTAGGAGCCCCCCACTGTGTAACCCTCCCTCACTATGTTAATAAATCTTCTTACTCCCACTAGGTCTCCGGCTTCCTTACTCGAATCGGCGCATAATTTCAAATTGTGGTTGATTCGGGCGGGAAGCCGGGGACCCACCACGCCACCAAGCGGGCCCCACTGACACATACCGAAACCTCCTCCCAGCCTGGACATTCGGTTTCCTTCCTTACCGCTGGCAACATTTTACCATGCCCACTACCCTATTTTTTAAGGACTACTCCGTAGGGGTCGGCTCCGGCGGCCTCAGAGCCTCCGGCTTCCTTACTCGAATCAATAGGATCGGGCAAGGACTGGTTGGCTTGGTGTCAGGATAGCATGACTGATTGATATATTACTTTATTAGGTAATGTTGCTGGCGGCCTGATCTCCAGTGCAGGAACACTATAAACTCACTGTGAGTGCGCACTGTGCCATGTCGGTACCCGTCCTGATATGATTTCAGATGTTGCCAGGACGTAAAACTCCAAAAAACAAGCAAAGCGACCCTTGAGTTCTTTGTCCGGATGACTAAACACCGACGGGTACAAGCGAGCTGGCGATTTGCCGGGGGGCCACAGACTCTGTTATCGGGGTGGGGAAGTTTGAAGCCATTAGGGGGGGGGGGGGAGGGGGCAGAGGGGGCGGGCAGAGGGGGCAGCGAGATGGGGCAGGGGGCAAGGGTTCTGGTAGTGCAAATGTCAAGGTTATCAGACACTCCCTACCCAGCCTGCCTCTCTCTGTCTCCTCCTCTCGGGATCGCCAAATAAAGGCCCCCATTGTAAGGCATTGCACAACCAAAGAAGTATGTTGATCATGAGTGGGTAGAATTGTGAACACATTTCGGTTCAAGTTGCATAGTCCGTTGGTTTTGAGTTTCTGTCATTTTCTGAGTTAAATATATTAAATTGATTGTTATAGCCTCTCTTACTTTAATTTGAAGTCACTTTGATTTTAAATGTCTAACTTTTGAGATAATTGAAGTGCAACCATCCACAAATAATTTTGGCAAAAATGCCAAATCTCTGACCGCATAGGCTTCTGCAGTAACAGGTTCTATTACATTGGCTCTGTATGCCCTTTTGTGTGGTGACAAGTGCTTAATATGTGCACCAGTATCTAAGTTTGATACAAATCTGGATAATTGTTTTTGTTTTGAAAATTTGATATTTTCATCGGACTATGCAGCTTTAACATCTGACATCCCGTGCAGTTCAAACCTTTGGTGATACTGCAATTGTGTATTTTCTCTATTTTCCCGCTACCACCTAACTCAACAAAACTCCAACCCCTCCACTCTACTCTACCGCTCCCACCAAAACACCACCATCGGAAACCCCACCTCAACTCCTTTCCAAATTCGCTCCCCACAAAGCAACATGATCCTTGGAAAAAAGTGAATTTTCTTCCCTCAAGTTTAGTGTATTTGGTATATTTCACTGCCTTGCAGAACAAAACTACTAGAATAAATAATGTATTTCCAGTGCAGTGATTTGACAATTACTAAATTTACTATTCTAATAATAGAAAAGCTAATGTGAGCAGTTATATTCAGGACGTCATTTTCTGTTCTCAAATGATATATTCTCTGTATAAATAGGTATAAATTCATAATAAGTGTGCAATCACCAAAAATAAGCTAATACATGGATCTCAATAGTATAATTTTATAGGTGTCCATACAAAATTAGAGCGTCCGTCTCCCTTGGTGGTAGATCGTGGGGTCATAGGTTCGAACCCTGGTCGAGTCGAACCAATGACTTAAAAATTGACACTTGTCGCTTACTAGCCAGGCACTCGGCATTATTAGGACAGGGCAAGGACTGGTGTGCTCAGTGTCAGGATAATGTGACTGAGTGGGACATGAGTGTGCCCTGTCACAAGTCGGTCCCCGTCCTGATATGACCATAGATGTTGCTAGGACGTAAAACAACAACAAAAACCAACAACAACCATGCAAATTAACACATTGGTACTCCCTTGTAATTAATATTCGCATAATGAATTATGCATAATTAGTTATAGATAGACAAATATTTGTACTATATAACATAGTATGTGGTTATAAATAACGGCTGCTCCATTAATGTGTCTATGTGTAAATGTTGATACATGATTATATGCGCATATTCAAGTGCAGCGCTTCCCCACATATTAGCAACATTTACAAATGCTCAGAAGTGCAACTAATTCCTTCCCTAAAGGTAAATCAGATTAATTTCTTCAACAGATCCTTACAATGTATCTTTCCGCCAGAGGACTAGAGTTTGGATTGCATCATAATAAATAATATTGTATGCAGACCTGATATGGCAGGGCCTACTGAATATACAACAAAAGCAGTGCTAGACAAAGGTTCGTTGGTTGTTGGAGTTTTACACCTTGGCAAAATCTATGGTCATATCAGAAAAGGTACCGAGCATATAAATGTTAAGGAGGAACACTATAAACTCACCGTGAGTGCGCACTGTGCCATGTCGGTACCCGTCCTGGTATGATCGCAGATGTTGCCAGGACGTACAACTCCAACAATCCAGCAAAGCGACCCTTGTGACAATGTACATTCATGGCACCTTTATACGGCTGCCCCACTTTGAGACTAGACCGCCAGCACCATGACCTGATATCCCACTCAGTCCTGACATTGAACCACCCAGTCCTTGCCCTATTCTAATAATGCCGAGCACCTGGCTAGGAAGCAAAGTGTATAAATAGTTAAGTCATTGGTTTGACGCGACCATAGTTCAAACCTGTGGGAACGAATCATACAATCTTCCAAAACCAGACATTCGGCCATCCCGTCTGGTCGCTAGACAAAGGTCTGGTAAGTACATGGAGAGTAGCTTGGTGAGAGTACTACCTTGTTCTGCATGCCATCTTCGACCACCTTCGACCACCTACACCGCCATCTTGGTGTAACAGCGGTCGATCAATACCAGGAGCTCGAAGGCCCCTAATGGACATGGCAGGGTAGAGAAGCACCCCCTCCCGCCACCCCCGCACCCGGGCCACAACGCCAACCACGCACAAGAGATGCAAGGTCTTGGGATAGGTGATGGATGTGGTGGTGGTGGTGGTGGGAGGGGGTGGGGGTGGGGACAGGTGCTAATGCACAGACCCCAGTTGTAGAAGACGTAGTCGGTTGTGTCAAAGATCACGCCGTAAATAAAGGCTGAATGAGGGTGCTGTGGCTCATTTTTCAGCTGAAGAAGCGATTTGCTTGCATAAGAAACTTAGCTTCTTGCTGATCGATTGCAGCAAGACGTGACAGTTTAGTGTCCACATAGCAAGGGGTTTGTCTAACACCTGAACATAGCCGGAAGCTAAGAGTGAGTATAGACACTGATATATATATATGAATATATATATATATGTGATGTCTTTTTTTTTTCTTGAAGATTTATACTGCCTATCTTCTGAATAGACTTGTTTTCACCATTAGACAGTTTGTCAATAGAAAGCCTGAGTCTACACTTTTAGCGACCAAAGGGATTTTTAACCTCCCACACCACATAGACATGGTATGAGAGCAACTGGCCTTTGATGTCGCTGTAAGTTATACACAGCTGTGGACATCCAAATTGGCAGAGGTGGGGGCAGGGGTAATCGAACCACCAACTTTCAGAGTAGGAGTCCGACCAAGAAAAAACTCAGACACTCTAAGCACTCCGCCACAGAGAACACCATACAATGCATAATGCATTATGCAAGTATAACCATACAAAGGGTCCATTGACCTTAGATGACCCCTTCTGAGAGCATCCATGTGTGTTGAAGGGGTTGTTTTTCCCTTAGATGACCGGTTTGTCCTTAGATGACATACTTTAGGTATTGTTATTATGCGATGATGCGTATGATTGTGTGTGTGTGTGTGTTTCCCCCCCACCACCAATTCCCCCCCCCCCTCCTCCCCCCCGAAAACCCAAAGTGGTGACGTCATTGAGCTAGTTGGTGTTGGTAGAGGTCATAGAGTGCATTTATCCTAGCCATCTGTTGTTATTGTTGTGTGTGTGTGAGTGTGTGTTCATCATTTAGGTGAGTGGTGGTAGTGGTGATGGTGGTGGTTGTTACTGCTAAAAATAGAATCGGGGAGGGAGGGGGTAGACACTTTCAGCAGTAGCATCTGCCACCCCAGTCTCCCCCCCCCCTCCAAAAAAACACCATATAGTGTCATTATTGAGCCAGTTGGTGATGGAGGTTGTGGATGTTACTGCTAAAAATAGAATCGGGGAGGGAGGAGGGTTGAGACTTTTAGCAGTAACATCTGCCACCCCAGCATCCCCCCCCCCAAAAAAAAAGCCCATACAGTGACATCATTGAGAACGTTGGTGCAGGTGCAGGTGCAGGTGCAGGTACAGGTGCAGGTGGTGGTGGTGATGGTGGTGGTGGTGCTGGTGGGGGATGTTACTGCTAAAACGAGAATCGGGGAGGGAGGGGATTAGACACACCCACCAAGCCATCCCACTCAATGATGCCACTGTTTGGATTGGTTTTGTGTGTGTGTGTATACCCCCCACCCTCCCTGACTCTATTTGAGCAGCATCATTCACAGCACCCCGCTCAATGACGTCACGGTATGAGATTTTTCTTATTCAACCTCACCATCCTCCCATATCAGTAAGTGATGGAGGTTTGATGAAGTAACATCAATCTTTAAATGAAGAACAACATCAATATTTAAGTGAAGAACAACATGAGAAAATATCAGGTTATATCTTTACTCATATCTTATTTATATATATATATATATATATATATATATATATTTGATTGATTTATTGACTTATTTAAATTTATATAATTTAAAAAAAAAAAAATATGTTGTAATACATTTTGTGTTAATGTAAATTGAAACGGATATAGTTATTTAATATATATATATATATATATATATATATGCTTATCACAGTGAATTGCTATGTATACTTTAATCACATGGAAGTGAATATATATATATTACTTTTACCAAATTTAATATGTGATGTATAATGCATTATGCGAGTATAAAGGTGTGGCAGGGAATTAACCCCTCTTAATTATTATTATTGCTAATTATTGTTATTATTACAATATATACTGTACTGCCTCCTCCATCTCGTGACTGGTGGCACCACCCCCGGCTGCGCCCGGTACCCACCTACCCTGAATACATCACTCGCGTCGGGGAATTTTTATACTTATCACAGTGAATTGTTATCTATACTATATTCGCATGGAAGTGGATATTTATATTACTTTTACAATAAATGATGATGATATATACTTATATTATATGTTCCCCCACCCGTCTTTCTCCTTTCAGCGTTTTTCATGTGACACATGTTTGAAGATCTTCAAGACTATCTCGAGTTTCGCGAAGCATCAGCGACTTGTATCCACCTGCCGTGCAGAGCTTCAACCACTCTCTTGCATTCGCTGTCGGCAAACCTTCCGCTCCCTGTTTGGTCAAAGAAGACATGAGAACAGATGTAATATTGGGAGAGATACATCCACTTCACCCGCTACTTCACCAGGTAGGCACCACAACTAGGAATTCAAAACGTCTTGCTTCCTCAAGACGTCCTGAAAAACCAAGACAATTTACATATAGAAACAAATAAGGGTGAGCTGTCACACTCTGCTACTACTTTAATATTGAGGATGGAACCTAACAAAATATATCATTAGAACCAAGAGTGCCTGTCGAGAGTGATCAACAAGATTATCCAGGATCAGCCAAGGAGCATCCAGGTGACACGGGAGTGGCCAACACAGCCCTGGTATCTGTTGGTGCACAAACTTAGAGGCTTCACTACATCCTGGACCATCCTGGACCATCCCGGTGAGGCCAGCCACGCTATCACTGAAGGGGAACGAGGGGAAACAATTTCCTCTAACGGACAACATGTGGTTGACGATAACACCATTCTAGGCGGCATGTTCGAGGCTATGGGGATGAACAGGACTGCCGCGCACACCCTCACGGCCTCCTGGGCAACAGCCACCCAACAACAATACACGTTGGTCTTGAGGAGGTGGGTCGCGCACTGTGAGGCGCAACTGACCACCAATACAGCAGGGAATAGCATACCTGCAGGCGTTGTTCTCAGGGGGTGCAGTGCACAACACGATCAATACGGTTAGATCGCCATTGTCCATACTTGTAACGGGGGGAGGTGTGCCATTCAGTGAACATCCACTGGTAAACAGAGTACTCAAAGGGATTGGCAACCTAAAACCAGCCAATCCGAAATACACAACTATCTGGGAACAAAACCACTGTTAGAGTTCTTGCAGAGGTGGGGACCTACCGAACAGGTAAGTGTGGATAAACTCAATAAGAGGATGCTGTGTTTATTCCTGCTGGCGACTGGCCAATGGCTACAAGCACTGGGGCTAATGAAGTGCGAAGACTTCAAGTGGGGGTAAGGAATGTGCACCTTGACCTACACCACAAAACTAAAATCAAACGATCCCAGCAGGAATCCGTTGGTCTTGAACTTCAGGGAATTTGAGGTACTAGAGCTGTGTGTGTATAGCCACCTCAAAATATATGTGGGAAGGAGCGACCTTATGGCGGTGGGCCCGGCTGTGTTCGCAACAACCAGATCGGCACATGTAAGAGCCTCCCAGGACATATTAACCAGATACGTGAAGAACACGATGACAGAGGCAGGAGTAAACATGGGAGACTACACACCCTACTCATGTAGGCACGCCGCAACCAACAACTAACAATTCCAGAATTCAGTTGCAACATGAAGTAGCGGCTGGCCCTCGTGGCCTGATTACCATCAACATATATAATTCTGCTAATTTATGCAACAGAATACGGATTATTATGGTAAGATAGGGGCCACGAGGGGCCAGCGGCCCACCCTAAAACTAAATTTGCCGCCCTACACAACTGATATTCAGGAATTGAAACTACAAAAAATGACAGAAGCTCGACTGGCATGACATCCAGTAGCCGTTGGCCCTTCGTGGCCCCTATCTTACCATAATAATCCTTATTCTGCTGCATAAATTAGCAGAATTATATATTAGTGCCCTCCCAGTAGATGATGGTGTGTGGGGTGGGGGGTTATCTGTGAGTCATGGATGTGTGGAGGGCTGTGTGGAGGGGAGGGAGGCTAGAAACTGGTGTCAGTGTGTGTGTGTGGGGGGTGGGTGGGGGTACTCCGTAACCAACTAACCTAGCTGTGGATGGTTGGGTGGTTGGTTGGTTCGGTCGCATGTAAGCAACTAACCCAGCTGTGGGTGGTTGGGTGGGATGGCATCAACTTTCCAGATACATAATTCAGCAAGTCTAATAAGGTCAGGAGATTGACCTAATTGGGGTCAGTTCACAGGAAAGGGGAATCAGAGAGTGCCCGGTTACATGGGGGGCCTCCTGAGAATAAGGGGTGGTGTGAAGCTAGAGGTGCCCAGAAGGAGTACAGAAAAACATTAGGGACTATTCTTTATATATATTCACATAATAAATTATATAGCGATTAGTTAATGTATATACATTTATATATATATTAGTATATATAAATATATACATACATATATATGTAATAGCTAACAATATTTAAACAATATAAAATGAGGGTAAAAAGAGATTTGGAATGGCTGCTGCCATCATAGCATTAAGCCCAGAACTCTGTGCATTTGTGATGGATCCGTCCAAACGATAAGTCATTGGCAAGACCACAACAGCCGCTGCCATCATAGCATTAAGCCGTAAACCTGCACATTGCTGGCAGATCTCATCAAATCATTAAGGATCAGCACTGCATGGTTATTATTGATTGATTGGTGGTTGCTTTACACCGTGTCGGCAGCATAGGCCATAGTCAAGGGGCGAAATGTTTGTTTTTCTTCAAACCATCGCTTTTATATGTAAAAGCAGACAATCAATTATGTGCCAATAGACACCCATTAAATTAGAAAGCTCACAATCATATATTTGTGGTCAAGGGAAACAAATTCCAACAGAAAAGAAAAGTTTGATTAATAATTGATAGAACCTATTTAGTGAACTATATGAGGTGGTACAGTCCAGCTGCCCTCAAAAAGGCTAACATGTTTTCCTGTTTTACCTTAGTAAAAAGGTCATGCATACTGTCTGCAGTGTAGAACTGTTGGCGCAGGGCCAAACAATCAACGCAACTTAGTAAAATGTGTTTGAGTTTCAGTGGGGACTGACACCCAATACATTCAGGGGGAGGTTCCCCCTTGAGCAGAAAAGCGTGGCCAATACGGCAGTGGCTAAGGACCACTTGGTCCCGCCGACGTCCCGCATGAGTCTGCGGTGGCTTTCCCACAGATGGTTCAATTTCTTTAAGTTTATTAATGTTTTCATCCCACTCATGTTGCCATTTGGATTTTATGTGGGTGGCTATTAGTGGTTTCAGATCAGAGTGAGGGATCAGATATCTCAATTTAATATAATCTGTGTGTTAAACATGATTTCCATATGTGCTCCAAGCAGTTTGTTTCTAGGTGGTGTGGTTTTAGAGATATTTAGCTCACAGCCATTGACAATGCATTGAGTTTGCCGGTACATGCAGTGCAAGACGTCAGTTTTATTCAAAATTAATAGAAATGCAGAACCCTAACCTTATAAATGTAATATACCCTTTTTGTTGAATTTGTTTTCTATATGTGTGCCAAGCGGTTTGTTTCTAAGTGGTGTCGATTTAGAGATATTTCACCTTTTCTCTATGAAGATTGCTCACGGCCATTGACAATGCATTGAGTTTGACGGTACGCGCAGTGCAAAACGTCAGTTTTATTCCAAATTAATAGAAATGCATAACCCTAACCTTATAAATTTAATATAATCTTTTTGTTGAATTTGTTTTCTATATGTGTGCTAAGCGGTTTGTTTCTAAGTGGTGTGGTTTTAGAGATATTTCACATTTTCTGTATGAAGATTATTCATAGCCATTTAGTTTGCAGTGTGACCCTGTGTTGTCCTGCAGCCAAGCTGTGTGCGCACTGACCTAACTACCTGTCCTGAGGTCACATGAAATAGGTCAATAGGATCTGTCGTGAAGAAATGCATGGATGGTCTTTATAGCTGCTTTTTGGCACCAGGTGGAGTTGTGGTACAATGTTTATGACATTGTGTAGCGTGGGCTTGCAAGTAACATACCTGTACATCTTTCGGCGTGCGCAGTATCGCAGGACCCATGGCTCAGGTAACTGACATTGACATGCATTACTAGTATTATATACTAATCCACTCACTATATGTTTTGTTGTTGTTGTTGTTGTTGTGCTACGTCCTAGCGACATCTAAGGTCATATCAGGACGGGTACCGACGTGTGATAGTGCGCACTCATGGATACTTTATAGTGCTGTCCCACTGGAAGACCATGCTGCCAGCACCATGACCTGATATCCCACTCAGTCACATTATCCTGACACTGAGCCAACCAGTCCTTGCCCTATCCTAATAAGTGAGGATAACCATAATCAATCATAGATCCAATATGGTTATCCTAACATACATGACACGTGTTCCCATATAGTGTTTTCACTAATTATATGGGAACATGTGTCATGTATGTGAGGATAACCATATTGGATCTCTGATTGCATAGCAAGAGCACCAATCTTCTGTACGAGAGGTGATGGGTTCGATACGTGACATAGGCAAGCCAACAAATCTTAAGCTGTGTTCACACGGGAAATGTTTACGCCGATTTATACAAGGCGGATAATATGACCCGAATTAGTGTCACGTTCACACAGGCAGTACTTGGGCCGGAAATCGATATCAACGCATGAGCAAGTCCAGACTAACCAGCGGCAGTTTCGGTTAGTCGATGTCGGCACGAGAGAGTGTGGGTTCGACCTAGATATGTATAGACTGAATCATATTGTTTTGGAAGGGTCAAAACTTCTGCTGGTCAGTGAAAACCTAAAAATAAATGATGAACAAAATATATGTGCACCTCTAGCAGGTTCATAGACCAAATTATATTATATAGTGTGATGTGCTTAATCTGCCTCAAGTAAGTCGGTTGCGTTCACATGGGCGATATAAGTCAAATCATAAAATTTGGTTCATATAAACCACCTACTTAGGTGGTTTATAAAATCCGAATTATATGATTCGATTGAGGCTTAAACCGCCTCAGCCGTGCGTTCACATGCCAAATGTGAGCCGAACTATACAAGTCGATTTGTATGATTCGAATTAACTGCCCTGTGTGAACACGGCTTAAGTATTGCCACATGTTGCTAGCTTCTTACTAATATTGGTATTCCAAGTTCAGCTGGTCCCTCCGGAAAAAAACGGATACTGCCGGGTCAGAGCCACAGCGTACTTGGCAGAGGCGCTGAAGAGGCATACACACCATGATACACACACATGGCAAAATGGCTAGGCATTATTAGGATACAGCAAGTACTGGTTGGCTCAGTGTCAGGATAATGTGACTGAGTCAGTACCATGACCTGAGTGGGATATTAAGTCATGGTCCTGAGGGCCTGGTCTCCCATTGGGTTAGCACTATCAAATTTCCATGAGTGTGCACTATCACAAGCCAGTACCCCTGTCAATATGACCTTAGATATTGTCAGGAGGCAAACCTCCCAACAGCCAACCATGGTGGTGTTCTAGTTCAGCCAAGTTGTGCCAGGTGATTGGCGGGTAACCTGTCTTTCGGCACAGCGAATTACCCATGCTCTGCATATAATGCACTGTAATATATGCTAATGTGACAGTGATGAACTATTCAACAGAACTTTGACCTTACAATGCCTAATTCGCGAACACGAATGCAGAATGATCAGATATGGATCCTTGGATAAACAGGTACGCAATATATATATATATATAAATATATATATAATATATGCACAGAGCCTCCTGCTACAATTCAATACGCTCCTCAAGGGCATGCTTTGTGAGCCTTTGGATAGCGGCCCACACAGAAGGAAGGTGACGCAAAGGTTAATCAAGGCATCGTGAGAACTAGACTGGGTCAGCCACTGACCTGTGGTGAAAGTGTGGAAGGGAACGGAGAGTGAAGTGAGATGTGTGAGATGAAGGGGGCAGGCCTGGTGTGTGGGGGGGGGGGGGAGGGGGAGTAGGAGATGGTGAGGGAACAGGGTAAGACAGTAGACGATGGATCCGGATACTAGGGAAACAGATAAATGGGGATTAGTTTCATTTATCATTGGATGTACCTGATATTCACATAGATACCAGCCATGACCAGGGAGAGGCACACAATACACGATTTCCACCACTGGCCCGCCACTTGGTGATAGGGAAAGAACTACCGTTGTAGGTGGTACATCAGTTTGAAGCAGGTGCTATGGAGAATGTAATAATAAAGAGGATTTCCAGCAGCACCATGCCCTCTATTGGCAGTTGCAAGACATTATGTCCAGTCACTGTACAAGTTCAGCATAAGTGCTGCACGGACCTGTCAGGCAATGAGCTGCATGGACATGGAGGCGTGGGGAGGGTAGTGACAGCAGGGGGCCTAGGTGGTGTAATGGTTAGCTCACTGGCCCAGAAAACAAGAGATGTGGATTTGATTCCCGCTCTAGACACAATACTTCCCATTTTCCTCCAGCCCACAACATTGGTGCCATAACCAGGATCCTGTACAAGCTACAGGCTGTACAGTTGTTGAACCTACGCTTTAATTGCATAGGGAAGTGCAGTGTCTGTAATATTTCCCATTTTCATCACCCCCAGTTGTTGAAACTACCGTGCATTGCCTGTATTTAATTGTCAACATTAACTGACCATTTAAAAGACTGACAATTCCAGGGGGACGACCTCTCAGGCACGGAACCACATACACAGGTCAGCGTGGGTTTCCCATTGGTATCACTCCCATGACAATATGTATATTATTATAGTTCAACCAATAAGATAACCTTTGATATCTACCTTGATTGGATGTAAAATACAGGGTTGCTCGTAGCAGGATTATACTGTAATAATATGCAGACAATAATGGAAATTGTGCATTGAAAGAGTATAAAGTGGATAAATACTTCCTGTCATTAGATCAACTATAGTTTAGGGTATGAATCAGTTGTTGCTTGACAATATATGCTGCCAGCTTGTGTGTTTCATCCGGTGTTTGTTGGGTGTTTTGGAGGTGGGTTTTTTCAAAATGGGCAACATTGAGCTTAGTGTAGGATTCTAAGTCACACTTCTTGCCATTCTGCGGCTAGTGTCATAACAATTAGACCAGCTAAGCTCCCTGGAGCAATCACCATATCCACACATACCTGATAAGTCAATTCCAGCTGCTTCTTGTGTACCACTCGGATCGAATGTGTTTTATCAGTTTTACCAAATTTAGTGGGGGTCGGTCATAAGCATTGCTTATTCATATTAACATAGTATTTAAGTACGATTTAGACTGAAGTCGTTTGTGCATCTGTGTGCTTGTAACAAGTTCTATTTGTATTACCTGGAACCCTATCAAATACTGTCATCTACGCTACTTGAATGTAACAGTGTAAATCCGCAAAAATAAATAAATAAAGGAGAAAGAAATAAACTCTGATTGGCTCTGACTAAACACAGGGGAACAAGCTCATTCAGAATGCTAAAAAGCAGGTAGTCTGGGTCCTGTCGTCGGGAACCAGCGAGCCGGATCAAGCTTCCACTAAAGAGACCCGCCCACTTGCGGTCCGCCCCATTTGCACTCATTATCGTATTTGCGTCTCTGCTGGTTTCCGAGCCGCAGACGACAGGGACGCCGCCTGCCATCTGCCGTCTGCCCGCGACCGGAAACGAGTGAACTGGCGCCAAAGTCGCTGCCTCTGACGGCGTGAACGCTGAGGGCTGATTTGTCAGAAGAGATCTCTGGTTTTGTTTGTAGAAGGTAGCGCTGGTATGTTTCCGTCGGAGCAATTTATATATATATATGTATATATATATATATATATATATACATATATATATATACATATATATATATATGTATATATAGTATATGTATGGATGTCTACATAAATGTATTATATACATGCATACAATATATATATATATATATATATATATATATATATATATATTCATATACATGGGTATGAGTGTGCTTAAGATACATATATATATATATATACAGAAACACCTCTCTTACCGGCCACTTCCACAGATCGACCACTCCCCTATATCGATCGCTGTATTTGGGTTCCAACAATACCATTGTTACCATATTCTAACTCCCTAAACCGACCACCTCCCTAAATGGACCACTTAGGGTCGGTCCCATAATCGGTCGGTTTAGAGAGGTTTTACTGTATATGTACATATAGTATATGTATGGATGTCTACATACATGTATTATATACATGTATACAGTATATATATATATATATATATGAGTCAGCCTCACGAAAATGGGCTGCCCGCTGGCTAGCCTGCCGCCACCTAGCGCAGTTCAGTGTTACTGCGTAGGTGGGCGGCGTAGTCTCCGCCGCTATCGCATGGTAGTATGGCTCAAGTACAGACTACTACACTGCCCCCCCCCCCCCCCCCCCCCCCCCCCCCCCTAGAGTCTCACCGGTTGCAGACTGGCAACCGATGAGATTCGAGAAATGATAGAAGTCAACATGAGAACTACCTAGAAAGGGAGAGAAGCCTTACAAAAAATCTTTGTATCCATATGCGCAATGCCTAGACCTGCCTGCAGCAATAGCAAAGTCTAGCTAACTAGCTGCAAGGCAAACATGTCATCAATCTAGGTGAAGAAAGGAGCTTTAAATGATATGTCGTAACAAACGACCTCTCCCAGCCTCTATGTAGTTGGTGTATAGAATGTTTTTTGCTGGGACACGTCAAGCAGACACACCCAGGAGCTGCCACGCTTGGCGACCCGCTCTGGTGTAGAGTGCATGAAGGGGGTGGGTTACTTATACCAATTGAGAAAGTCTCCGCAGATACAACACTTGGTATGTAATACATCCCATAAGAAGTACGGGCGCCAGCGACACCCCAACCTCCTATGGAGTAAATTACATCCATGTGCATCCTCAACTGTCCTAACAGGTGTAATGTAAAGGACGTCTGAACACAATGAGTTCTGTACTGTAACTAACTTTATTTAGAACCTTCTGTAGTGACCTCACTCTGTGCCACACTGGGGGTGTTCGGATAACAACACAACTGGAAGACACATACATTACATCTCCCTTTCAATGGAACAGAGGAACAAAATTCAATGGTAACATCTTGTATATAGAAACTACCATCGATAGCAACAGGTCCTTCTTGTGTTATTATAACTAATGTCATAACGCCATATCCCCCTCTTTAAAATAATTCCTATCCATAACAGAATGGTACCAGGTATTGCGAGGATAAAATGCCATGCTCAAATTTACTAACATTCCAGAACAATGTAAATGGCATTGTACATGAAGACCTAATACATATAGAGATATTATACATACTATGTTTAAGAAGAGAACCATGAAACATGTAAATGGGAAACTATCGAATGTAGCCCATCATACAAAAACACGACCTATAAGTAATACAACGAATACATAGTCAGGGTCAGTTGTCACTTCTTAAATGTAGACTTATTTTGTCTCTTCTTCATATGACCTGAACAATGAGCGTATTATTATGTAACGTTGTATGCAATTCATAACTGAACATAACAAGGCACTTGCTAGGCAGAACAGAAAGTGGCATAGCAACAACAGTAAATGACTTATATAACATATGAGACTCAAATATTCAATATAGTATTTCATGAACAACATTTCCCAAAATGTTCAAATTAAACTCATGCTTCATATAACAATTTCATCCGTGAACATTTCGTCATATTTTTTTGTTTGTTTATAAAAGCATTGAGTCAAAATTCATTTGATAACATCTTTGACATGCACGACAACTTAAAAACATGTATACACATACAAAATGCATATTCAGCTGGCTGCATGTGTTGTTTCTTATGTTATCAAGCGTTGTGTCCATTAATTGTTCGAACTTAAGTATGTGACGTTACCAATTATTGTACAGCTTTTCCAGCATGTTACTTATTTAACTATAACAATTTCAACCGTGAACATTCTTTTATGTTTGCTTAATAAGCATTGAGTCAACATATATAGTCAAGAACATCCATGACATGAAGAGCAACTAAACATAGCATTTATAAAAACATACAAAATGCATACTCAGTTGACTTCATGTGTCGTTTCTTATGTTTGCATGAGTTGTGTCCATTCTTTGTTTGACCTGAACTATGTGTCGTTATTAATTATTGTACGGCTTTTCTGGCATGTCAGTTATTTAATTATAACAATTGCATCAGTGAACATTTTTGTTTGTTTGTTTAATAAGTATTGAGTGAATATTTATTGGATAACATCTATGACATGTACGACAATTTAAAGCATTTATACCAACACACAAATTGTATACTTAGTTAGCTTCATGTGTCGTTTCTTATCCTTGCATGTGTTGTGTCCATTCTTTATTTGACATTAATCATGTGTCATTCTTACTGTACCGCTTTTCTAGCATGTCACTTGCTTAATTATTACAATTGCATCGGTGAACATTACCTACAATAACAGTACTGAGTCAACAGCTATTTGACAGGATCTATGACAAGTACGACAACTTACAGCATTTACAAAACATCACCAAAAATCATACTCAGTTACCTTCATGTGCCATTTCCTATGTGTGAATGTGTTCTGTAAAGTCTTTGTTTGACCTCAAATGTGTGATGTTCTTCATGTATTGTCATGGTAACATACTGTAACAATTTAAAGTTGCACAGTCTAACCAAACCATTCCTAATTCAAAACGTCACAATCGACATACTATGTCTTTGTTTGCATTCTTTGACCTTTTCCACATATATATATTTCTATAGCATATAGATATATTTATTAAATATATTTATATAAATTATTTTATTTTAATGCATATGACAATAAATTTAACGTTACAAATATCAGTATATCCGGTAGATTCTGCATATTCGGCTTACACTGGTTTCTATATAACCAATATTTTAGTTTTACACAAATGTATATTTTACACAATTATTTCGTCATCCACAGGCCTTGTCATTGTGAAATTGTTGTGAGACACTTCATTCAATTCTGACATCCGACAATATAGTGGTCATGATATCCACTTTAACATTTTTAAATATATATTTAGTTGGTTAATATATATATTGCTATTCGTTCACCATGGGAATGGTGTGCACCAATAGGAATTCCACCTGCATACGACACATATAACACATATAGGCATGTAGGTACTACGTTTCATACGATACAACATTTTAGTTTTATATTTCCATCATTAACAACAAGCCCATACCCTAGCAATCTTATGATGGAACAAAATATCAATATTATGGTGACACACTCAAATTATTACAGCCTGCATGAAATAATTTATATTGATATAGATACTCTAGCAGTACATCATATCGTATAGTGTGTTACAAATAAGGTCTACACCTGAGTATGCAGCTTTAACCGAGCAGACAGCCAACCGCTACTTTGTTGCATACACATACTTGAACCACATTCTTTCATGACGTGGCCCCGCGCTGCTTGGGGGCGTTTGGATATCAGCATACCTATTTTCATGTCGATGTTAAAGATTTAATTATGCAGAAATAGAAGTTTCTTTACCTTGAATTGTCTCATGTTTCATCTTATGTCAATTCATATATGATATTAAGTCACACTTCATGTCTATCACATGCCTCCATTGGCATAGCGTTTGGTGCTTGCTTCCTGGCGCTCCGACTCAATTCTCGAGGAATCTCGGTACTTTGCCTGTTGTAGCTTGCCCGACGTCCTGCGCGTCTTTATTCTGGTCATCTTCATTATCGCCGACTGTCCCTGTCGACGTCCTGCACATCTGTGCTTCGTAGCATCCGTGCATCTGTGTCCATGCCTCTTAGGCATCCGTGCATCCTTGTGCCATCTTTCCAGGCATCTGTGCATCGTATTGTCATTTATTCATTCCAAGCAATGTCGTGACGTCCTGCGCGTCCTCATCCCGGCTGTTTTCATTAGAGCCGTTCGTTTCCACCGACGATCCGTATATCCGTGCTTCTTGGCACCTGTGTAGTCGTGTATGTGCCTCTAGGCATCCGTGCATCCTTGTGCCATCTTTCCAGGCATCTGTGCAACGTCTTGTCACTCGTTACAATAAAGTCTGTGCAGGTTTTGTTGGCGCCCGGGGAGTGGCTGCCTGGCGTGCTGCCGCTACGTCAACATGAAGTTCAAACAAGTGGTACCTTCTCTATGACCAGGGTGTCGATCCTGGTAAAATGAACTTGTATTATATGTTGGTTTGTGCCCGGGGTGTTGTGGCCCGGTATCCACCGGAAGCAATGGGCCTGAAAGCACCATTGCCTCCACATCTGACACCATGTAATGTAAAGGACGTCTGAACACAATGAGTTCTGTACTGTAACTAACTTTATTTAGAACCTTCTGTAGTGACCTCACTCTGTGCCACACTGGGGGTGTTCGGATAACAACACAACTGGAAGACACATACATTACAACAGGAGCCGATACACACACTGTCTATCATGTTCTGCCAGAAGCGCTTACTATAAATAGTAATTAACAAATGTTAAAGAATGCAGCTTTAATATAAGAGTCAGGGAGGCATTGTATATGAAAAATAGAGAGTGTGAAATGTAACAGTGCCAAGCCTCCAACTCCCACACCATCGTCAACCTTGATCCACAAAATAAATTTTGAGATAATGTTTCCTAATAGGTGTGGAAAAAGGAAGACAAAGGGGGTGAAAGTTGAGGAATAATAATTAATGATGTAAGTTATGTATATATATATATATATATAAATTATTCCGACCCTCAGTGCAAAAATAGGCAGAACACAAGAAACTAGCTCCTCCAATCGGGATAAAATGAGCTCTTCACCACAACATATAATATCAACACCCAGAATCCCAGAATCCCTCGGACAAGGTGAGTGCCAGCCAACTGCGTGAGCAGCCAGTCATCGCTAACCTTACTGTCACCTGTCATCTGATTGTCAACGTGAAATCCAGAATCCCCTGGACAGGGGCAAGTGCCGGCCAACTGCATCAGCATTTAGTCGTCACCTACCACACTGCCACCTGTCATCTGAACCTCGATGAGACATCCACAATCCCCGGGCAGGAGAGAGCGCCGGCCAACTGCGTCAGCAGCTAGTCATCGCTAACCTTACTGTCACCTGTCATCTGATTGTCAACGTGAAATCCAGAATCCCCTGGACAGGGGCAAGTGCTGGCCAACTGCATCAGCATTTAGTCGTCACCTACCACACTGCCACCTGTCATCTGAACCTCGATGAGACATCCACAATCCCCGGTCAGGAGAGAGCGCCGGCCAACTGCGTCAGCAGCTAGTCGTCGCTCACCTTCCCACCAACTGTCATCTGCACATCACCTTCTGCGTCAGTGGGTGCACTGGCCGCTCGAGTCAGCAGTGCCGGACACGCCGCAGCAGAATCGGGCCCTAAGCTAGCCAGCAGCCCATGCAGCCGATCTTCGACGCTGAAGCCAGAAAGGTCCAAGGATCTTAAAGACCTATCCCAGCTCCTGAAGTCCTGGCGGTACGAGGCATGAAAGGTCATGTCGATGTCAGTGATGACCTCAGCCTGCTGAGCCCTCTGCTCGCACAATACCTCCAACTTGTGTTCGACAATCTTTTTGTCTTCAACAACACAGTCAAAGTCTGCACTGCGCCTACCCTCAGCCTGAAGTGCTAGAACGTCCTGAGTCTGGATCACGACCACGTGAAAGCCCTCAATGAAGGCTTTAACCAGGCCGCTGACCGACTCAGTAATTCATGACGTGATGTCCAAGTGATTGGCCTCACAGAGACGTGTAGTTATACCGTCCAACGCGAGTGTGATGCCGTAGACAGCTAAGGGGACAGTACCCGCTGCCATCGCACAGCCACAGCACCTACAGTCGGAACAACATCAACAGAAGCAGTCCCCACCGGCTCCACCACCTGACTCATCGGCGCCATCACCACCAACTGTGAGGCAGATCCTGCAGCGGCCGCCACACGTCGCTGCAGAATCTGACCCAGCGGCACTGGTTGAGATACCGATGCCACTTGCACCATCGTCGCGGGAGCCGGGGCACGTGCAACCACCGCACTCAGCGTGCCAGGAGGTTGCACAGCCACCAGCTTCCGGTGCTTACGACGACGCCCCCCTTTAGTACCCTCCTCCTCTCCACCTTCAGACCCGGCCGCCAACTCAGGCCCTGAGCCAAAGATGGAGGCGGCGGAGGTGGAGGTGGAGCCGGAGAGGCTGACCTGTCTGACCCCTGGTTCCGCTGCAGATCAATAGCCGAGCCACCTTGCCGCCCAAAGCTTGCAGGGCCACCTGACGCCCTCTGCCGCAGTGCATCTCTTCTCCCGGCTACCACCCCCCGACCTCTGCCCCCCGTCGCCGAAGATGCCCCACGACCGGTCAAGAACTGCTCGCGATGCACCTCCACCGACCCCGGGTCATACAGGTATAGGCCAATCAACCTGTGCTGCTTGAGCAGCACAAGGGTTTCCCTCCCCAAGTAGAAGTCAGGCGCTGCTTCACCGTGAAGGACACTGCATGCTTTGATTTGGACTGAGGGTTCCACTGAATCTCATTCAGTCCAGTCACGAGGTCATCCATAGTCCGACCGTGGCCCTCCATAAGGTGCATGATCATATCACCGCGGGGCGTGGTAGAGAAGTAGTGTCTCGTCGCCTTGAACATTGGACACCTCTCTCTACCCATCGCCGCGTTGAACGGCCAAATACACCTCTATAGAGGGGCGGTGTGCAAGTGCTCCTCACAAATGTGATGAGCTAACTGTGCTCACCGCAGGAACAGCTTCGGCATCTGTCTATGTCCGACTCGGTTCACCTCACAGAACAGGCAAGCCTGCCCTGGACGGAACACCCTTTGGACATAACCGAGACATGCCAGTTCCTGTCTGGCGTTGCCCTCCCACCCTGCCGGAATGGACAATGCGCGGAATAGCCTAAGCAACCGCTGGCAGTACCATTTCAATGGAGTAACGGGACCACACTCCGGCTAGGCCCCGCCCTCATCGTCGGAGACCTCAGAGTCCCCGTCTTTGTCATAAGGCTGCAAGATCTGCCGATAACCCCTCTGCCAGATCGCATAGTCATCGTGAGGGTCATGCCAAAGTTGTGACAGGCTCTTCTCTGTCAAGCCCGCCATGTTCCCCGTAAGGAACCGCGCAAGCGTGACAGGACCACCTATACGAGACCTGACAATCCACTCCGACGACGGGAGCAGGTCATCTGCGATCTCGAACCCCAGCTCGACACCATAACCACCATTCACCCGCCACAACGCAATCATGTATGCGACTCGCCCCATCGTATGATCAGCCTGCCCCCCCAGCTCCACTGGCTGTTCCACGGGAACAACTTTGGAGCTGGAGGCGGCCGACCATGATGAGCGCGCACACATAGGGCTAACCGCGGCAGGAGACACATCAACGGGTATGTCCCATTTCGAACCATAGCTATTGTGATAGCGACAGTTGAACGACCCATACGGCACTTCGAGCGGTGAAGTCACCACTGCCCTAGCAGGTGCAGGAGCACTGTCATGCAGCAAAGATGCTGTAGCTTTCTGCACCGCCGTCCTCACCTGCGGCTCTGTTAAGGCTCCAGATGCTCACAACCGGGGTAGACACAACCGGGTCTACGTCCATCGCACCCCCATAACCTCCCCCTGCTGTCCGCCCGCTGTCATGAGGTGTCAGAGCTAGCTTCCTGAAGGTGCTAGCCCCTACATTCCCAGAGCTCACGGTCGTATACGCAGGAGGTCGGTAAGCAACTGCAACTGGTGGCGCCACCTGGCGTGAACCAGGCGAACCACCACCGAGAGACTGAGCCGCTCTCCCTTCAGCTGGGCTCAGACAGAATGGATCTGTATGGGATGAACACGCCAACCTGACCATCAAGCATGACAGCTTGTCAGAGCTAACCAACATCTGCAAAGAACCGACACAGGAGGGCTTGTGCTGCAGGGCCTCCGACACCTCAGGAGAACATAACGATAGGCTGGCAACTCCAGGAGGAGACACCAACCCGACCGCCATACCTCTCTGAGGGCCTCTGGCAACCAACAACATGGGTGATAGCAGCGGGCTAGACAGCTGTGGAAAAGTCATAAAGACAACCTCCCCACTGCCTAATGGTCTAATACTACCTATGCTTGATAGGCCTGCACCGTTGCCACCCTCATCCTCTGCGAAGAGAAGATCGAGGGAAGGGGAAACCGCAACACCCAATGGGGTGCTGGGTGTAGATTGATTATCGTTGGCCATGTTGAAAACACGACAAACTGCAGCTGCAGCTCAGCCGTATTTCCCCCACGACGGACGATTGCCATACACACTGTGTAAAGTCTGTGCGCCAAAATGCACAGACAAACACAGGCACGGCCGGCCTTGCAATACTTTGTATGAACAGTCACCAGCTAAACAACAAGAAGTATGCGGAGATGGGATAATTGTCAATGTTAGAACAAACACACCCACCTCCTCTGCCGGCAGCCGGTAAAGTGACTTGCTCCACACATCCTCCCTCGCAGAACTGCCAGTCAAGGTGCTAACCAGAGAGCGCTTACCTCACTCGCGAAACACCAGGTGCACCACCCGTACGACCCACATGACCTATTTGAGTAACCCCACCAAACCATCCGACGAGGGCATTCCCTGCTCCACACAGTACCGCTTATGTCACCGCACCACATGGCCGTGGACAAACCCCAACCGCACCATAGAAGGTTGACCTAGTTACCCCAGCCTACGCATCACAACCGCCAACCAATGCACAATACTGGGACACCCCTGGCGACAGAATCCCCACCCACTTGCAATACCCACCAACAACAACACATACTGCGTGGTAGCAGCAACCCATTCACCCGGTTACACACACTTGCTATATGTGACCCAGTTACACCCAGCTGATCAGTCTAACCTCCAGCACACCAATGCTCGAGGTAAACATAAACACTCCCCCGGTTATCGCAGCAAAAACGTAGTATGCCCTGTCAACTATAACTAGTTTGTTAGACAAGTAATGGTAGATAATAAACATATGGCTTTACAGGCAGAGGCATTACACAGAACAGTAGTAACTGCACCCATGTATTGGTGCCCCAGGGCCCCCGGTCTTTCCCCACCACTCTTAACTAACTGCATACTAAAGTCAACTGAACATATATACTGCGTAACTCGTTGTGTAACAGGGATTGGTGTAACTTATTTACGCCCAACCCCTGGAGACCCGACAAGACCAGGGCGGAGTAGCCTCAATACCTGCTAACCCCACCCATATCAGTTATCTGCGATGTAATGCTAAACGCTCAGATCGCCACACAGGTGGTGCATCCAAGCTCACATCAGGCCTCTGTCTAACTGGTACAGAGTCACTGTCACTATCCGAGCTACTGCGCACTGAAACAACACTATCGGTATCAGACACTGATCTAGAACGGCGCCACAGAAAGTGGAATCCACAAACAGGCTTCTACCACAGGGGTGAGATAGGTCGCACCCCTGATGCTATAAAACTGCATACATTCGTCCAGAGGCTCGGGAGCCAAAGGAGAAACGGAGCGCGCTATCTGCTTCATGCCATCCCAAAAAAACGACTCCACTGGGATTGAATCACCAGGGCCCATCACCGGCTGTCCCGCGCTAGCATCAGACTGCACACCGGCTTCCTCATTAGCCAACACTGCATCCGTTTTGGTGGTATTCGGGCTTGCCAATTGGGTTGGGCCCAAGCCCACATGGTCCAACCCTAAGCTTTTAAATTGGGTTTAGCTTTTGCATCCCTGTCCTTACGAAGACGCACCAACCTAACCCGATCAACACCTGAGTTGTCCCTACCCTCACGATCAATGGCTATGACAGCCTCCTCAAGGGTATGCTTTACCCAAGTACATTGTATAGGCCAATGACCACATTCATGATCACAAGCAGGCGTATCTTTTTTAGCTATGCGCCTGCGCGCAGATAACCCTGAGGAACCAGGTCCACCGCAACCTCGTACTCCTCAACCGACTCATCCGAGAGCCGAATAGCCTCCTCAGCAGTCGACCGCCCAGCACGCAGTGCCTTGGCGCAGTAATCATCGTCCACTTCAAACATCTCCTCCAGAGATGATTTGCCCGGATGCCAGCGGTCGTAGGCAGCACGCTGCTCACCGGGATCTAAGAGCGAGCACACAAAACGTTAGACAATTTTGGTCTCGATCGCACGGTCACTCATCCCTGTATCTCTCACAGCCTCCCTGCTATTGACCTGCAATTGCAAACTGTACACTTGGTACGATCCATCACGGGTAGTTTGGACATGCTTCTTCCACTGATACCAGCGCGCCATGGGATCCACTGGACGGAATTTATATGAGATAATGGGGAGTAGCTCCCTCATTGTCGTCAACCCATGACGCCTCCACGCGTCCACGCAGTCCTGCGCCGGCCCATGCATCAACAGAGGCAATAGTTGAATGAGAGCTACGTTCTCATCCCACATATTGGACCGCATATCCAACGTAAAGTCCCACCAGATATTCCACTCCTGCTTTATACCTGTGAATGGTTTTGGACGCAACATCGGGATTCGCACAGACCCAGCTACAGGATACCTCAAAACATTTTCATCCAGTTCCAACGTATCCCGATTACAGGACTCCCAGCCAGCCCCACCCCCAATAGAAGTGGGCTCCCAAATCACCTCCATTATTGCTGGATGATTCCGGAACAACCATAATTCCTCTATGGAGTACTGATGGCCCACCGGCAGTCCAGGCAGCGACACAATGGGTAATGCATCCCCGTCTGAACACGTCGGGTTAGAAGTCTCTTCTCTATGTATATTTACATGAGATTTTCCCACATATACAGAATCCTGAACAACCCTACGTTGATGTTGAACAGAAACCCCCACCCCCCCCGAGAAGTAATATCCTCCCCAGAAGAAGGCACCGGCTCCCTCGGACCCCTGTGTCCACCACCGCCGCCGGCAGATTTGGCGAGTTACCCAAAGAAGCAGGCTGCGCACTCTGCGCCGAATACTGCGACTCACGGCTATCTAACCGCATCGACTCAGTAACCTTTACACATCTCTCCCCAAGCCCTAAACTATGTCGGAACGCTGATTTTTCAGCTTGAGCAAGAGCAACCATAGCGGAATCAATGCCACACCTCTCGGCAGCTAGCAATTGTTCAGACCTCTGATTTTCATATTGCAACTGAACATCCAGCACCTCATGTATGGATAAGTCCTATGACTGCCTGATCCAAGCAGCCTGCTGCTCTTCAACCAGGAGACGGTTAGCATTCACCTCTTCTGCAGAAATGCATCATGCCGCGTTTAGATCTGCTAAATAGGGTGCGAAAGATGCAGCGTTGGAGACTCATCCAAAGCTTGTCTCTCCTGCACCATCCGGTCAAACTGGACCCGCTTCCAGGCACGCAGATGGCGAATACGCATCGACTCTTGATGCTCTACGTCTGTCTGCGACCCCGAAAACGTACGACCCATAGCCAAATCATTCTCTAACACAAACATCAAAGAGTCATCAGCTCCGGGCCCTGTCTCGAAAGCAGGGTAAATTTCCCTACGACAGGGTGCATAGGGGTCAAAATACCCGGCCCCTGTCCCTACAGAATGGACTGCCAAACTCCCCCACGGTGAATACTCCAGCGCCACTTCCTGCACAGAACTCCCGCACACGCCTAGACCCAAATCATCACGATACGCGATCGAATTGCTACCCTCATGTACACCCGCCCCCGAATCAATATTGATCGACAGAGACCGTATAGCATTGAGAGTGAAGCCCACCTTCATCGCACTCCCCATTAGGCCCTCCCCAGTAGTTTTGTCACCTGAGAGAACCGTTCGCGTCACGTCCGACGCCACAACATTTTTCAACGATGTGACACTATCAACTGAATGAGCACCCAACTGCGTTTCAAGCTCCCCGCCCTGTCCCACAACCGGTGTAAACATCGGCACAATACCAGGCGGACTGCCACTCAACTGAGTTAACTGCGCCCAATAACTATCAGACGCAGCGACGCCTTCAGCGACCCCGGGCGACACCACCGGCGCAGGCACTGGAGTGGGTACGCACCCCCAACCAATTAACACCTCACGGCCCTCCCTGATGATGCCGGCACCTGAAATGGGAACCAACCTAGTACATACATCCCCAACAGGCATTGAAAGAGTGCTGTGCAGCATACTCACCACAGAAGCGTCTGCGCTCACCGACGGTCCTTCAGCGATGGGACGCCCACCACCATCAATTTGGTACGGGCGCCCACTACGCAGATGGGCTGTCGACATCCCCTCCATACAAATTTATGAAGAGAACCTACCTTCGGAAGCCATGGACCAGGTCCAAGACTCAACCCTTATGCAGAAGGCGAGCTGGTCATGGCACCAACTCCGACTCTCACCCTGCCACACGCACACGGAAGAACGCCAAGATCCAATCTGCTCTCCGCGGCATCCACATTCATCTCCCATGCCCCCTGACTCGCCAGGTCCCACATCGACTCTATAGGTGTGTGTGGGGGGGGGGGGGGGGAGGGGGCTAGCCACACACATTAGAGGGCAGCCCAGTCGGGGTCTGCCCGGTGGCTAGCCTGCCACCACCTAGCGCAGTTCAGTGTAACTGTGTAGGTGTGCGGTGTAGTCTCCACCGCTACCATGTGGTAGTAGGGCTCATGTACAGACTACTACAATATATTGAGATAAACATTGGAGTCAAACCTTCAAAAGGGTTTTTTGTATATTCCCATGTGTGTGTTCATTGCTCCATAAGCATTTCTTCACAACCACAACTGAGAATTACCACTAGTGTCAAGTAAATTATTAAAAATCTTAAGTCAATTTTCGGATTGGTCTTTACGGGGATTTGCACCTGAACTCTTCACAAAACAAAAATGATATACACATATATATATATATAAATTGGGCTACGACGTAGGAAGATAAGAGACAAGATGGGAAGTGGTGGAAGCCTCGTTTATTTGCTGAGGCCCATCTGGCTGAGCAATAACCGCCCTACCAAGAAAATTTTTTAACTGGCGCCGATGTGCACCAGACAAGCGCTGACTGACATCTGGCAACATGGTGGGGCGCCAGGATAGCGCAGCCGGAAAACGGCCCGCAGCGAATATAACAATAAATATCGTGGGTTAATAATAAAGGCAGCATTAAATGCTAGGATCCTGCAGGATATAGGAATATAGCTCCGCCCATTTATACTCATAGTAATAAATTATATATCCCATATAGAGAGAGTAATGTTAGTTGTTTGTTTTCTATTTGCTATTATTGTTTTCTATTTGCTATTATTTGCATATATGTATAGACATATATACATACATGCCAGGAAGTATGAACTATACACTATACATATGTACATATAATATGTAAATGCATGATACATATACGATGTAAACACACACATATATAAATATATAAGTGTGTATACAGTAAAACCTCTCTAAATCGACCGACCGTGGGACCGACTTTAAGTGGTCCATTTAGGGAGATGGTCGGTTTAGAGAGTTAGACTATCCTTACAATGGTATTGTTGGGACCAAATAAAGCAATCAATATAGGGGAGTGGTCGATCTGTGGAGCGGTCGGTATAAAGAGGTTTTACTGTATGTATATATACATACACAAATGTATGTATACAGCAAACCGATAAATACATCTACATTATATTGCCGTGCATATATGTATATACATGTATATACACATGTATGTATATGCTAACATGTACAAACAAAACAAAATGCATTAATACAAACACATATATATATATACACCTCAGACACACACAATAAGGGGTAATGGGTGCACATTGCACAGGTCAATGGCCCTTCTTATGTAGCCTCGTGTTTTGCTCCATCTAATAATTTGACACCGACACCGCATATGAGTTTAAAGTTGGATTTATTTCTTTTTCAACGATGAGTCTGTAGTAAGCACATGTCAATTTTAGTAAGCACATATTAAGTTCAACAGAATAAACACAGTGAGATAAGCCAATGAGTTATGCACAAAGAGGTAAATAAGCTTTAACCCCTATCCCTATATAGTCTTTAGTAGGGGTGGGTGGGATGGCAGTTCAAAGCCAGCTAGTGTCCTCCTGTGGCCGTGTCGAAGTGAGCTCACCGCCGCTAAGACCGGCCTTATATAGGCGCTTGGGCCAGTAGTTTGAGCGGGCGACCGCAGATGGCAGGTCAGTAAGACAGAGTTAGCATCTCAAAGTATTTTGTATCAAAGTACGAATAACCAGACGGTGCTGACGCAGAAGTCAGAAGGTAGTATCACTGCAATGAGATAGGTGGCAGCATAAGTATTATTCTTAACGCTATGAGGCTATGGCGGCGATCGAATGCCAAATTACCCGTGTGGCTGAGCATCACAAACAATGCATATAATAAAACATTCAATAAACTAGACTGCATACCTGCAGTTCAAGTGTGTCAAATCTGCTAGTTGCTTTAGAGGATATACTTCCTGCACCTGTGTTCGCAAAAGGCCACATAGTATTAGCTACCACAGTCAAAACACACAAAGTTATCCGTGCAGCTTAAATACTACTACTGGCAATAACTGTAATGTTACATGGCTGGAAGACCAGTGCCACAGCGCTGACAAAAACCGTTATTCAAATAATAAACTATATTTACACACAACAACAAAAGAATTAGAAAGAATATATGCATAGGATATTTGTGAAGCCTGTATTCCCTATTAGGATTGTATGCCACGACTGAATCGGAAGATCAGAGGCTTCCCATGTGGAAGGTTGGGAGTTAAAAAAAAAAAAAATGTTTATTGAGGCTGTATTTATACTGTCCATAGCATATAAGCCAGGGTACCCAGGCTTGTTTTCAATGCTGGCCAGTTGTAGTGTTGGTGTTATCTTCCCACACAGTGGCTGCTGATAAGGTATTTGATTGCCTGCATTTCAGTAGCAGATAGATAATTGGTTGCTATGGTTAATAGCCTATGTTATTTTTTTTTTATTTTCTTGGTATATATGTATTTATTTTGTCTACTCTTATTACTAGACTAGCCTACTCCTATTTACATATCATAGGCTTGTACGTAGCTGTGGGGTGTGTTATCTGGCTACTTTTGGCATGGTTACCTTCCATTGGGCGTCCCGCTGGTGGGCCATGACATATCACATACCCCTTTGCAGTGCAGCTTATTGCGGGTTTCCTAGCCATATTTTGCACAGATATTTTTTGTAAGTTTTTAGGTCAGGAATTTGTTGTTCCTTTACCGTTTGGGCATTCCACACCACCATTTCCAGCATGCTTCTCTCATGAGCTTTTATTTGGCTTCTGGTCTGCTTTAGTACTGGCGCATTATTTGCTGTAGTAGCCCTTTGTGGTTTTGCTAGAAGTTTTATGTTTTGACTACAGCTATATGCTAATGTTTTCAAATGAATTATTCTCCTATTTTCTAGTATTTTCACTTTGATTCTTTTGTGTAGGTCATAGGTGGGGTGCAGCTTGTCTACTCTTAGACAGATTTGTAGGGCTCTGTTCTGCAGTGTTTGCGGGTTTTTTAGTAGTTCTTTTCTCGCACCCATGTAGTTTACATCTCCATAGTCAAAATAGGGGAGCACCATGCCCTTGAAGACTTGTATTGACATTTCTTCTGTCATGTAGTCTGTTAGCTTTGCAAATAGCCACAGTTTGTGGTTTACTTTTTGTATAATTTTATTTATACATAGGCTGTAGTTTAGTTGGCTGTCCAACTCAAGGCCCAGGTATTTGTAATGGTCTACATTTTCTAGTGTTTGGTTTCCTAACTTACAGTGTAGTTTTCTTCCTGCACCTAATATACCTAACCTGGTGCTCGACATTAATATGGTAGCACAAGGACTGGTTAATACAGTATCAGGGTACTCTGCCTGCATGGGATATCAGGTCATGTTTCCGGCATCCTGGTCTCCCAGTGGAGCATCAATATAAAGTCGCCATGAGTGCGCACTATCACAAGTCGGTACCTGTCCTGATATTACCGTAGGGGTTGCTATTACATAAATCAACAATGACAATCCCTGTTAGGAGTCTAGTTACACAAGTATCACAATGATTACACCAATTAAGGAAACTTGTATGGTCAGCAATCGGCTGTGGTCGATCAGGTTTTTCAGTTCAGCTAGAGATATTATGACCTATCGGGCATTTATCCTACTGAGACAAAGTGGTATTGTCAGATTTATCAACGGTGCTGCCTTGGTATCTGTAGCAGTCTGCACTGACCTCTGAGCCAAGAAGCTGCATAGCAGAGCATGTGACTAGGATTGTGATATCAGGGTGCCAAAGTGGTGTGATGGTTAGCATACCGGCCCGGACTGCGAGAGTTGTGGGTTTGATTCCCACTCTAGGTGGAATATTTCCCATTGTCATCAACTCCCACAACACTGGTTGCCGTGATCATGTTCCTGTACAAGCTATGTGCTGTATCGTTCTTGAACCTACCCTGTGCATGTATGTATGTGCATTGCCTGTATGTATGTAATTGTAAGCATCAACTGACAGGCAAGAAGCTGCTTAGACAGTTAGGTGTGGGTTGGGTGGTAACTTCAGGTTGCCTAGGTGGTGTAATGCTTAGCACAATGTCCCTCAATCCAAGAGATGTAGGTCAGATTCCCGCTCTAGGCGCAATATTTCTCATTTTCATCAACCGCCACAACAGTATCCATAACAATGAGACGAGACGGCATGGCCAACTAAATTGGCGTCCATCTCCCGTTTTGGTATATCGTGGAATTCGAATCCACCAGTTGGAACCCTCGTTGAGTCAGCTTGGATATCATTTCAAATTATGGCCGGTGTATGGGTTATGGGTGGGCGGGTGGGCGGTTAGGTGAGCCGGTGGATCGGTGGGTGGTGCGGGTATTCTCCTCGACAAACCCTAAATAAGTTTGTTTTATTTAACAATGCCTCTAGAGCACTTTTATTTTCATCATCGGCTATTTGACGTCAAACATATGGTCATTCTGACATATTTCTTTGAAGAAAATCTACTGCCGCCACATAGGCTACTCTTTCCGATAACCAGCAAGGGGTCTTTTATAGGCACTTTCCCACAGACAGGAGAGGACATACAACAACCTTTGATAAACCAGTCAAAGCCTAATGCGCACACCTAGAAAGATTCGACTACAAATACATCAGTCATGGAATTCGGGAATGGCAAGCTGCAGTATTTACATTTAGACGAGATGTCTGCAGATTGACGTAATTTGCTCCGTAATTGTGGCGAGGACGTGAATCAATAACACCAGCTACACCGTGCACTGCATCAGGGTCGCAGAATAGCAGCTACAGTATTCAGCTACGCACCCTTCTCAGCTACCTGTCTCAGCTACGCACCCTTCTCAGCTACCTCAGTCGACCAGCCTTCATGAGGTACTGGGTGCCTGTTAACAAGGGCAGCACTATTAAGTCGCCATGGGTGTCAGCTCAGCACTGTCCCAAGACGGTACCATTCCTGACCTTAAATGCTACCTGGTTGTAAAACCCCAACAAAGAAAAAAGCATCATGCCGTCTGGATGCAGTAATCGAGTGGCTAGAGCTTTGGCTTCCCATGCGAGAGGGAGTGGGGGTTAATCGGCACCCCTAGACAAATAAAAGACAAACAATATTGGTCCTGGTTCCAGTGTGGAGTGCTTATCTGTATTGGGGTAGAGTTGATTTACTATCAGAGATTGCACAATAAGGAAGAGGGAGGCCACTGGCTTCTCACCATTCATCTTTAAAATGATATATGATGCTATACGACTTACTACTACTACTACTAGATGTCGCACTTCAGAAAGTAATGGGCGATGATAGGCAAATATTTCAACAATATATTTAGCTTCTTATATTATGAATTCATGTTAGCATGTTCCTAATCCATCCTGACAATGTTTGTCTTCATCATTTTTAATTGAGTAGCCCTGTTACCAAATCCTAGCTGTTTGAATAAGTACTTCCTACCTTAACTTACTAGATACTTCCGCAATTTAAAACAACAACAAAATTGGTGGGGGGGCGGGGGGTATGTTTTATTTACCCTGTCCATTACGAGTATGTTGCATTGCGGCTTGTTTTCATCACTGAACAGCAATAGTCTAGATTTTGTAGCAGCCTTGTCATCTTCGCTGTTAGTCATTCTGTTAGTTTTTATGGTTGTTTTTTTGTTGGTGGGGTTCCCATTTTTTTTGTTGGTGCCACATTTGCAACATTTTGGTATATACCTACCCCGTGCAGTAGCGTTGCTAGGGATACTCAGCTTACACTGTGAGTGAATTTGTGAGGTCGGGTATGACTATGAGGTCATTTGAAGAATAGTTAGGAGTTAGGTCTTGAATGGTGGTTGTGAGCATCAGATGACCTCGCAGCCTTTGTTCTTAGACAAATCATGCCAATATGTAATGTAATATATGCATACATTCACGTGCACTGCATAGTGGAACTAGACACATACAACGGTTAATTTCTACTGAGCAGTTTTTGCTCGGATTTAAGCTGGGTTGTCAGTAATCCCTCTCCTGGATACTAATGGAAGGTACATGAAATCAATGTAATAGAACATATTGCTGTTGGAACCAATGGTCTCAGATTTTGATATGCATGTCAGATATAATTTAGCATATTTTTCATTTCTGATATCTCCAAAGCTAATAGTTCCAATTAAAGTAACTTCAAATTAAAGTGAGTTCGATTACAACGACTAATTTCATTTATGTATATATGACATTAACAATGACAGAAAGTCGAAACTATCAGACTATGTAATGCTGCAGTCACACTACGACGCTTCTCGCCGGCGCTCCGCCAACGCGCAAAATAAGTTGTACGCATTGAGACACGTCCAACCTTTCATCGTTTTGGGAAAAAGTTAAGGCCCTGTCACACTACGACGTTTCTCACGAACGCGCTTCGACGCGTGGCGACGTGTTGCATTTTTGGACGAACCGTCGGTACACGTCCGGCACGTTACCGGCGCGTTACCGGCGCGTTACCGGCGCGTCGGTACATAGCAACGTGTGAATGGAAACGTCGGCGCGCGTCGGGGCGCGTCGGGGCGCGTCGAGGTTTTGTGCATGCACAAAACTTTGGACGCGCAGCGACGCGCGCCAACGGGTTGGAGGGCGCGTTACGGACGCGTTCGCAACACGTTGAAACCCGTTGCCGGCGCGCCGGCGGAACGCTGGCATCGCGTTGAGCAATGTCGCTTAACGTTGGCATTTTTTTCACCAAATTGCGACCGTTCCGTCGGCGCGACCGTAGCGTCCCATCAACGTGTTGTGGGCGCGCCATTGGCGTTGCTCCAGCGTTTCTCGGCGCGTTGGACGTGTTGCCGGCGCGCCTGGATGCATTGGCCGCGCGGTGTGGACGCGCTGCGGGCGCATCCTAACGTGTTGCTGGCGGGTATGTACGCGTTGACATGGTAAGAACCCGACACCAACGCGCCGTCAACGCGCCGTCAACGCGCCGACAGCGCGCCGACAGCGCGCCGACAGCGCGCCGACAGCGCGCCGATGGCGCGCTGGGAACCCGCTGGCGGGACGTTGACATGCTCTTCAGCCGCGCGCCGAAGCCCATTGGCCGCGCGCTCATAGCACGCTACTAACACGCTGCGCCGCGTCAAACTTTCTCCCAAAGCGCCGAAGAGATCGACGCGTTCCGACGGGTTGCAAATATTTTGCGCGTTGCCGGCGCGCCGGCGGAAACGTCGTAGTGTGACAGGGCCTTTAGACATCAGGGCAGCGTGTTAGTAGCGCGCGGCCAACATGTGTCGACGCGTGGCGAAAAAAAACAAAAACAGGTTGGTGCGGTGTCCTTATATGACCTTAGATGTAGCTAGGTCGTAAAACAACAAAGCAACCGTTTGGCGCAACGTGTGGAGACGACCCTCACGCGCGTCAGTGCTGCTGGACTAAATAAAACCCAACAGAAGCAAGCAATGTCAGCACTCTCCCCCCACATCTCTCAGCCACCTATAGAGCTGGTCCCGTTAAAAGATGTAGAATTCCAGTGTTGGTTGTTGTTGGAATTGTTTACGTCCTGACAACATCTAAGTTCATATCTGGATGAGTACTGACTTGTGACATTGTGTACTCATGGTAACTTTATAGTGCTGCCACACTGGGAGACCTGGCCACAGGAACCATAATCCAATATCTAAACCTGACACTGAGCCAACCATTCCTTGCCCTACCTTAATAATGTCAAACAGGAGGCTAGTATCAATTTTTAAGTCATTGGTTTGACTCAATGAGGGTTCGAATCTGTGGGTTTGAATCACACGATCTACTAAAATGAGATACGGATGCTCAACCCATTCGTCTTGTAGAACTCCAGGGAGACAAGTGTAGGACTCTGCAGTGACGTCTCAGACAAGCAGCCACATAGACAGATATGCGTGACTAGGGTGATTACATCAGGGAATCTAGGTAGTGTAATGGTTAGCATGCCAGTAGAGCAATAAGTGTGTGTTCGAGATTTTGCTCTAGGTGCAATATTTCGCATTTTCATCAAGAACAATATTATTTGTAAATCAATTACCTTTACAACAACAAAAACAATTAGTTGTATGATAGTAAAAACTCAAAGATAGTGTAGTACTAGTACTCTGCACTGACGTTTTAGGTCGGGAGCCACATATATAGGCAGGTGATTGCATCAGGGAGCCCAGGTAGTCTAACCGCTAGCCTGTTATCTCAGGAATGGCAAGAAGTGAGACTTTGAAATGTTGTTCCATGCGCAATGCTTCCTTTCCTTGCATCCCCCACCCAACAACATTACAAGGTTCAGAATGTGTGTTCCCAGGGCCCATATGTATCAGCCCGGGTTAGCTGTCGTAACCCTCCATCATGCGGATTTGCGGCGATATTATTAGTTATATTTTCGAATCGACGAAGGTACAGTCAACAAACCGCCGCCGCCGCCAGCATGGAAAGTCACATCGATGCGGCGACGGCGGCAATTTGTTTACTTTACGTTCGTCGATTAGAAAATATAACTATTAATATCGCCGCCAATGCAGCGGTAGCCTTAAGGAGGGTTCGAATTTAGGGTTAAATTGATAAAATTTCACTTATTGCGTATGTACTTCTATTAAATATGATAGCATTTAATATATTTGAGCCTAATATATGGCTACAAATGCAAAGGGATTTCCCAAATCTATAAATAACTGAAACGTTAGCTAACTCGGGTGTGTTTTGGTCACATACATCCCCCGTGACATATTTGGAACTCTGCGGTTAGCTAACCCGGCACCCTCCTTTAACCCTGGTCCGGTTAAAAAATGGCTCATACATATGGGCCCAGTTTAGAGTACTACATTTGCTTTGGGGGACGATAATGTAGCTTTGGTAAAAACAAACTCACCACTAAATCTTCCTTCCTCCAACACATACAAAAAGAACTCCTGGCAAAGCTCCATCCACTGCCTGCACTAGACCTTTTCTACAAACGATGTGTAGTGGGATTTTAACCTAGAACACTGGCACTTCCCACTGATATCAGAGGGTGGGTTTGTGGTGGAAACTAAATCCTCTATTATATAAATTGTACATGTTATAATTAACATGAGTAATTCTCGGTGGAGACTGGACGAAATGATGCTGCCACCTGGAGGAATATACTTTAGTTCCTGACTAACTCGATAGGTGGTGCCATTGACCTGAACTCTGCCGCCGAGATCTGTATGTTATCTGCCTCACCCGTGCAACACGCCCAGAACCATCGCAGCTGCCGTCCGCCTAACTTCGACCCGCCTTTCTTGCCCACCCACCCACACCAATAACATAAAAGACAATTGATAGGGCTGAGGGCTCGATTCCCGCGGTGCTGGTTCCTGTACATTGACTTCAACTAAACTGTAACTGTGAAATTCTGAAGATTAAAAAACCCATTATACCAACTTTGTCTCCGTTCTGAAACAACCAAAACAACAAACCCACAACCACACCAACAACAAAAACACCCCCCCCAAACAACAACCCCACAAACCAAACAACAACCCCACAAAAACAAACACAACCACCCCACACAAAAACACCAACACCACAACACCACAAAACCCAACCAACAAAACCAAACAACCAACCACAAACCCCCAACAAAAACACAAAAAAAAACCCCCCACAAACACAAACCACAACAAACAAACAACAACAACCAACCCCCCAACAAAAAAAAACACAAACAAACAAAAAACACAAAACAACAACCCACCCACCCACACAACCCAACCAACAACAAAAAACACCAAAACCCAAACCACCAACAACAAAAACACACCCCCAAACACAAAAAAAACAAAACAGAACTGAGCAATACTTCACATGTACAATACAATACAATGCAGACAACTCAATTCCCCTTTTCCTCAAGCAATACCAATACAAAGACTATCTCACCCTGTGTGGTCCTGCTCCTTCTTCACCGCTCTGGCCCCAGGCTCCAACTGCCCTCCCTCCCCCCGCCCACAGTCCACCCTTGTATCTAGCTTGACCACTCTCCCAGCACCAGCCTACCTTGACCACTGCCCAGCTGCAGACGAGCCTCTTTGTGGCTTGTCTCCATGCTCTACTGTCTGGCAGCCCCTCTTACACACAATTCACCTACCGATGCATTACCCGGTACATCCATTTTACCGTATTTGTCCTTCTCCTACAAGGACCTGCACAGTCGTCTACATTATTTCTCATTGCTACACACATGCTTTTACTGTTTCTTGACCTTGTCCTTTTTACCCACTCTAATTTAATATATATTATATTTTCCTTTTCAATATACTAGAATTATCCCTCTTTCTCCATAACTTATTTGATAACCGTTGACGCTAAGCCTAAAATCCACATCATTTTACGGTATGATGCCGAATGCCATACGTACAATTTTATTAACACACATTCGATAAATGATGATTGTCCATTTGGTTTCATATTGTTTGGCAACATTTAACCTCATATCAGAATTGGTACTGTGTTCTGAAAATATGCACTGATGGCCAAATTATAATGCTTCCCCACTGGGAGTCCAGATCACTGGCACCATGACCTGATATTCCACTCAGGCACGTTATCCTGACACTAAGCTAACCAGCCATTGTCCTATTCTATTAATGTTGATGCAAGGTTAGGTATAGATAAAAGATTCACCCGGTACTTGTAGTACACGGGTGAAGACCAGCCTTGTATAAATACGGGGGAAAATAGCGTTAATATGGAAGTGAGGCTCCAGTATGGAAGTGAGGCTCCAGTATGTGGCTCCAGTATCAAATGGATACTTCTATAGGCACAGAGTTGGTGAAATGGGAGAGAATGCAAAAAGACAAGATGGCGGCCGCAGAACGCCGTCGATTTCACTTTTAAATCTTATTAAACTATATATTATATTATATTTTTCAACTCAAAGGTAGCGGGTAAATAATAATACAGATGTAAAGAATAAATGTTGCTTCTTAGATTGTTAAATTAGGCCCTCAATTCTTTGACCCGCATTTTCGCCACCTTTTACATAGGGGTGGTTTGCACCCCTACTGCAGCAGTACGGGGTGAATCTTGTATCTAGGTTAGGTAATGCCAAGTAGGCATATCAATCCTGAAAGCCATCGCTTTGAATTGGCTGGGATTCGAACCCCGACCTTGGAGACGGGAAGCCAGCATTTTTACTGAGTCACATGCCACATCCAACCTTGATTAATGATGGTGCTGGAGATTCCCAAAATAACCACTTATTTGCATCTTTGAAGTGAGAGCTGGGAGAGCGTTGGGGTCCGTTCCCAGGAAAGGGGAAGCAGAGAGTGCCCGGATACAGGGGGCCTGCTAAGAATAAGGGGTGTTGGGAAGCCAGAGGTGCCCAGAAGGAGGACCGACAAATATTAGGGACTATTCTTTATTTATACCCACATAATAAATTATATAGCACAGTTAGTTATTGTATATATATATTTATACATATATATTAGTATATCAATATATAAATATATGCATAGGTATATATGTGTAGTGGTCTGCACTTACCTCTCAGGCAAGTAACCACATAGACAGGTAGGCGTGGGGAGTGTATTGATATCAGGGAGCCTAGGTGGTGTAATGGTTAGCACACTGGCCCGGAATGCAAAGAGATGTGGGTTCGAGTCCCGCTCTAGGCACAATATTTCCCATTTTCATCACCCCCACGACACTGGTTGCCGTGATCAGGATCCTGTACAAGCTTTGCGCTGTATGGTTGTTGAACCTACCCTGTGTATGTATGTGTTAGTGCATTGCCTGTATGTATGTAATTGTAAGCATTACACGACTTACAATTCCAAGGGGACGAGTGTAGTGGTCTGCACTTACCTCTCAGGCAAGTAACCACATAGACAGGTAGGCCTGGGGAGTGTATTGATATCAGGGAGCCTAGGTGGTGTAATGGTTAGCACACTGGCCCGGAATGCAAAGAGATGTGGGTTCGAGTCCCGCTCTAGGCACACTATTTCCCATTTTCATCACCCCCACGACATATGTAATACATAAAAATAATAAAACAATTTAAAATGAGGGTAAAGAAGATCTGTGGAATGGCTGCTGCCATCATGACATTAAGCCCAGAACTCTGGGCATTTGGCATCCAAATGCTAAGTCATATGCATGACGAGAACAGCTGCCGCCATCATAGTGTAAAATATTCTGATAAAACGCATTGGTCGGGGAATGCAAATGGTCTATAATGGTAAATGGTATATAGTGCCAGGTGCATGAATGTATTGATGTAGTTGCTGATGATACTTTACTCATGGTCAATAGTCATTGTGTATTAGTCAGATAGTGTGAAAGAGACACTAGGAGGTAGTGTGTAAGGGGCACTTGGCTCTACCCACTACCCCCTCCCCCCCTCTGTTCGTCACGGATCACCACACACTCAGCTCAGGCAGGTGGTGGCCAAGGGGGCCACACAGCATGGTGGTGGTGGGCAGATCACTGTATCCATGGTGACACAGGAATGCTTGATGTTCATTGGTGGAAGTGTAAATGCTTGATTGTTATTGGAGAACACAGTCAGGTGGTATGCCATACCAGATCCATGTACCACTATAAATAATAAACCTGAGGGCATTGTCTCTCTCTCTACTTTCATTCTTTATACTATTCCTTTCTCTTCTTGCCTGTATTGATTTCACTAAAGCCTGCCTACACAAACACAGATTGCAGCCATGGACTTTACAATAGCATAAAGCCCGTAAACCTGCGCATTGGTGGCGGATCCCATCAAAGCATTAAGGCTCACCACAGCTGGTGTGGCCAGCATGGAATGGCTGCTGCATCATAGCACCAAATCCGGAAACCTGCACATTTGCAGTGGATCCCATCAAATGTACATATGTCAATCAAATTTTGGAATATTACAATTTTTTTAAAAGCCTACTGCTTTTCATTCATTGAAGCTTCGCGTCAAATTATAACTTGAATCTTTGGAGCCATTTGAACATATTAGGAGGGTACCTATCTATGCACACCAGACCTGGCAAAAACCGTGAGCTGACCTGAAGTCACTGTACAAGAACCATATGGCCAATGTACGACCATCGTACGGCAAACTTGTGATCCTACATGCAGCAGGTTTGCAGCCTACGGCCTTGCAATTTCTGAATAAAGTTTTGCCTAAAGCTATAAACACATCGGACACGGGTGTCACGCGGGCGTACAGTTACACATGGGCGGAACAAATAGATTAGTTAGACGAATCTTACCTGGGTATAGATGATGGATAACTATTGTTTTACCGAGGTAGGAGCCTCGGG